>VXAV01007897.1:680728-710482 GCA_013399715.1 Alectura lathami
TCCAGAGGAGGGCCACCAAAATGATCAGAGGGCTGGAGCACCTCTCCTGTGAGGAAAGGTTGAGGGAGCTGGGATTGTTCAGCTTGGAAAAGAGAAGGCTCCGGGGAGACCTCATTGCGGCCTTCCAATACCTGAAAGGAGCTTACAGGCGGGAGGGGGACCGACTTTTTGCATGGGTGGATAATGGTAGGACAAGGGGGAATGGGCTCAAACTGAAAGAGGGGAGGTTTAGGTTGGACATCAGGAAGAAATTCTTCCCTGAGAGAGTGGTGAGGCGCTGGCAGAGGCTGCCCAGAGAAGCTGTGGCTGCCCCATCCCTGGCTGTGTTCAAGGCCAGGCTGGATGGGTTCCTGGGCAGTTGGATCTGGTGAGCTAGTGGCTGGCAGCCCTGTCCACGGCAGGGGGGGATTGGAACTAGATGATCTCCGAGGTCCCTTCCAACCCAAGCCATTCTGTGATTCTATGATTTGTTAACACACCTCCAAGTAGACCCTTAGGATTTTGTAATGCCATTGTTCTTAAAAATATGGCAACACTCAAAAAAAAAAAATTATATAAAAGTATACAGTAATATCATGAAGGGTGGGAGTAGAGAGATGCGTGAGTAAGTTGAATGGGTAGGCAAATGAGTGAGAAACGGGGGTGAAAGGGAATGTGGAGTACTTAAAACAAAAGGCCAGCACCTGGTCTCTCAAACCTGGAGATTTAAGTCTGAATTTAACTGTTCAGTGTTACTGCTGTAACTGAGCTTTTGAAGTTTTCAGGCAGTGGAAGCCTTACTGCTTTGTCCAAATCTGTCTCTTCCCAAGAACATTTGTTACTTCAAGTTTACAGAGTACTTTGTCCCAGCATGTCTAAGGGTATGCTTGCTCTGTTGGAAGACGATGTACTGGAGCAGGCTGTGTAGCTTCCAGAGAAGTGAATGCAACCAGTTTCTCATTGCCCTCTTTTCTGGGAAATGTCCTAACTCCTGTGCAGGTGCTGATGGGCTGTGCAGTGCTTATGGAGCAGCTCTGATCACTTCACATGACACATGGCTCTTGCTTGGCATGTGAAAAAGCTACATGGTCTGCCCAGCTGGAAAGAGGATGCAGCTCTTCACTAGGAGAACTGTTCAGTTCAAGACAAATATGATACTAATGATCAGAACAGTTTTGTGTTTTTAATGATTTCCATTTAAGTATCTGTGGATTGTCTTTGTTTCTTGCATTGGACTGGAATGTTGTGTAGCATAAGCCAGTATAGCTTTTATTCTAACAATCTTTCTGACTCTGTCATTCCATAGATTTATACTACATGCATATATTTGCGTTTTAGAGCTATAGGTCCACGGACTGTAATTTTCTTCAAATTACCTTCATGAATTAAGACAATCATCCCCATAAGTGAAGGGAACCGCATGGAGCTGCGTCAGGGGAGGGTCAGGCTGGGGGTTAGGAGAAGGCTCTGCACCAGGGGGTGGTGGCCATGGACCAGGCTCCCCAGGGCAGTGGGCACGGCCCCAAGCTGCCGGAGCTCAAGGAGTGTTTGGACACCAGTCTCAGACACAGGGCTTGGGTTTTGACTGTTGGTCTAGATTATCTTAGAGGTCTTTTCCAGCCTTTGTGATTCTATGATTTTGGGTGGTCCTGTGTGGAGCCAGTGTTTGGGCTCTATGATCCTTGTGGGCCCTTTCCAACTGGGAATACTCTATGGCAGCAACCCTCAGCCACCCCAGCTACTGGCTGAAGAGCTCATGCGGCCAGAGGAGCAGCTCTGCAACTGCTTGCAGGCTGGGTGAGTCGTAAGAGCCCAGCGTGGCCACTCAGGCTGAGACAGTCTGGATATTTGCATTTTGGTGCTCCTTTGATGGTTTTATTGTTTTGTTTTAATTATTAGACTTTTTTAATATTAGTGGCTACTGCAGATTAAAAAACACACATTAGGCTTGTAGCCTACCTTGTAAACAAGCTGATGCTTAATTAGCCTTAACGATGTTTTTAGAGGGCAACAACAACAAATAATGTGCAGTATTTGCTTGGGTCTTCTTGTGTTCGTACCATTATGCACTGTTTTGCTTTTTAGTAATATTCTTTGTTAAGGGGTTTTGTTTTTTTGTTTGTTTGTTTTTGGAGGTTGTATTTTAGTGGATGTTTAAGCTCTAACTTAAAAATAAGGGCTCCTTCAAAGCAGACCAAAGATTCAACATTAATTCCTTGTTTATAAAATAATTTGCTGAGGAGGGCAAACCCTTCTCCCTGCTGACTTTCTTCAGTGAATGGGGAGGTTGTTCTCTGTATGTTGATTACTGAAAGCTGAGCTCTTTGTGTCAGATATTTTTAAGAAGCTGTTGATGCTTAGATCTAATCTATTACGTTATACAGTGCTTTTAGACCAGAAAGTGAATGTGTTTTCGTGTCTGTGGTTGTGCAGTACGTATGTAGCAATTCTGGAAAAAAAAAAAAAAAAAGAGTTGCAAAACTATAAATACAGTCTTGGATACTCCGTCCTGCATTCTTCTTTTAGTGTGTTTTGAAGGCAGTGGCTGCGATGGTTAGAAATGTTGTAACAGGAATGTCTTGGTGTTAGGTAGTATCACATTTTCATCTGATCATGAGGAAATAATACTTATGTTCTGGGGCTTAGTCACATGTTCTTACATCTCTCTCTGCTGATGGGAACTGTTTGTATTCAATTTCAGTAGGCCTGGCACTTTTGAAGTACTCTAGGCTCTTTACTGGGTCATTTAAATGGCAGCAAAGGTTACATTCTAAGTTCCTATTCTTCTTAAATGGTAAAGATGCAGCATTTTCAGCGTGCTGGGGCTTTCTTTTTTGGTTTTGGGTAGACCAGCTTGAATTCTTGTATGCCAGTTGGGCTGATGGAAGCATTTGCACTCCGGATGAGGCACTCAGAATCTTCCTTCCCTGTCTGCCTGGGCACACGTGCACTTGCTAAATCTGTGTTTGTTGGAAGGCCTGAGCTTGCACTGAATGCTGAGCAACTCTTGCTGTAGATGAGGAGTGTGGATGGCTTTTAGCACAGTTGGGAACTGGAAAATACTGAGACTTACAGGAAAAATTCTGCACTTCAGTAGAGTGATATATAATTTTATTCTCAATACTTGTGGCCTTTATTGAGCACGTTAGGATTTTTCCTTAAAATTTGCCACTCTTGAAGTGATGTAATTATATGGATTTCAGGTAGGGATTCCTTTACATGTTCTAAACAAAACTCAAACTAGCTCTGTAACACAGTAAGAAAATTATGACATAAGAGGTATGACTCCAAGTTCTCTATAACTTTCGAAAAAGAAAAGGAAAAGAGCATCTAGCTTTATCCAAGAAGTATCATGGTTAATAGCATGGTTTTGAGGGGGTTGATTCACAGGTCGTGAAACTTCAGAGTTGACAGCGCTTTATTTGTGCAGTCATTTCAGGAGGATTATCGGTTCTCTTTGATTTAATCCTGTCCTTCCTGGGCCTTGGCTTTTCCCTGGTAGATTTTCCAGTGTGGCACACATTTGCATAATTGTAGCTATATTGTTAACAGTGTACCCATTTTGTGTGTGTGCTTATGGAAAACAACTTGAAAGTCTGCTTTTAAGATCTAAATGTGTCCCTGTTCTCATTTTATGTTTATAGCAGGTTATTTCAAACACTGCTAAAATGTGATTTTACGTCTTGCTGTAATCTGCTGTAGAAAACCTCATGAAAATGGCAACTAATTTCCTTTCTGCAATGAAGTGGAAAATTGAGTCCTGCTTTCTTTGAACTGCACAGCATCTGAAGGCAAGATGAACTTATGGATAGTAAGCTTCTACTTACCCACCTGGAGGATTTGAGAAGTTGTGTTTGGCTAGGTTGCCTAGCTAGATTTACTCATACAAGAAGCATTCTACATGAATCCTGCAACTAGGTATTTGTTCTCAAGAACTTTGCCAGGGTTAAGATGTAGAGGTATAAATGGGCAAACAAAATAACTTCAGCAAACTTCATCATAGTTTCATCTCTAAACAGGAATAATGTTCCATAGACTTGAAATTCAAGACTAATGTTTCCTAACAGACAAAAGCACAGTGCCATCTGCACAATGGAGGTGGGATTCATTCTCTCTGAAGCAAAGACTGAGCTTCAGTTGATGAGTTTCTATAAAATTTAGCGAAGAAACTTCTGCTGTGATGATTGTTGGAATGGCTTTCAATAGGGTCATTTCTGGTTAACTTTGTTCTTGAGGGTTGTCAGTGTATTGTCTTTGTTTCATTAAAATAGACGCAACTAGAAGAGCAAGTGGGGGATATTTCTTTCCTGCAGTGTAGAATTTCTCCTTTCGTTTAGAGTCTTTGTGTTGCATGAAAAGAAAAAGTAGTTTGAACTAATTCATCACAGAATTTGAGAATGAGCTATCTCTTTCTCAGTGCACATATGCAGACAGTAAGCTAAGAAGCTAAGGTACCTTTTTTAGATTTTTTTTTGTTTGTTCTCCTTTTTGTTTCATTTACTATTGGCATCAGGAAGAGCACTGAGAAGAACTAACACTGGTCAATACAGTTTTCCTACACCTTAAAAAATAAAACAGCACCAGAGGCAGGAGGAATGTAGTTACTTGGTTTCACCATGCAACAGTTCTGGCATTTAAAAATTTGTAAAGACAATATTGTTTTTAAGTGGTAAGATGGGAAAACTCACTGCATTTCAGGGCATCTTTTAAATTGTCTTTTCAGTGTTTCTGCCATTCTCAAAAAGCATCCAACAGCTTGATTCTGAGCTGCTAGGTGGCATTAGTTAGGCCTCCCACTGGTATTGGCCATGGGTGAGAATATTTAGGGCCTGGAAGCAAGAGGTAAAACTGAGAGTGGATACAATTCAGTTTGTGGGTGTGTTGATATATATACAGGCATTCCTCTGAACTCGCAGTTAGCACAGAGCAGAGGACGTGGTTTGTAGTAGCATGGAATAAATGCAAGAAGTAATTTGCTACCCTAAAAATAGCCTATATTTTAATACATTTTTATGAAAATAAACAAGCCTATGGAATTCTAGTATCAAACAAGTGGCATGCTTGTACTGGAACTGTTTTCTTTTGCTTCCTTAGTGGTGGAGAAGAAAGAGAAAAAGAAAATAAATTCTTATTGCTCATAAACTAGAGAGAACATTTGCATAGCATGAAACAGCTTCAAAGTAAAGGCCAAATGATGCATGGCTACTTATTAATGACAGCTTATCATCCACTTCACTTGTGATTGCCCTACCAAGACCCTGCCCAAATTTTCAGAGCCTGGTTCTGACCTGCTGAATTAACATCTTAAGCCAGACTTCTTCTGGGAGAAGATATTTATGCTTTTTTTTTTTAAAACAATTTGTCATCTTTTTGGACAGAAGAAAGGAAGGTGTTCAGTGAATATCAGTTTTTAATATCTCACTTGAGCTTACAGTGAGAGTCTTGAGAGTTATATTACTGAATACGTAATGTCTGTTTAGTGTAACTGCTGCAGAGATAGTTACGATAATGGAGCAATTTTGCTTTCCTCCCAACTCAAAAAAAAAAAAAAAAAGTTCTATTTAATCTTATGCTTTATGGGAAATAAGATAGGAGAAGTGGAAAAATGGAAAACCCTTGTTAGACCCAGATGCTTGAGTCATAGAAGTGCCCATCAGCCTTTATGCATCTCCTCAAATAAAGATGAAAGGTGTCATCCTCTTCTAACCCATGAACTATGCCATGCACTGCCTTTGTCATTTAGACTGTTGCAGAGTGCTTGATTGCCTTTTTCTTTTCCCCTTAAGGTGCAGTAGCAATGCATGTCATTGCAGAACGGGGCTGTCCATTCATTAAGTAGCGCAGTACACGGAGTGAACATTATGGTGTACCTCACAGGCTGGTATGCTGCTTCTCACTTGACTCCCAGCACAGTTTAAGGCACTGGTTTTTACAGATGAATATGTTACCTGGAGTGGGGCTAATATTTCCCAGTTTATCTTCCCACGTGCTGCAGTTGCAGTGAGTAGTGCTCTCCTCAGTGAAGTGCAGACTGCTAGAGGATGTTAGACTCAAGTCTCCGTGACGCAGACTGATCTGCTGCAGTCTTGTAGCTTCTCTTGATGAGCCTCAGGAGTAAAGGTTGCTCCAGACTTCCTGTGTAATCAGTGGGGAAGAAAAGGGCATTTCCAGAGCGTGATTCAGGATTCTTCTGTTGTGGATTGCTTTTGCCAGGTGATTCATCTGTTCTCTACTGCTTGTGTTGAAAAGGGAACTATGGCTCAGTGCTCTCCTATTTAGGAGCCTCAGGTAGATGTCTGAAATTTGGCTACAGCATCTGAAAGAGTCATCCAGGCCAGCACCCTGCGAGCAGACCTATGCTTTTGAGTGGGCTTAGTATTTTTTAAAATCGAAGAATTTAGTGGGCAGTGGAAACCTTGGTTACAGTAGTGTTGCAAATTGTCAGTCAAATTTGTTGAATTTAGATGGCTGTACTGCAGGATGGAGCAAACTTTATATTCCTTCTCTATTGCTGAGATGCAACGTGAGAAATCCAGTTTGAAGTGTACCTTTCTTCAGGCAGCTGAATACCTTTAATATTTTTTTTTGCCTTACTGGCGGAGTAGAAAGCTAAAAGCTGCAACTGGATGTCGGTACAATCTTGAAGTCTCTGAATGTGTTTAAAAGAAGCATTTGTGTGGAGGTCCTTACACAGCAGAAAATCCCGAAAAGAATTTGGCAGAAGTCTCAGTGTCGGAAGATGGCAGATTCCTGTGCAGTGAGATGTTTACTGGTTCACTGTTTTATCTTTGGCAGCTGCTCTTGCATTTGATATCTTCAGCTGTTTTTGAAGCTTTTACAAAGAATAATTATTTGCTTTATGAAATGAACCTATGTTACCCACCCAACAGGACAATGATTCACGTATTTCTCTGGCAACATTGTTATCAGAGCTGCATTTGCTTTTGCAGGATTGCCTTCACTCCTGTTGGAGGGAAGTTCTAACATCTTTGTGGGCCATGATTTTACTGCACGATTTGCTGATGTGCAGGATGATTGTTAACAATTCTTGTGAAAACCCTACAGTCATCATGGTCATTGAGTAAGGGGAACAACCCGAATTTTCATGTTTTCTGCTGGTTGTGAACCCTGATTGTAGGTGCTTCACTAATCTTTCCACAGGAATGAGCTACTGTACTGAAGGCCCAACACGTGGGTGGCAACCTCATTGTGTCTCATTTCAAACAGTATTTTTTTTATTACTAGAGCAGGTAACTGTAAAAAAACAAACAAACGAAACCAGTAATGAATGGACTTTAGCTCCTTACAAGGTAAAATTCCACTTTGTTTGTATGTTGATTACATGAGATTTCCAATACTACCTAAAGGTTTTACTGATGGTTTATATTGTTGGTTTTCTATTTGTTTGTTTGTTGAGTTCTGTAAATCCTTGGACAATGTTTCACTCCAGGCTAGCAGAGCCTTTATTTCAAGTTCAGGTTAAGCACACATTCTGTAAGTTTGAACATGTTCACTTTCTGTTTTAATAAAGTAACACCCAAGTACACTTGCATGCTGGTCTGCGCCCACAAACTGGTTGTTTTGTAATGTGCTGCTGTGTGCTTACATATGCATACCGCTTGCTCACTGGTATATGCTCTGTTAGCTTTTGCATCAATGCATAGAAGTACGTTTACCCAGAAGAGGCTAGTTCTTTTTTGTCATTTCTGAGGTTAGAGTTCTACTGGAGGAGAATATTTTAAAAACATGCTCAAAAATGAGACAGGATTTAGGAGATGGGTACAATATGTTGTAATTACTTGAACTGCATACGAGAAGTATGGGGCATATATAACTTTTCATAAAGAATAATTTAGAGTTACTTTTGTACTTATACCAGTTTTTAAAAGACTTATCTATTTGTTTTCAGTATTGCAGAGTGTGAGCTAGAGTACACATATGTTTAGTTAACTCACCACATTTTTTTAACATGATGTTCTAACCTGCTTGGCCATTAACCTGGCTGGCTACCAGGAGAATTTTCAAACTGTTGACTCATATTGTTTCCATATGTAACTTAAACCACCTTTTCCCACAGTGGAGACAGCTTGAAGGTTAGCTGCATATAGTTTTCAGGATAGGGAACAGCATATTTTGCACTGAGTCAACATGTATGAGTAAAGGAAGTAAATCTAAGCTATTATTAACATTTTTGTTTCTAATCTTGTTTTTGCTGAAATCTCGTCTGGTTGCAAATTAGGAAAAAACAAGGGTTTTTTGTGCTTCTCTTCCCCATGAGGCATAGTAGGCTTCAGCATACGTAGCTATGGCTCATCTTCTCTTTTTCACATCTTTGTGAGGACAAATCTCCACAGCTGCCACTATTTTCATGCCATCCAAGGATTTGGGGCATGGGTTGCTTTGTGTGTGGAACTTGATGTTCTGAGGATGTGACTTGTTAACTGAAAAACAGCACTTAGGCAGTATGCCATGTCACATTATTGGGTATCTATGTAAGTATATGTGGAGCCTATATATGGTTGGAGCTCCTATACAGAGTCAGAACCCAAGTTTTATGTCCTGCAGCAAAGGTTGGGTGGTAGCCCAAGGCTGTGGCGGTCTGAGGAGGGAAGGCCACACCACTACTCTGCAATGTCGTGTCTCCCATGTGGTGTACTCCATGTCTCCTCTGTTGACTCCATGCTGTTTTGCTGCCAAGCCAGATAGTGGCTTGGCACACCAAAACCCTGGCGATGGCAGGGTCCTGTGCCAGGCCAATAGCTGCCTCGATCACAGAGGGCCCAGAGTTAGCAGAAAGAGCCCTGGGATCCTGTGTGGAAATAGGGGAGACAGTGTTCATAATGGGGTTTTGATTGGCTTTGATAACTACCTGTGGAGCTTATTAATGGAGAGGAGATCTGGGTTTAGTTCCAGTGTTACCACTGTAACACTGTTAAAGGAAGATGCATCCTTCCTCACCTCCAATGTGCTTTCAGGTTCTCTTTTCTGTTTGTCTGAAGGAGATGGGGCAGGGAGAATGAGAATACTGATCTTCATATGTTCATAAGGTCTATGTATGAAAAGCAGAACATGGCATTAGATGGCATTGCTGCATTTGGCCTCTTGGGTAATTCAGCTAACTGAATTGGTTCCACTTTTTTTTTTTTTTTTTTTTCTTTTAAATGATCAAAACCCAAAGTCAAGCCAGCAAGCATCTCCCATATTGTAAGAATCTCTTGGATCTCTGTAGCCAAATGTGAGTGTCTGTCTCAGTTCAGGAGGCATGAACATGTAGTTAAGCTTAACTATGTGAGTAGTCTAAAGTCAATGGGACTGCCATGTTGAACAATGAAACTTTTTTAGCATTTGCTTAAAATCCAAAATAGATAGATACACAGCATGCTTTTTTTTTTTTTTTTTTAAAGAAGTATGGCTACCAAACTCTTCGCTCCAAGATGTTTTGTTCTAGTGTTTCCATGTAATATTTATGCTTGTATTGAATGTTGTTTTTCAGCTGAAAATGCACTGAAGAATAGATTTCTTTGGGCTTTACAATTTTGATATTTCTGCTTTACTTTTGCCGTGCAGCTGTGGCCTTTATAAAGATGAATGTTCTGGTGGTGTTGCCAGGGCCTGGCTTTGTTGGACTTCAGCTTGAAGAGAGCAAACTTAGCCTTTGCTGAGAGATGGGGCTTGTCAAGCACAAGAATATGGCTTCCCACATTTTTTACTCCAAAAAGCATGTTGGAGTTTTGTACTGTATAATTCTTTAGGTATTTGGATTAACCCTGATAAAATTATAGGTGGTTGTGAGGGAGTTTATTGTGCTTATAAATTGTAGTGGGGCTCCCTGTAATTTGTTATAATTAATTCAAGAGTTCAAGGGCAGAAAATCACGATCAGGTTGTGGCATGCCTTCCTTTCTTGCTAAAGCATGCTATTACTGGCCTCCTTATTTAAAGTTCAACTTCATATTTGTGGGTTTATTTGAACTCAGAGTATCCAAAAAGTATAATACGGTGGTTTTTTTTTTTTTTTTTTTTTAAAGCATAGATCCTAGGTAAGACGGATAGACCTGTTGTGGTTGGGGGTTCCTTTTTAAATATAGAGAAATTGGTGGGTAGCAAAAAAGAAGCATCTGCTGGCTGAGCCCTTCAAGGAAGCAGTACATGTTTTGGAAGGCTCATGTCATGTTTGCAGGCCTCAACAGGGCCTGGGTGCATGTAAGTGCTTGTGGACCATAAGAAATGGCAGGAAAACCAAAACACTCACAGAGCATTTCTTCAAAATCCGAGCTCCCTTCTCGCCAAGCCTTTCGTCGCTAGGGCAGGACATGGAGCTGATGGCTGGAGACAAAAGGTGTTCGCAGAAGGGCACAGCCTGACAGCGGCAGCATGACGCCTCACGGTTCTGCCGCATCCCCCAGCTCTGGCCAAGGGAGAGATGCCAGTGCTAGACAAACCTCCAGATTTCTTCAGTCTTCTGCTGCCACCAAGAATGCTGAATATGATGCTGTTACCTTGTGTTAACTGTGAAGCGTTTCACTAGCCATCCATTTAACACTGAGCACAGAGCTGGCAGATCTTTCATAGCATGCTATGCTGGAAGCAGCTGTTTACATGGCACAGGTTATGAAGTGTGAGTTACCTTCCTCAACAATCTCATGTACATTTTCCATATTTCATAAAGAGTACACATAGTTTTGTCTTTTTTGAATGCTCAATTTTGCCGCAGGGATTTGACTTCATTGACTGTGACTCACACCCAAAAAAAAGTTTATTGCTCCTAAAAGGCACATAACTTTGCATTTACATTTTAAAACTTCTGCCAGTTGTGTAAAGCATTCGTCGGGGGTGGAGATCTGAAATTTTAACTGACTGTCCTTTGGGGACTGCATACAAACAAAAAACTTTTCAGGAATAAACTGATGAAAAAGAGGTAGAAAATAACAAGTAAGCAGTGAAAAATTCTGATTAGGCTGTTTTAAGGAGAGTTTTTCCTGGTCTAGTATCCATAGCCAGGAGTTGACTTCATACCTGGACCTTACCCTGTGGAGGCATTGGCCTGTGGCAGGAGCTGAACTGGTGAGGTCGGGTAGCTTACCTTTCGCTGTGTGCCTTAGCACTCAGAGCAAGTCAGCAAGACTGTTTGCTGTTTGTCCTTATGCTCACAAATTGTATGTCAAAACAGATGAAAGTGCCTGTCATTGTTAAATTCACTTGTTTTATCCAGATTCCCCTTTCTCCAATTCAGCTATGAACTCTTGCTTCTAGAGGGAGAGAGATTGAGAGATGTGGGAGTAGATATTAATTGTGTTTTGATCTATCCTGCTTTTTCAGTTCTACAAAGACATGAAAATGATACTAACCCAGCATTGTTCTAACTGAGTTGGAAGGGGAAAGGAATGACACAAATCTTTCTCTGTATTTCATTAATTTTATTTTTAGTTTCCATCATCTTTTCCACCCAGCTGCTGAAGGAAACCAGGATGTGGAGAGTTGGATGCTGCTTTTGAACGATTTCATTTCCCAGTTACCTGAAGCTAACCTTGACCTGCCTTGTAGGGTTGTTTGATCAAGGAGTTCCTATCCTAAAAACTGTTATGACTGTGTTTTTACTGTTGGCATTGACAATTTGCGCTTCTGAAGGAATGTGTGCATGTGTGACAAAGGCTCTTTTGTCTCCTTCCTTTCTTTTTCTGGCAAGTCTACTGATGTTTCTGAAGTTCTGTTGCAGGGTGTGGCAGACTTGTTCTCAGTAATACCCTTTCAAAAATACTACCCTTTAGTAGGGAAGCACAGCCGTGTTTTTTTATATTCTTTCACAAATCACAGATAAATGAGTATTGTCTAGTGCTGCGAAACATCAGACTTCCGCTGGGAGATAAATGGATGAAATTCCAGAGAAGCAAGCTAGAGATGGTGTTTATCAACACCATCTAAGTTTTTTAGAAAGGCAAAGGCAGAACCATAGCACTGCATTACTGTCAATGACATCATCCATGTATGTACATCTTTTTTTAAATGCCTTTAGATTAAGATGTGCTGATTGAATCCTTGCATCTAAATGTGTTTCAGCATGCTCAAGCCCAGAAATCAAAACACCAGCTTTGCCAACATACTGAACATTGTATCTGAAGAGACCAATCTTACCTGCCTGTCTGTCTTTATTGCCGTATAAAATACAGCCCAAGTTTGGAGTCAATTTTGTTGCAATATTGAGTGACTCACATGAAACAAGCAATATCCAGTAAGTAGCATTCTGGATTGAAACTTGGGAACAAAATCTAACTCTCCCAAGTCTACCTTGGTTTCCTGACCAAGTTTAGACAAGCTACTTCACCAGCCATGGGGCCTCATATTCTGTTCATAAACTAAGACTAATGATCATTAATATTGTTTAAAGCATGTTTTCCTAAGAGAAGCAACTAGTGAGAGTTAAACATTATCATTGTCTCAAATGTGTAATAAATAAAAATAACATTTTGGTTTTTATCTATTAGTTCCTTTGCTTCCTCATTGAATAGCTGTAATTGGCTAATCTAGCTCAAAGGCTGAGAAAATTTGAAAGATCCCATGCTTAAAATAAAAAGAATGGATTTCTCTTTAAAATGTAGCATGTGAGTATCTGTGGAATCCTATTGCTATTGAAGTCAAGATCATAGCACATTTTAAGGCTGTAAGATGAACAAGAGACGCATCAATATCAAAGCTAATGCTTAAAACAATTTTAGTATACGATGAAAGTCCTCTGTTCAGGAGAAATTGCTTCCCCTGTGGGCAGATTATTGCATAGCTGTATGTTGTAGAGTCTCTGTTTAGAAGAATATTACTATTCTGAGATAAACCCAAATGAGCAGAGTCAGACTGTTACTGTGATTCAGTGAGACTTTTATTGTGTTCCTAATTTTAGAAGATGATATTGTACTTTAATTGCCTTTTTTTTTTTTTTTTTGAGTTGGAAGAGAGCTGAACCACTTGTGGGCCAATCTATCTCTCCTTTGAGTCTTAAAGACTTCTTATTTTGGACATTCAGAACAGTAAGGCAGTTCTCTCCTCTTCAAGAAAAGAAGTTAAGCTACATAGCTGTGCAGTTATCCAATAGGTAGGCTTGGTGCCAAAAAGGTACCTAATGAGTTATAAAAAAGTTAATCAAGCCAGTAACTGCATCATTAGAAACGATTTTAAAGGAATCAAGTAACTAATACATATTTTCTGGTGCTTGTGTGCATTTCAGAAACAGTCAGGGTAAAGAGTTTAGTGGTATCGAAACTAAGGAATTTGTTCACACTAGACTGAAGTTTCCAGCAAAACACACTGACCAGTTGAAAAGTTTTTAAATAGTCTTTGCTGCTCAAATCCATCAGTAAGCATTTTTATCCTGTTTTTGTATGTTTCCTAGCAGAGCTGGGTATTGCTTGATTATTAAGGCAACTGGGTCTGATAATATTGAATAATTATTGATGAAATATTTACCCTGTGGTTCTTTGTGGAAGTTGCTAGTAGGAAGACTGAAGATGTAGTGCACCAATACAGTTACTCTGTAAAACTAACCCACACTCTTGTTTGTAGGTCACCTTTTAAATATCTCCACATAGATCTGACTTCCAACAGTGACTGGGCCAGGTTCTGCATGACTGGCTGTAGTTGAAACATTCCTTATGGAAGAGAATGTAAATCAGTGAAATGAATTGTAAGTCTGCATATTTAGAAGAGCAGCAGAGGTTATATATCAGATAATCAGTAGTGACTGAAGGGTACAGCAAATTCAGTGACACTCTACAAACACTCGTGTTCTCTTTTTGAAGTGACAGCAGAACAAACATGAAACCTGGTCTAGGGAGGTCTATGTAAAATTGTATGGGCAAACAGAATTTCTCTAGATTTACACAGCTGCAGCTGAGTCTGAATCTGTGTATTGTAACTAAATTTTAAACCAATACTCTTATCTCCTGCTTCTACTATTATTTCTTTAGGGTTTTTTACCCGCTGATGTAGTGTGTATCACGAAAATTGAGATGTTGATTCTGGAATGCAAATGTTCTCTCGTAGTTGTCCAGTTGCAGCTTATTTACTTCAGAAAAAGGGTGCTTTTTGGTGCAATAGATGCAAATATACTGTTCATGTTTTCTATGCTGGTTAAATAGAGTTGTGGGAAATGATACCCTTAGAATTATGGCTTTGTTCAGACTTGTTGTCCACTCCCATTCCCCTTGGAATTAGCTACAGGCTGGCAAGCTGTAGTAACCTTTATTATATTGAATACACAAAGGCTCTGCTGAAAATTCTTAACACAAAATGAGCAATGAAGGTAAGAGATTTCAGCTGTCAGTCCACTTGGCTGTGGTGGTCTCCCTTCTGCCCTGTGCTCCCCTAGTGTCCCACATTGGCTCTGTGATTAAAGCTTTGCAAGTCTTAGCTTGGAATTTCTTGCCTCTTATTATTTGGGAGTACAGTTTGCAAACTTGTCTTTTGTTCAGTTTCCATATGCTTTCCTAGCTTAACCGCCTAATAGGAGGCTTATGAAATGCATGTTTTTATGTGCTGTTCTGGAACAGCTTTCCTCAGTGAATGTATGGCTGAATCATTTTTAAAATGTTTAATTTCCCTCAGATTACAGATATACTTCTGCAGTCCAAACAAAGAGCACTCTCAGCTAGCATAGTGACATAATAACAATGTTCAACATAATTTCAGATGAAGGAGCAGCAAATCCTTGATAGAATATGGGCCAATTTCTGCTGTCTGTTGACTGGGCAGAGAGCCTGACCACAGTTTTGCAGCACAACTGAGCCATGAATCTGTGCCTTCTAGAGCTATTATGGTCTTTGAGTAGAGCTTCCTCCAGGGCATTCAGTGACAGCTCAGCTCCACCTCTTCCTGGACAGTGGAATGAGTGACTCCAATTCATATCTTATGTGGCCACAGTCTATAATAGTAAGTCCTAATATTTTATTCTGCTACAATGTTAGTAAATCCAATGTCGTACAGTATTATCGTAGAATATTGCTGTTAAGATTTTTGAGTATGCCCTGTTGAGGTTGAACACCTTTAAAAGGCATCTTTCTCATAAAATAGGTACTGAGTGCTTTCTTAAAACAATTTTTCTCAAGTATTGCCTGAAATTGCAGGTACACCATGGCACTGTTCCTTTTAAAATCCTTGGTTGCAATGTTTGATACTACAGTAATAGCACTGACATCATATTTTTCATGATGCTGACTTAGATAACCCAAGCTATGGTTTATCCGTGGTTTTGCAGGTACTGTGGTTGGAATCATGACCTTTTCTAAAGCTGTTGAGACTTGACTTCTACAAAGCTAGGATGTCATGATAAGATTTTACATTAATTTGACTTTCATGTAGTCTCCTAACTTTGTGTCTGTTTTAGCGATAATTCTAACTATATAGAGTTAAAGGCAGATGAAGGGTTTTACTTTTGTTCTGCCAGACTAGAATGTGCAGCTCACGCATACGTATGTACTGGTATCATGAACAACATGCTTCGGAATTACAGGGCTCTAAGACCAGACTCAGCAAACGCTTACTCACCTACATACTTAACAAAGCAGTTTGCATCAGGCTTGCATGAAATCATGTGTATTTTCAGGACTGGGAGTTAGTTATTGCAAGGAACTGCAAAAAAGATGATTTTTCTCCTGGACCAGGCAAGTGTGAAGCCTGAGTACCAGTATGATTTTACATTGACCCTTTCCATCAAATTCCAAAATTGGCTGAAGTTTTGACCTTCGTGCCTTCGTGAATCTGTGAAAGCGAAATCTTAGCACTTTTGATTTTTATTATTATTTTTTTTTTTCCCTCTGAAAATGTTATTCTTCCACTTCTTTGGGGGAGAAGAAGGGGAAGAGGAAACCTAAAATGAGTAACCAAACATTTAGCTTTTAAGTGCACATAAAAACTGTGAACTTGAACAAGAATTTCTCAGACATTAAGATACATCCACAGGCCTTCCACCGAGAGAATTCTGCACTACACTGCTTGCAGCCTCTTAGAGCTCTTCTACCTTGCAAGTACAGATCTGGTCAGAGCGGTGGTGCTGTCTAGTGGCAAGTTGCTGCATCTCACATAGCTGACAAAAGAGTTAATTGAGGAAAACTGTAAAGTGCTGTATTTGAGTTATACCCCTCACGGAATGGTTTGGGTGATGTTGTTTTTGCAGCACATAGATGTTTTCTAATGCCTCCGTACAGAGTTATGTGGTAATGTTTATGATAATAGTTAAGATAGAGCAATCCCAGTAACACAGGGAATGTTACAGTGGCTCTCCCATGCAGGAAGGTAAAGCTTATCGCCTTGATACTGGGAAGGTGACTTACACACACAAAATCATTAAGACATGAACGATTTATATGCTGGTCTCCAAGGTTCAAGATTAAGATCGGATGTGGTGTGCTGGTTGCAGCTGAGTCCAGCTAGACATTTACTGCCCTGAGTCTTGCTGCCTGCTCCTCCTTTGCAGCGGATGCAGATTCTGAGGCTGGCTGGTGTACTTGTGTACGACTTCTTTCTTAATCCAGCTCTGGCAGAGTGATCTTGTTTTGCTCAAGCAATTAGTTCTAAATCCATCTGTTTTGAGGGGATGCCTTCTCTCTATTTTGTGCTTGAGCGGCCTCAGTTTGAGCACTGGCTGCAGGTTTGGGTGCCACAATATAGGAGTAACATAAAGTTATTAGGCAGTTTCTGAAGGAGGGCTACAGAGATGGGGAAGGGTCTGGAGAGCAGGATCCATGAGGAGCAGCTGAGGTCCCTTAGTTTGTTCAGCTCAGAGCAGAGGAGGCTGAGAGGAGGCCTTGTGGCAGCCTACAGCTCCCTCCCAGGGGAGCGGAGGGGCAGGCGCTGATCTCTGCTCTCTGGGGACAGCGACAGGGCCCGAGGGAACCGCATGGAGCTGCATCAGGGGAGGGTCAGGGTGGGGGTTAGGAGAAGGTTCTGCACCAGGGGGTGGTGGGCATGGACCAGGCTCCCCAGGGCAGTGGGCACGGCCCCAAGCTGCCGGAGCTCAAGGAGCGTTTGGACACCGCTCTCAGACACAGGGCTTGGGTTTGGGTGGTGCTGTGTGGGGCCGGGGGTTGGGCCCGTGATCCTCGTGGGTCCCTTCCAACTTAGGATATTCTATGATTCTATGATTATGGTGGTGAGCAAGCATGTGTCTGACAGGAGGAGTGACCTCTCAGGAAATCCTAACCTTGTAACCTAGTTGAGCTGCACCAGACTGACTGGTCTGGTCACAGCCCAAGAAACCCCTTTGTTTGGTTTTGCGGTTTTCTGGACTTGGGTCACCCAGGCCACCCAGTTACTCTCAGCAGGTCTGGAGGCTGGGTGCACACACAGACTGTGGCCACATTGGTGCAGTACCTCCACCTTTGGGCTCCGACTCAGTGAATTGTTGAATGTTGGCTGAGGAGGAATTGTTCCATCTCTGCTGGGATGGGTCATGTATGCCTGCACCAAAAACTTAAGCTGATGGACCCTAGCCCATTACATCACTGTAACTCAGCTCTATTTGATTATTGGCACGGTGGTGGCTACTATGGTATCCTTGCAATTTTGGCTGTAATTTCTTCAGATATTTGTCCTGGCCCCTCTCTGTCTTTGCTGTCTGTGCAACCCAGGTAGCTTGAGGGAACATGTGTTGGTGCTGCAGAATTGTGGGCTGTTAATGAAGCTGTCTCCACTGGACTTCTGGACAGACTGGTACAGTCCCTGTTGCCTTGGCCAGCTTTGCAGTGGATCTGGTACAGCTGAGTGGATGGGAGGGATGCACAAATGGGGACAGTAACTGGTTAAGCTTTTGCAGAAGTCACCTTCTTGTTTGTCCTCTCCAATCTTTTGCAAATGTAAGGTGAAATATGTAGGTCTATCATGTGGTTAAAACTAGCATAATTTACCTTGTAATTAGTTGTGGATCAGCAAGTTTGTGATATTAGAAGTTGGTTTTGCTTATTTGTGTCTAAGTCAACCTTACAGATGAGGGATGCCAATCAAAAAAAAAAAAAAAAAAACTTCTTTATGGGCCATAAAGTTACATCAGTCAGCCAAAATACATTACTGACTTTCCATTTTTCCTGTCAAAATGGTGCCACTGGAGCAAAAAACAAAAAAGAGATGGAACAGCCTCTTTGTGTGTTGTTGAACAGATGATCTTCGGTAACCTCTGCAGAACTTGTGGTGGAAGTAACCCTAGCAGATGTCCCTCCTCTGTGTGGTCTAGGGAATACAAATAGAACATTTTAGTTTCATTTTCATATACTTGGAAACATTATGCAGGTAGGGTTCGTTTTATTTTGCTAGCACACATGTACCTGGTAGATGATGTGGAACTTGTGAAGCCAGGCACTGATTGCTGTTCAGCTGCCTGACATGTTTGTGGTGAGTTTCTCTTGCTTTCAGCAGTCTCTTGTTCTGTTGAATATGTATGCACATACTGCCTTTGTGATTTGTTCTCTTTTCTGGTTTGCAGATATCAGTATTACCTGCAAGTGAAAAAGGACATTCTCGATGGCCGATTGCGTTCTTCATTGGAGCAGGGAATTCGACTAGCTGGTTTAGCAGTGCAAGGTAAGATGATGTATAACTCCTATTCACAACAGCCAGGGTTTTTTACAGATTTAAAAGTGCATAGGTGGACTGCTGTTGATGACACACTTGCACCCTCAGGGAGTGAATGATAGACCACATCACAATGTTCAACTTTCCCTTTTCTGAGAACTTGAACAAAACTCCAGTTCTAGTTCTAGCCACGAAGTACTTTGCAGTAATGAATTTGCTTCACATTCTCTGGTTTGAAATGGGATTACATCAGAGTGTAGCAGCAGCTTTAATTTTACCTTTACTTAAAAACTCATTTTGCTATGTAGTGCTATCTGCAATATGAAAGAACATATAACCATAATTGTTACATGAGTTACAAATTAATAATATACTACTTCTTATAATGTGATTTTTATTCTAAGCCTCCTAAGGACATCAATGAAAGTAGGATCATATATAGCTAAAGGAGGAAGCCCTGTATTTGTAGGAAATATATTTCAGTCTATCTGTGGCTATGAGAAGTCGAACTCATGCATGGGCACTCCTTTTTGGGGACAGGGGCCAAGTATATACATATAACAACAAATGGGAAGATCTGATTCTTGAAAATTACAGGTTCTATGGTATAGGGTGCCCTAGTAATGTTTTTAAATCTGAGAATTTGAGTCTTAAAATACAGTGCTTGAATCCTGGTTTTCTGGCTTGTTGAAAATAGAGAGCTTTCAGAAGGACCCAAATGAAGACTAAGAATTTTCAGCTTTGAGTATGTTTAGTAGTTGCAGGCACATAACATAGGGTTTGTAGGGGCGATGTTCTACTTCTCACTGCTATTGGTAGTCTTTAAGATGCTTTGCAGCTGCCTTGAAGAATAGGTTCTCAAGGGGTTAATCATTGTGCTCTTTTCTGGCATTGAGGGAACAGTACAAGTGAAAACCAAGGTGCTGTCTGCACCAGCTTCCCTGAATGTGTTCTAGAAAAGTTATCAGCAACTATGTCTTTTAAAGACTCTGAAATTGTGTTGTAAAATAGCAATACCTTAAGAGTAATGCTAATTGTATTTAAGAGTAATGTTAACATGATTTTTCATGGGGCGGCTGTTGTTCTGTTGTATCTTATTGCTTGGTTAAAAATTGTAGGAAAAATGTTTCCTGTTAGATCTTGAAATATTTCATGAAAAATGGAAAAGATGTGTGCAAGATTCCATACTAAACCGTATAATTCAAGTAAATTACAGTTTTCCAATATGTTACGTTAATGATAAATAGGTACCAAATATGTTTCTCTGATCTCGTTTTTTCTTGGAGCTTTTTGCTGACTTTGGGAGCTAGTCAGTCTTTGTAACATTTTGCAATAGTCACTGTTATTCTGAATTTTCTGTGTGATCTATTATATTTCAAAGACTATTGCATCAGGGTTCTGCACCTCATCTTACTTGCTTTATTCATGACCTTGTTTTACTCCCTATGTCTTTTTCATGTGATGAAACCAAAGATAGTTGAAATGCTTACTTTTAAACTTACAGAGTCTGTTTCATGTCCATTTTGATTTCTTTCTGTTTATGTTAAAACATAACTCTGAGGTGAAAACAAAATGAAACTGCATTTTTGGCATCCTGCAAACGTGAAGTTGTCTAGAAGCTTTGAAAGAATGTTTAGCTAATATGATTTACGGTGGGGATTTCCAGCTTCTATAAGAATCTTGTAGATGGCGTTTGATCCTGTTCAATTAATATAAAATAGAAACCTCCCGGCGAGATATTCTTTTGATATAAGTTGTTGNAATAAATTTTTTTTTTTTTAAAAAATAATAAAAACCCCTTTTTTTTTTTTTTTTTTTTTTTTAAAGTAGTTAGCCTTTAGGAAGCATTTTCAAACACCACAGTTTTGAAACCATGTTGGTTATTGACAGTTCATTTTTAATATCATTGGCCAGTTGATATTAACTTCCTAAGCTGTAAAATTAAGCATCTTTCTTACAATTATGTACAATTGTAGCAGAGGTAGGTTAAATTCTTTTGCCTGGTCAGGGTTGGGGATGATGAAGAAGCAAAAGTATGTGCATTTTAAAGACAGGGGAATCCTAGTCTGGTTAGACAGTAATATTCACTCCTGGAGATTACAGAAAAAAATAAACTCTTGCACTCCTGATGGTTAAGTATTGCAAATAGCCATAACATAAAGGAACAAAAGAGAAATTACTTGTTGGCTGTTGTTTGATCTCTAGTAATAACGCTTTTATTTTCAGACCTCTGTGTTAAAAGCTAAAGTACAAACAGAAATCTCTGTGCTGGGTTGTGGTTTCAGAGAGGACTCACCCACTTGAAGTTAAGCATCTGTGCAAAGACTGAGTGTGGTCTTCACATGTGTGGAAAGTGCTAAAATGAGTAATTGTGTTGTTTTTTTTTCCAGCGGATTTTGGAGACTATAATCAGTTTGAATCTCATGAATTCCTCCGAGAATATGTTTTGTTTCCTATGGTGAGTTCTTTATCCTCCTCTCTTGTGATCTTTTATGAGTAATTTCCCCATGCCTCTGAGATGGCTTTCTTGATAACAGAGTAAGAGAGCACCAGTGCTAGGTTACTAATAGTGGAAATAACTTTGCTCCCCAAATCCTGCAGTATGCTTGGTTGTAGCTGCATGAATATATGCTATGGAAGTTAAGCCTTCTTTCAGTTCCTGTTAAGCCTCCACTGGGAATAGATATCAACAAAAAATTGTACTTACTTGAATGAAAAAAACGATTGGCAGCTATTTAGAACAGTGTACGTTGACTGTACTGTGGTATTAGTAACATGGCATAGCAAGGGAATACACAAACTGATGATGTAATAAAGTTGTGTCACAGGACAAAAAATCATGCAGTCTTTGCCCAAGAGAATGTGGATTTATATCAACTGACTGAAGTGAACCATGAATCAGTTCTCAAAATATCTGTCAGGGCCTGTGCTGTGAATTTGTTTTAGATTTAAACTGGAAACTAGCAAATAATTTGAATGCTGAGGGAAGAGTTTTTTAAATCACTGGCATTAGGAACTGTGGTGATAAATGCCAGGCACTAGCAGCCCATGACATTGGGCCCATCTGGGAGGATGGATTAAAAGAATCGGAAGTTGAAAACAAATAAAGAAAGAAAAATAAAGAAAAATGAAAAAACCACCATCACCACCTAAGATTAAGACCAGCAACTCCATAAGCACGGAGTTCGACTTCACAAAATAAAAGAACTTGAAATTCTTTCAGACTAGAAGCAAAGTTTGGAAGTGGGATGGGCTTCCCCTGCCCTAAATGTTGCTGCCTAGAAATTAGGCATCTGGTTTCCTCCTACAGTTAGTGGAGAGCTGGAGGGAGAATAATTAAAGCACTTCAACCCATTCACCTTTGCCTTTTGACTGTATAGGAGCAACAGCCTTCCTTCCGTAAGCTTGAAATCAATTCTCAAGTCCAAAATGTAACAGTAGCACAGTGTCTTGATGTGAAAATGCAATTTCAAGCTAGCAGACAGTTGAATACCACCCGAAAAAGAAATCCAGCAGGAAGGGAAGAGATTAGTGAATATGCAGATATGTGGATCTTTTATACCCAGACCATGGCTTTGGTATTGACCTTTCACTGAGGAGCTTCTGTTACCCTGACTAGTGGAACAGGATTTCTTTGTTAAGAATAGGTGTTACTCATCTATTCTTGTTACAACAAGAATTCTTGTTAGAAATAGGTAATTGATGATCTTGTGTGTAGTTGATGGCTTACGGAGTCATGTGTAGTAGTGTAAGTGGGAGAGATGATGGCTGCAAGTATAGGCAGAAAGGTGTAGTCACACTGTCACTTCATAAATTACTCCTGCAAAGTTCTTTTAGTATAGTGACAGTATTTTTCTTTTTACAAAAACATTCAGGGGAGGGTTTAGGCCTCCAGCTGTGATTTCAAGCCACATTTCAATGTAGTTCAGCAGTTACTTCTCAGGCTAATCTCCTGAAACTTCCTCTCCTGAGTAGGCTGCCTTTGCTGCGTTATGGTGGGCTTTCTTTTTACCAGTTTGTGGTATCTAGCCATATATCCGTGCTACTACCAATAAATTTTACAAGATCAGCAAAGTGTCAGCTTCCTGCAGTCTTCAGGAGCCGACTCTTACATCAACTGTTTCTGTAGGCATCTCTTTCCCTTTCTTTAGCTTCTTGTCTCTGCCCTTCTGGGGAGGAGTAGATGATACAACAGTAAATATTTCACTGCAAATTCAGTGACATTTGCTGAGCGCTGCAGATGTGAACTAGTCCTGAAGCAAGTGGGAGTATTTGAGCAAGTCTCAGGCACAGAAAAAGCCTCCGACACTGCCATAAATTCATTAGTGAAGAGAGCTGGTGAATGAGGGAGGGGCAGCTACATTTGTACTGTTTGATCTTGTGAGGCTGCAATGTGTGTCAAATGGCACTTCTTCAGCAGTGAAAAGAACAAAGTTATGTACACAGTACACCCCACAGGTGTGTAGCTGTGCATAGGCATGTACCATGCCATTTTTCATTAGCACGCTACCACTTTCACATATTTTTGTGGCAGAAACAAGTATCAGAGGGAGGGCCCCACTGAGCAAGAAGCAGGCAGTGTATTTAAGTGTGTTATATGCAGCCTTAAGGCTTTTTAAAATAAAAAGAACTTTGAGGTTTTGCAAGAAATTTTTCAGCTTCCTTTTTGTTGCCTTGTATTTATGAGCAGATTTCCTTTATTAACTTGCTCCCAATTATTTCAGGATTGTTTCTACCATATACGTGATTAAATTTGTGGAGGATAAAACTTCTACTCAGAAATGTGTTGCAAGTATAAAGTGAATTCCATTACACATTAGACAAGGGAGCAAAGTTTTTGTTCCCTACTAACATGGGGAAGGCAATATCAGCAGGCTGCAAGACAGGAAATGCCTATGACTTCAGTTTGCATGGTCTGTCGAATATTTTGGACTGTTCTAAAAGGTATATAATCATTCATACACTTCCAAGTGCTTTTAAAGGCTTGTATGGTTCTTATCCAGGAAGAGATCTCTTATCCATGCTCTGCACTCTGTTCTGGATTTTAGAATTAAAAAACAAACAAACAAAAAAAAAACCTTAGCTCTGTTCTTAACGGTATATTTTTACAAAAAAAGAAAAAATCCTAAGTCTGACCCTTACATTTTTCTTGCATGTTTTCAGCACCCCCTGCTCAGACACTAGCCCTGGATTTTCAGTGCACTTGGTACTAGGTTCCGTCTCTGTTACCATCCACAAAAGCATGAACAGGAAACAACCCTGAAACGCGTGCCATCATGATTCCTGTCTTGCATTTTGCTGTCTCTTTGGATTACTGTTTTATAATGCTACTTCATATCCTTATAGGACTGGACCCAGGATGAAGCTGTGCTAGAGGAATTGACTCAAAAGGTTGCACAGGAACACCGCACTCACAGGTGAGCTTGATATGTGAAGATTCAGCACTTATTTTTTTAATCATTGGCTTTATCCTGCCTGCACTTCCCTTCTTCTCCACCCTTTCCTTGCAGTGGTAAACTAACTTACCTCCATGTTACTGTTATGCTACGTCTGGCTGGATTTTTATTTAGTTTGTTACAAAAGATTATCTGCCTCTTGTGCACACAAAATTGCCAAGGAATTCCATCCCAAATAAATGAGCATTTCCACCATAAGGTTAAAGGAGTGTGTGTAAAACCACTTGTAATGTAGAAGACTCCTTTCTCTTTTTAGCTTCATTTAAATCCTGATGGTGAAGGACCCCATGACTTTGGCGGCAGTGGTCCGAGGGTTTTCCTCAAGGGTTTTCTCTCATTCAGGAGAGAGAGGAGTACATACACTCCCAGGGTAATGTAAAAGAAAACAGCAGGAAATAAGATCCTTATTTTGTTGAGTTTTAAGTCTTGTTGTGGAAAAGATAATATAGGCAGTCACTAATCAATTATCTACATGTTGGTGCTCCAGAGCAACTACCTGCTTTGTAAGCAAACTTCTTTCGTGTCATCTAGGTATTCTGATGGTAAAGGTACTCAAACCTCTAGAGTGCTGTTCTTAGAAAAACAGCATTGCCTATTCTCCATTGGAAATGATCTTTCACATTATCAATCTGCTTTTAAAGCCTTATTATATAAAATGCAATTGGAATATTATGTGAAAGGTGCAGCATTCCACATCATATTCCAGGAAATGCCTATAAAGGGACAAATACCAGACTCTGAGTTGAAGGCCATTCTCAGTGTGAGTTTTAATGCAAGCTTGGGCCTTTGATGCAACTGAGGGGTTAGCTTCCAAGCTGGCCATGGACAGGCCTGTCTCTGTTCTTCTGCTCTGCTATGGGCTGCTTGTGTGATCTTGGTTAACTCACAGACTTGAAAAGGAAGATTTCCATCCCCTGCTGGGCTCTTCAGTTCTATTTCATCAACACAAAGGAAAATACTTGCCCTTGCTTCAGCAGGTAGATCAAAGTCCGCTTCCCTTCTCTCCGTCTTTCTCCTAAGTATTTGCCTGGTTCCTATATTTCTGTGTGTAAGCTTTGGTAGGAGGAGTGAAGAGGAGGAACATTAATAGTGACCTTTCTTTGGAACAGCCTGCAGTCTACCCTGACCTGCTTTTGAGAGCTGAAATCTGTCTGAATTCCTGAGCTATGACAGGAGCATGTGTAGACACGTGTGTAGAAGTTTTCAGGAGATTTGTTTTCTGTTACGAAAGAGAACCTGTTCAAAACTTGGATTATTGGCTATGGCTTTGAGCAGCCAGTATGAAAATGTAGGTCTTCACTTTTAAGTCATTTTAAGCAATTCCGGTGAGTTTATATGCTGTTTAGGCAGAGTGGGACCCTAACGGCTCAAATTGGCCATCCAAGACTAGACAAAACTTGATGCAATAGCCTGATGTTTTAATAAAGCCTGGAAAACATTTGATGTGTGCAGAAGAAACTGAATAATGGGATCAGTTCAATTTGTTCCTCCTGTAATTTGAACTATGCTTTGTACCTTACCTTAGGAACATGCAGTAAAATTCCTCCCCTTCCTGAGGAGGAATTATGATCCTGGCATTGAAAGTTAGGTTTATGCTGTACATCTCTAGGCAGCATTTCCAAACCATGTTCTGCAGTAGTTTGTGAATCTCCCATTTTCTCACCAATATTTTTTGTGTGCATGTGGTACTGAAACATTTGCCGCCTTTTGTTACCCCAATTGCAGCGGCATTACAGCAGCAGAGGCCGAGCTAATGTACATCAACGAAGTGGAACGCCTAGATGGGTTCGGACAGGAAATCTTCCCTGTGAAGGTATGTTAGTGTACGTTATAAAGACACCTCTAAATCAGGTGATGTAGGAGTCTGCAGCAACCTTTGGAATGCATGCAAGTTGGTTGTCCAAAAGAGCTGGGAGTTCTTTTGCTGTTCCAGAAGATGAAATGATTTCTGGTAGTTCAAGTGGAGACTGCAGCATGAAAGCATCTTAAGCCTCTCCCCTCCACTAAAATCCTTTTGACAAAAAAAGTTTGTGCCAGAGCCTGCTGTCCTTGGAAAGCTGAGATGCTCCCAAGGGAGAACCTCAGCTCTGGTCTTATTTAACAGGATGAGAGGCTAAGACCTTTTCGTTTCTTTCTAAGTTGCTACTCACCAAACATTGACTTTACCTTTTCTTAATTTCTTACACGTGCACACAGATCCTGCACGCACTTAAGCCTTGAACAACCGCCTCAGTTTCAATTTGCATTGGTAGTCAGTTCCCCTTCACTGGAAGCTGTGTTCTGCCATGTACAATGTGCCTGGCTGTAAGGAGCACATGCTGAAATGGTAAGGTTGTGCTGTGAAACGGAAGACTGCTGTTGTCAGCCAGCCCAGCCACTGTAAGTGATGGACTGCTAGCAATTTTCCGCTGTTTAAAGATGGCTTTTAAGAAATACAGGTATTATGTATATACATACATTAAAAAAAAAAAAAAAAAAGCCAAANCGTAACTGACCAAGTTCTACTTATTTACCACTTTTGTATTACCTCAAAACAGTAAGAAGGTAAGAAATTAAAAAAAAAAAAAAAAAAAGCAAAAAAAAAAATAAAGAAAATAGCACCCAATAATAAAAACCAGCACCTTGATTTTGAACAAATAACATCAATATTTTCCTCCAATTGATTTGTATTAATGCTGCTGCAAAGGGTTTTGGTGTTGGAATAATTGTATTGCTGCATGTTAGGTAAGTACGAGTGGCAGACTGGGTGCTCAGCAAAAATGCAGGAAGGTGTTACCCTTTTACGAAAGAGTAGCAGGCTGGCATTGTAGACAAATAGAACTGCATTTGAGTGGACAGCTGAAAGATTTTTTTGTTGTTTCTGTTAGCAAATGCTATTAGAAATAACGTTTCTCAAAGGACTAGCACTTAGTAGTTGGGAACAGATGCAGATACTCCATTATTGCCTTCCAGGGATAAAGTACAAAAATGCCAGGAAAACAGCTCTCATCTGATTTATTAAAATGCAGGGACACCTCATAGTTTCTAGAACTTACGCATATATAGTGCATTAACTTCTTTTGTATTTCTCCTAGCACTTCTTTTTAACCACTCTATTTCTGTTAGTGGGGTTTTCATTTACCACTTTGCAGTGTGAATCCATTGCTACTTATGAAGGTAGAGGGGAGTTGTTTTGACGTTTATCAACAAAAACGTCTTTGTCAACAGCATTAAGCTTTCCTAGCAAAAAGAAAAAGCATTGTTTTTTTTTTAAAAAAAAAAAAAAACCTGCTTGCAAAATGGAACAGGAACACATGGTTTTCAGGTGGGAGCCTGCAAGTAGGCATGGGTAGGCACAAAACCAATGGACTTTGAAAAGCAATTCAAGAGCAGTGGACAGCACATGGTACATGCGGATGAATATTTAAGCAGTAATTGCAAAAGAATGCAGGCTGTATCTGTATTGAGATGCAACAAGTATTTTTTAGGGTGACACGCTGTGATCTTCTGTACACAATACATTAAAGGAGGATGGGTGATGGGTGGAGCTTTTGAGATGGATTCCATTTCCTGGTATGATCTGGATTCTAAATCTCTACGTGTTTTAGCAAATGACTGGAGAAATAATGTGAATGTGAATTAGGACTATGGCTTTTGGTAGTCATACGGGCTCTAGGTAGCTGTAATTGCAATTATAGAGCGTTACACACCAAATGCCAGTTTGTGGTGTGTGTGTTGTTCCGTAGAGGGCCTTGGGCTCACTTAGCCTTAATCTGTTCTCACTTATCAACAGAATGAATCCACCCAAGTGTTAGTTGCTTTGAAATACTGAAAGTCAGAATCCTATAAAGCAACAAAATGTGGGTTAGTCCAGGGTTAGTTCCACATTCATCCTGTAGAATGACTTCTGTTTGGTAGTTCAGCGTGTGTTCTTACACAGGCCTTCACCAGTTTCTTTATTAAACTAAATGTGTACCCTTTTTGTGCAGGATAATCATGGAAATGACATACACCTCGGTATTTTCTTCATGGGAATCTTCATAAAAAACAGAATTGGAAGAACAACTGTGATCTACAGGTAAAAACTACAGACTTCTGTATTGAAAGTGGGCTTCTTTTAAGAGCTCTGTGTGTGGCTTTTCCTTCCTTACTTAAATACATTACTTTAACAGTGCCAATCCCCTAACTAAGGAGTAGTCACCTCACTGTTTTCAGCATCAGCCTCTTGGCTGTAAGAGATGTGATAAAGAATAATTTCTGATGTCTCTGAATGGGTTTGGTGGCAAGAAAGATGTAGTTGTCTGTCATGTATCTTGTTCTACTTACAAGGCTTTGATCCCTTTTCTTTTCTTGCCTTTGTGTCTGCCTCTTTGATGCATCTGAATGCAAATCTGTTAAACCTCACTGTTGGCAGCCTAGGCGCTCAATGTTTCTGAAAATCTGGTTACCATATTTAGGTACCCCACTAAAAAAGCTGACCTTTCTCACTGTATTTTTGAAAATCCCATCTCTGTCATTTATGTGTTTGTGCTGCTCTTAGTTTTGGTTATTAAGAATCACTTAACTCTTTCAGTTGACCTTGTGTTGTGAGTTTTTTTACTTAAAAACTTGCTCTGTATGGAAATGTTGCCAGAAAACTGCTACTGTTGGGCATTTCCATTAATGTTGGTGTTAACTTGGACTGGATTTTTCCTATTCCTTCTTTCTGCTAGAATATGAACATTTGTGCAACCAAAAAATTATATGAGGTGTGCTCATTTTTAGTCATTAGCT
This sequence comes from Alectura lathami, assembly GCA_013399715.1. Lineage (NCBI taxonomy): Eukaryota > Metazoa > Chordata > Aves > Galliformes > Megapodiidae > Alectura > Alectura lathami. Next base: position 709,464 of record VXAV01007897.1, read on the forward strand.
AAGGCTAGTATCAGACTCGAACAAGAAGGGTCCTTGTTTTCATTTTCCTTGTTGTTTTTTTTTGTTTGTTTGTTTTTTGTTTTGTTTTCACCTTTAAAGGGCTTTAAATGATCATCTTTAAAAATGTCAGGGCTCTCTTTTACATGCAGCTGATGTTTTGCATATGTAATTTTGTGAAGAAATTCACTATTAATTCACAAGTAACTCTTTTAACTGTGCCACTCTGAAGACTTAGAATCACAGGACCACAGAATTGTAGGGGTTGGAAAAGACCTCAGGAGATCATCTGGTCCAACCCACCTGCAAAAGTAGGTTCCCAACATCTTAAAATGTAGGTGAGAAAAGCAAGAAGTTTCTTAAATGTAGAAATGATAGTTGATGCGGGGATCCTAACTCTTAGAAATATGCACTTCAAGCATCCTGCCATGACATGAAGAGGAATGCATGCTGCAAACAGAACAAACAAGTCCTTTCTATCCCCGTGGATTGCATGCAATGTACACTAATGTGTCTGTCAGGTATTTGTAAGAAGATTATAACTCTGATCTTGGGTAACATGACAATTACTGGGAGGGAAAAAAAAAAAAAAAAGATTGCAGATGTTAAACAGAGTATTAACATGGTATGCATAGCCTGCGTAACCGTGTTGTCAAGTTACCCCTTCTTTAGGAATAATTGACTCTGTTGGAAACAGCATTTGGAGAGGAATGGCACTATTAAAAAAAACAAAAACAAAAACAAAAAATCTTTTCCATCTGGTTAAAGTTGAGCAGTGCAAAATGCCACAGTTCAGGATATTTATTACTAATGTATTTTCAATGCACCTTCTATTGTGATTCTTGAAATCAGTGTTTTTAAAGAGGACTTTTAACTTTCCTGCTTTTGGTTAAGAGGGGAATAATTTTTTTCTCCTTGACTCAGAGCTTGACTTCCTTATTTTCCTGACCATATTTTTTCACCAAACAGCTACTGAAAAAGCTTTCCCATAGAACCAGATTAATGTTGACTAAGGGATCCTT
>VXAV01007897.1:712908-730750 GCA_013399715.1 Alectura lathami
TACTCTAACAGTGTATCTGGCTCTGCAAGTGTTATCTAACCAGTTGCTTTTTTCCTCCTGGTCTGTGTGCATTGCTTTGGAGTGATTGCTATGAATTTCATAAAATTGTCTCTTTAATGTTCACCTTAAGTCATCTGAGGCTGTGCCTGTGTGACATGTTCAGTTTTCATTGCTTTTTGTTTGATTCATTTTTAAACCAGAGAGGTGTTGTTCTTGTGTTCCCAAATAAGCTAAATGGGGTGATCAACAGAAGGCATGCATATTTTGGCGTTGGAATACTCTCTGTATTTAGAGAAAGACCTAAATTATTTTCCTCATATTCGTATTCTTTTGATCTCATAACTGAGCAGTATTTACAGACTCTTCACCTCTTGTTTTTCCCATTCATTCCTGTACTAGAATTGAAATGGGGTAGATTCCAGCATTTCTCTTTACTTTTTCTTCTACAGACAGTCAAGTTCTCCTCCCCCTATCCGCCGACGGCCCACTTGGAGTAGGTCATCTTTGGTATGTACCAAGGTGGAGTCTTTAAGAGTGTCTGTACCACTTCTGGTGGGATGGGGCGTTGTGTAACATGGAATGCTTTCTAAATTTCAAATAAGCACAGTCACTCATTTCTTGTAGACTATATGATTGGAATGGGTTTCAAGGGTGTGGCTGCCCAGGTTGATTAATTTAACTGCATAGTATCACCACTGAGTATCTAAAAGTGACGGTCTTCAAGGCAGTACATTTTGACTTGCCCTGTAGAAACTCAGCATCTTTTCTACTCGATTGAGATTATATTCAATATGTAGAGAAAGCAGTCCTCTACAGCCTAGAAAGAATTTGAACTATCTTACCCTGTATGCATCAAAATCTTTACAGAATTTTAGAGCTGCTCATCTTGTGTTTTTTTTTATTTCTTGTTTTTTATAGAAATCTACTTTCAATTTACACTCAGTTTCTAGAGATAAGCCTATTCTCTGTGTGAAGTTGCTCTGATTTTACGTAAAACTTTAATCATCAGTCCAAGTCTCTGAGGTTTTTCTTAGTCTGTTCTTTTCCATTTCAACAGATACTGATAAATACTGTTAGTTTGATAAAGCTGGATAAATTTTTCCTGAAATCTTGTCCAAAAAATTTGTGGAAATATTTCTCCTGCCCTGGTCAGTTCTAAGGACACTTTTGTAGGTGCAATTTTTGCATCTTCTGTGCCAGTATTTTGTACGGCAATTCGGAACCCATTAGCTAAGAGTAGCAGCAGCGCTGCCGATCCCTGACCGCACTGCTGTGTGGTGGAAAGCTAATGAGGGCAGGAGCATCTTCTTGACACCCCCAAGATGTTATAACAGCTTGCAAAATTGTTCCAAGATTAAGCTTAAGCAGGTACTGATGTTAGAATAACTTTGTCTTTGCAGGTTTCAGCACAGGCTATTTTCCTGAGTGCATATACATGGCCCATTAGCTCTAGAAGTTGCTTTCTGCATTTCCCAGCCATTGGCAGGAAACCTGTTGGAGCTGGCTTCAGACTTCTTCATCCTTCCATTCTTAGTTTGTTCCTAGGGTGTTACAGAACAGTACACAGAGGCTGTGTATTATGTTCTCTTAAGCACACTTGCAGTCTTGCAGTATTTTTGGTATCTGCTAGTTTCGTCTCTGGAAATGTCTATGAACAACTTGAAGTGAAGAAATGAAATGTGCTTTGCATTCTTATACTACAGCCTCTGATATATCACAGAGGGAAAGAGAGAGCCACCTTCTATTAGACAGAGAAAATCGACTTGTTAACAGGCAAAACAAATCCTGCCGCTTGTTTGTTTTGAACATAAGTAGGCAAAAATTTATGTATTTATTTATTTAAAAAAAAAAGGCTAAGAATGATCAAAAGGAGGAATACATGCTCCTCAATTAACAAGTGAACTGGCTGCTAACCATTCTTGTTGAACTTTCAAGTGTTTTTTTCATAATTGTTTTGCTAACTTGTTGGAGATGTTCTCTGAGGAGTAAAAGAGAGGAGAAAAAAAAAAAAAAAAGCCCTCCTGTCTGTTTTCTGCTCTGAGCACAGCTTTATACACCTACCTCTTCACTTGCCTGGCGCAGTCATAAATTAATAGGCATAAATGGGAAATGAAGAGGAATCTTTGGGGGTGAGGCTCTACCCCATGACTGAGAATCATATTTCTTACTGTCAGAGTAAGTCACTTCATATGGTTTTGACATTATGGTGAAACTGTGTTTTATTAACCGTCATTTTAAAGCCATTTTGCACTCTTTCCTATCAGGCCACCCAATGATGTAGGTTTTCCAGCAAAACCTCTTCCATATATGTGATATATTTAATTCACTGGGGTTTTGTTTGTTTGTTTGTTTAAATCCAAGTAATCTCTAAGTTGGGTATTGAAGTTCTCCACACCCCAAGGTTTCAATCCTGTTTCTTCAGAAGTGGCAGATAGGCCTTTAAAAAAAAAGAAAATTGAAAAGAGAAAAAAAAAAAAAAACAGACCACTTGCGGATAGCTTCCATGATATCTGTAACAAAGACAACTCTATGCTCCAGATCTATACATCCTCAGTAGAAGTAACTTTCTCCTTCCTTGCATGTTTTCTCCACCCACTGTTTGTTAGGCTTTCAAACATCTTGGCTTGTTCCAGGCTAAACTCCTACATGGGTTCTCAGGAGCAGTCTCCTTTGCCCAAAATGTTCAGAGAGAGTAGGGTGTTGTACCCTTAGATGTAATTTGTCTAGCAGAAATATTTCCTGTCATCTTCCAGCTCTGGCTTAACGCCGCCATTTTGTATGCAAGAATTCATATGTGCTCTCAGTTTCTTTGATTCTCATTCCCTCTCCCCATTTACATAGAAAATGTAAATTTAACCCTTTCCCCACCCCCTCTTCAGTGGCAAACTGTTGCTTGGTGCTCATTTTGTGCATGCACATGCAAAGTTGAATCATTTGGTGTTTCTTTTTTGCCTTGGACATCCACAGAATTCCTTAATAGTTTGAACTTCTTAAGTCAGCGTAGATGAAAAGCCCTTATTCTGTTGTTACAGAGGAGCATCTTCCTTCTCTCTCTGCTCTCCTACATGTATCAAAGCATGCTTTCATAAACTCTGCTCAGCAGCACCAGACTGGACAGAACAATGCATGTGGTAAAATGCAATTGCAAAATGCATCACTTACCAATGGACAAAGCTGGTGAATATGGCAGCAGCTGAGACTTATTTCCCTGTAAATAACCCTACTGATTTAATGCTGAATTGCTGACTGTGATACCTGTTCTGTTAAAAAGTTTGTTGTTCATTAGCTAGGGAGTGCAATATTCAAGTTGTCTGCAGAGTTATTTTAAGTTCATATGTGCTCGTGTTGCTTGTACAACAATGTTCTAGGTCACTGAATTTATTACACTTTCTGCTTTTGTCCTGATTAGATGTTTGGGTGTTGGTTTTTATTTGTTTTAATTCTTCAAGGGCAAGGGCTTTTAATAAACTTTTCAAAAGTTCTAAGTGAGCTGGGAGACTGAATACTGCTTTCTGAAGTGGTTTAGTTTAAAGGAGTCTAGCTGGTCAGTTTTGGGCTCCTTAACAAAACTTAACAGTTTACAAATGTTGAATATATGTGTTTGGCTTGGTGAGAAAGAGCAGTATTCAGTGGAAAGGGCATAGAATCATTTTTTCTGTTTCATCCTCAAAATTGGAGCAAACTGAGTTCCTAATGCTTTCCTAACTTGTGCTTTTATTTCAGCCAAGACAACATCCATTTATACTGCCTCCTATGCATGTCCAGTGTGGAGAGCACTACACTGAAACACATAATTCACAAGGTACTTAGAGCATATATGTTACCTTCATTTCATGTGTATGCAGAGAAGCTCCTACCCCTTGAGTCTAGATTTCTAGTGCTGTCATGATCAAACTGGAGCTGCTGTTGGAGGACAGCTAGCAGATACTACTGCAGTAAGTCTTGAGTTTAAAATCAACTTTCAGTCCTAAAATATCTGTACATGATTATATGGACCTTAAACTTGGCAAAATTTTCTTTTAGCTTCAGGACAAATCAGCGTGTCCTGGTCACAAAACTGTATATTGAGATAATCTTTTCTGCTGACCTTAACCAACGTCTGCCTACGTTATTTTCCTTACGGACTGAAGGAGAGCTAACTACTTTTACCCCCGTGTTTGACAAATAAATCCTCTAAGAGGTTGCACCAGGTTACTTTGATCAAGCCTGGGAACAGAGCCCAGCCTCTGAACACCTTGAGTCTCACACCCTTAACCACAGCACCTTTTGGAATACATGTAGCCATGTCTGTTCGGCAACATGTTCTCCACAGTTCATGAGAAGTAGAGCTGAGGTGCTCTCGCTGGCAGAGGAGCTCTTAGTCATACCTGATAGCATTGTAGAGTTACGGTTGTCTGACTAGTTTTAAGGAAGAATTTGGTAAGTTTTGAAAGCAGCCATTCAATATAGTTTCATGCATATAGTAGAAAATTTGTCTTAGCAGCTGCTACTGTTTTACTTAACAGTAAAAGCAGAGCCCCTTGAAGGGGGATGTTTTTAATTTTTGATGAACTGTAAAGTTCCCTCAGCCTTACTACAAATTTCCCAATATTGTTGAAGAGCTGACTAATTTCAGAGATTTGGGAGATGCTGCTTGTTTCTTACAAGTGTTTTGACACGGACAGTCTTGCAGTGAAGTTAGGAGCCAGGACATAATCTTTAACATCTTGATTCCCTCTCAAGTAGCCTTTGCTGAACTAATATTTTTAGCACATAGGTAGGGTGAAGTTGTTTGTTTTTGTTTTGTTTTTGTTTTGTTTTGTTTTTTCCCCTTGTTCTTGATACCCCTGTACTTCCAGTTCTCAAAACTGTTGATTGGTTTGAATTGGGATTTCCAGTTTCTTAGTCATCCACTACTTTGAGTAACAGAGAGCAGTGCATCAACAAAAAAGACAAGATAAAATTTTCAGGATCACCATAGGCTGGCAGCACTGAATCCTACCAGGATGCAAAGAGAGGAGATGCCCCTTTATTCTTCCTTGCCACCCCAGGCAGAAACATCTCCTCTCTTTCTCCTTCCATGTCTGCTGCAAAGATCTAAGCTACCATGTTTTGCTAACTGTTGGGAGTGTTCACGGGAGTAGTTTTGGCTTAGTTCTGTTTCAGTGACTCAGGGATTCTCCCAGGACCAAATGTTCGCTGCAGTTGTACACCAAGGAGTCTCTCTAATCCTTGGTGCAGACTGCTTTTGAAGCCTTGATAACTTTGACTAAGTCCTTTTGTGTTAAATTGTCAACGTCTTTATCTCTGCTCTGCACAGACAGCATCTTCCATGGAAATGAAGAAACTTTCTACTGTAGGTCTCAGACCAGCTTGGACAGGTGTCCAGTGGACTTCAGCTACTTGAATGGTAATGGACCCAATGGGAGCGTATGCAGTGCGCACAGCATGAACTCCCTCAACCGCTCACAGAACTTCATCCAGGCATCTCCAATGTCCTCAAACCTGAGCATCCCTGGAAGTGACATCATGAGAGCAGACTACATCCCCAGCCACAGGCATAGTGCAATCATAGTGCCATCTTACCGGCCAACTCCAGATTATGAAACTGTCATGAGGCAAATGAAGAGAGGGGTTATCCAGATGGATAACCAAAGTCAGTCTTTGAGGAATCTCAACATTGGAAACACACATGCTTATAACCAGCCAGAAGACCTAGTTTACAGTCAGCCTGAGATTCGAGAGAGGCATCCTTACACGGTTCCTTACGGGCCGCAGGGAGGTGGCTATAACAAGCCTGTTGCCCCCTCTGACCAAATGAACCCTAATAACGCTGCGCAAAACAAGACAGCGGCCAGTGCCATATCACACACGGTCAGTACGCCAGAACTGGCTAACATGCAGCTGCAGAGCAGCCAGAGCTACAACACTGCTCACATGCTAAAGAACTATCTCTTCAGACCCCCGCCCCCCTACCCACGCCCGCGTCCTGCCACCAGTACACCTGACCTTGCGAGCCACCGGCACAAGTACGTCAGCGGGAGCAGCCCTGACTTGGTCACGCGCAAAGTCCAGCTCTCGGTGAAGACGTTCCAAGAGGACAGCTCACCGGTCGTCCGTCAGTCGCTGCAGGAGGTCAGCGAGCCCCTCCTGGCGGTCAAGCATCATGCGGCCGTGAACAAGCGCCACAGCTTGGAGGTCATCAGCAATATGGTGCGTGGCATAGAAGCCATGGCGTTAAAAACTTTAAACGCCCCTCTGCCACGCAGGAACACCTTGCGGGAGCAAGTGCAGCCAGAAGAGTCGGTTCAGATGGGGCATGAAGTTCAGCAGGTTCCTCATTATCATCACAAAAAGACGTTCTCAGATGCCACAATGCTGATACACAGCAGTGAAAGTGAAGAGGAAGAAGAAACGGCAGAGGCTGTGTCACAGATAACAGCACTCCATGAGAACATGGAGTATAGTGCTCAGCTGCAAGCTGCCTTGGCTAGAATACCAAACAAACCTCCTCCGGAATATCCTGGGCCTCGTAAGAGTGTCAGCAATGGAGCCCTGAGGCAGGACCACGTTAGCATTCCTGTGGCTGTAGCCAGGGCCAAGGCCATGAGGGCAGGGCCCTCCCGGGCCATCAGCGTGTCTCGGACCGATCAGGTGGCAATAAACGGGTCTTCACTCGGGCCCTCCATCTCAGAGCCTGACCTCACGAGCGTAAAGGAGAGGGTCAAGAAAGAGCCTGTCAAGGAAAGGCCCGTGTCTGAAATGTTTTCTATTGAGGACAGCATTATAGAGAGAGAAATCATGATGAGGGTAAGTGCCTGCCTCTGTTGCAGGGGCTTCTTGAAAACTGGTAATCATACAGGATTGCTTACGTGCCAGAAAGCTGTTGGGTCAATAAGCTATGGGGAACACCTAGGCAGGAAAACATCAATTTGTTCAAAGCTGACCCAGGCAGCCATGCCCCTGGCTAGGGGTGGCCAGAGCACGGGGCTGGCCATGAGGGGCTGTGAGCACCAGGCATCCTGCAGAGCCAGCTCCCCGCCTGCCTGCACACAGCTTCAGGGGTCTGAGAGCAGGGAGAGTCTGAAATGCATCTGCTGAGATGGATGGGAAACGCTCTGTCAGGAGCAGTCTGTTATTGCGTCTTTGCTTGGACATAGGGTTAAGCAATACATCATGTATAACATAGCGGAGCTTTCTGAGTGATCTCTGTGGTTGTCTTTCCTGCCACTTCATACAACGTGTTTGTCTAAATAAAACTAGTGGCTGTAGGATATAGATTGCTGCTTTTGCCAGTAACTAAATGAGACCTGATATCTAGTTACAGAAGCAGTAAAAGTAGAGGCTGGGTGGCTGACGAGCATCTGGATTTTTATTTTATTTTTTTAGTGCACTCATATATGCAAATAGTTATTTTAAATTATGAATGAATTTAGAATAAAATCTCTGTATTTAAAGACTTCAGTGCCACTGCATGCAATGGAAGAAACAAGGGATGCTTGCACTTCAGTGACTTGTGTGCTCGATGTTACACTCTGGGAAGTGCAGTTGCAGTGACAGAGAGCAGAGGGGTACTTTTTTTCAGAATTGAGGTCTTAATTCCTGAAGCAAATTAATGAAGCATCCAGGTCCGACAGAACAGGAGAGAGTTAGGACTAATACTAGATTAGCAATTACTTAAATTCATATTCTATTGTACATTCAAAGAAATTTAGAAAAATGACATATAATGCTTCTCATTCATTAGTGATTCTTACACTGATGTAATGGTTAGCAGTCAAACCTGGGCTGCTGTGTTGCATCATGGAAACTGCATTTACTCCATACAGAATCTTAACCTTCAAGAATAAAATAGAAACCTGAATATAAAGCAGAATATTTTGTGAATGAATACTGTAGATATTGGTGTAACAGCAAGTGTACAGGTTCTTTTGCCCTTCTGGGGAAGTAAAAGACTATTGAGAAGCAGGTATTCAAAGGATTTTTGGACACAAATGAAGGTGAGCTGAGGCTTTTCTACTTTAACCTGTAAATAGTAATAATAAAAATAACTGAATTTTCCTCCTTCCACAAGGTTGAATAAGAAAAGAAAGCCAAGTGTTTTTGGATTTTCGTTTTGCCTTTTTGATTGTTTTTATTTAGTGCTCTGAAGGAAACCGGTGGTGACGAAAAAGCTCCCAGGCTTGTGGAAGATCATGCCATTTACATGTGTCAGAGGGTGCTCATGTTCAGTAGTGTGTTTCCAGGAGCTGAACTTGGCCACAGCTTTCATGTGCATGCCGAGAACAAGCTCCCCATGTGCTCATCTCTTCATCCAAATCTGGCAGAAAGAACTATTAGAGAAGTTGAGTAAAATACTCCTAATTTGGCCCCTTATGGAGACTGTCTGTCTTCTTTCTCAATGTCCTAGCTCCCGGTGGCATCAGGAAGGCAGCAGGATGAGTTTAAAATTTATATGCAGTTCCTTCATATTGCAGCAGCATATGATGCATGAATATGAGAAACAATATCCCTCCCTGGCTACCCTTGCAGTGTTTCTAGGATTTGTGAGCTCAATTTTTAGTGCAAAATACATCATGGGTACTATTTGAATCACCATAATAACTGAGTGCATCAGAAGGCTTCATTTTAAGTATTAACACCGCAGAGGAGAAAAAAACTGTTGTGTGTATTTGTTTGTTGTAACAGATTGAAGTTGTTGTTTTTTGAGAGATAGGACCCAGGTAGCCTGGCTACAGCAGAGCTACTTCAACGTAACAGGGTGATGTGTTTTGTGCCCTACATTCAGAATATTTGCAGAAAAATGCTCAAGATTGTATTTCTTTTGATGGCACGTAAACTGTATTATACGCTGTGATTGCTGCTTTGAAATTAAAATTCTGCGCTCATGTAGGAGCAGGCCTTTGAGGAATAACAGGAAGAATAGAGGTTGTGTTTGAATTTACGATGCTAATGGTGATCATCTGCATTCCTTGGCCAGAGAGTTGCAGATTTTGGAGATTAAAAAAACATTCCAGCATTTTACTGGCATTATAAATAATCACACAGAGATGAAAACGTGCCTTTTCTTGCCAAAAGAATCTAGAAAAGCAGAAGATGGCAGGCCTGGAGGCCCAGAAGAGGCCCTTGATGTTGGCAGCACTGAACGGACTCTCGGTTGCTAGGGTTCCGGTGCCGGAGGACAGCCAGGATGAAGTAGCCAAGGTGCCAATGGATGAGAGGGTAAGATGCAGCCTCGTGAAATGTTGTTCGTTTCCTCTGTTCCCAGCAGAATGAAGTTTGTAAAATACAAAAATTAGATTTAACTGTGAAACAATTTCTCATAACCATTTTCAGGGTCATTAATGCCAAAGGGCTGCAGTTAACACTTGTGCGTCTTCAGGCACTAAGTGTTGTAAATCTTGTCAGTGTTTACTGCCGTCAGTGAAAGTTGGGGCTGTTCGCCGTTTCACGTGGTCAGGCAACAGCATGCAAGATCAAGCTGTAAATCTAATCTTTTGCACATGTTTTACTTGATCAGGGAGTCTTTTTTTTGTCATCTTTAGTTACAATCTTTCGTGTTCTGATACAGCTAACAAGTTCAGTTAGTGTCTCTAAGTGGATTAAAGAAAAAAAAAGTCTGTCTCCTATTGCTCACACATGTGGGTTCGTGCATGTAAATGGAATTTCAGAAATTAAAAACAGTTGCTGCTGTTAGGATTTGAGCCATTTGCAAAGAATCTTTCTTTCTGGCTTTCTGAGTAGAATTTTGCGACTTTATCTTGTCTGGTATGCAGATGACAGAACGCAACCTCAGTTTGCATGTATGTAGGGTTTTGTTCAACTGCATACATGCAGGGTAAGCAGTATTTTGAAAATGTGGATTACATCATGCTATTGGGGGTGATCTGCACCATAAAAAGATAAACATAAAATATTTTTACAGATGCTTATTGTGGAGAAATGACTATTAAAGGTCCCTTCCAAGTCGGATGATTCTATGATATGATTCTGTGTCTATTGTGGAGAAATCATATACAAATATATAGTGAATCGGTGTTGTATTTAACGTGCTCTTCCTTTGTATGGTATCAGTCTTAAAAATATGGAGGTGCAATAAAAACATGCAACATTTGCTTGTGGTTTTGTTCAACAGAAATAGAGAAAGTCATGTTTCCTTGATAATTGTGACTAAAAAAAAATGGAGAGAGGGAGAGAATATTGTGGTTATATGCTGAAATTCAAAGAACTGATGGACAGGTCTAGATGTTGTGCCAGGAAGAGTTAACTGATTGGTGTCACTTTCTGTTAAATCTAAGTGCAAAATCTTGAAGAGGAAGTTGGAAGAGGGGATGGTGTTTACAGAATATGAGCAGATTCCAAAGAAAAAGGCAGATGGGATCTTCACCACTGCTGCCCTGCCTGAAAACACTGAGCGCAACCGCATCAGGGAGGTCGTTCCTTACGAGGAGAACCGCGTAGAGCTGGTGCCAACCAAAGAAAATAACACAGGCTACATCAACGCTTCGCACATAAAGGTAAAAGCTTTCCTGGACTTTGTATTGCAAATGAAGGGATGTTAGAACTTTTGCCTTTCTGGATGAGCCGCAGTATTTTCCACAGTTCTGGAACTTAAAGGTAACACAGTCAAAGCAGGATGCATCACTGTACGTTGCCGTCAACAAAGGCATCCGTAAAGTCCTGTATCAATTAACATGCATGAGTTGATTTATTTGCTAGAGACCTGGAATTCATTTCAGAGAGGCATCCTTATTTTTATAAGTGTTTCCCTGCCAACTTGTTGTCTCTGGCTATGCTAGAAAGAGAGGCTACATTTCTTAAACCTCATGAAAATGGCTTAGATCCGCCCAATACCTACAGTACAAAACAGTTCTCATGACTGTATGCCTGAAAGAAAGCAGCAAAGTGCAGAGCAAGGAGATGTTCCCATCGGAGGGGAGTACACTCAGAGTTCCATGAGTGGAAGTTTTCAAGGGAGATGGAGCTGCACGCAAAGTCTGGGTATTTAGTCTGTACGTGTTCCAATTTATCCATCCCAAAAGCCTTGCAGGCCACTGGGGGACTACGGCAACCTTTTTGGTTCATATAAAGAATGAGTCTCTGCAGCTGATGAGTACAGCCTAGAAGAAATGCTCTACAGGCTTTGTCTGAAATCTGTTTTTCATTTACTAGCATATTGGGTATTATTTTCAAAAAACAGGGGTGTAGTTTCATGTGTGCAGTTCCATGTCCGAAGAAAACATACGCAGTTGTGAGTATTTATGTTCACATAAATATTGCAGTTGTGTATATCAGTAACTGATTTCTTCCTGTTATTGTGGGAGCTAGTTTTTTGTTTCTTTGTTTTTGTGGGCTTTTGTTTTTTTATTATTTCTAAAATTTGCATTGATAAAGAGAGCACCCTAGTAATGAGATCTTTATATTTCTGCTTGGGTACTGCATGAGAGTTCTATGCTTCAAAATAAGTTTTAGTCATGATACTCAGATTTCTTTCAGTTAACTCAATGTAGAAATCCTTTAAGAGATGACACGTCTCTGTTACTTATGAACATGGCCAGTTTTAACAGTGAACTATCTTGCTGTGGTTGCAGATGCTTGCTTTTCTTTAAGCTTCCAATAACTATTTGCAAAGTTCTTTGCTGGTTTTTGCTCAGTCCTGGGAGAAGTAACAGCACTCCTCTCCCTCAGATGACAGATTCTTTTGTTGTCAGAGGGCTGTCTGCTTTTTCTCTTTGTCAAAATCCAAATTAAAAAGAAATTACTCAAAAAAAATAAATAAAAAATCACATGAAATTTATAATTTACTGGAGTAAAAGCCTTTTAAAAATTTAAAGAGAATTGCTGGCCTGTTTGGTTCTGATTTACAGTGCTAAATCCTATTGATTCAAAGCAATTTCTGAACCAGGATCCTGGCAGGCTATCGCTGCTCTACCATGGCCTGCTAGGTAGCAGATACTGAGTTTTTGCATAATCAGGCATTGCTACGATGATGGATTTCTGAGCCCAAAATGTTTCATCTACTTCGCGGGAGGACAAAAAACCTGAGATTCCTAACATAAATTATTCCCACAAGCCTGTGCTAGCCAGAAAAGAGTTTTCCTTGGCCAGTTCTGAGTCCACATTTCACCTTGAGTGTCAGTGTTGGACATGCACTCATTTCACATGCACAGAGCACCCAGGAACGTGCACAAATATTTTAGCGGATGGCAGCGGTCCTTGCCAGTGTTTTTCTCTTGCACTCCAAGTGGCGCTTACTGAAGCCAAGCAGATGTTCTTTTGCTTAGAAGGTGAAATTGCATCTGTGAAATTTACCTCAGTGTCACAGTGTGTGTGTGTTTGCAGCCCAATACTCAATTTTTAATATCCTGCAGTCAGGGCATTAGCATGCAGTAGACATTCCAAGCTTCACATTCCCTTCAGACTATTTATGGGCCTTTCATATCGTGTGCCAGGAGGCTGGATATTTGGACCAGAAGTCAGCAGACAAAAAGAACTCCTATATCATCCTGATAAGATCCATGCCTGGCGGACTCCAGCTCCCACCACGCGCTCTGCGAGCCCCACAGTTTTGCAGTATTTCTCTGCTTAGTTACCATGGACCTTTGCTGTTAAGACACCAAGATGATCATCTACACCGGAGATGCAAATCATAATTAATACGGATGAAGCAAAAAGTTCTTGAGGCCACTTCATCTGGCTGTTTGGGTCAGGCCAGCATTAGCTAAAAAAGCTCAGTAATACCACACCAGCGCTCGAGACTGCAGAGCAGTGTGGCAGTGCAAGACAAGTGCCAGACGCAATCGGTGCTGTTCCGCTTGTATTTCCATCTAGTACAAGAACTTGAGGAGTTCGCCTGCATTGGGCTGCAGCTTTTAACTGTCAGTCCCAGGGGAGAATGATGCATAGTATGAAATGAGAAAATGAGCCAGGTGTGCAGGGTTGAAAACTGTTCTCAGTGCAGTGAGAGGTTTGTTACCATACAAACACTGCGCTGGCTATTGGTGTAAACACCCAAGCACCTCAGCTGCAAGCAGTTTGATTCCGTTTCTGAAAATGTATTCAAAGACCTGTGCCTATCAGAGTCACTGATTTCTCCTTGCACTGTTGTCCAGAGCACCTTGATGGGTGTGCCAGTACTTCTGTTGTAAATCTTCTCAGGGATGTGTAACTTGCTTGCGAGAAGTGGCTCTGGGCTGACATGTACAGTGAGAAGTTCTTAGTCTGCAAAGGAAAAATGTTTCAACTTTTCAAAAGAATTAGTTCATCTCTTTTGAGTTATTTGGGTTTTTGTTGTTGTTGTTTTGTTTGTTTTTACTGGTAAGATGTTTTCTAAATGATATATAGTAGCTGCAAGAGTGCTTTGTTCTTTCTACCTAAAACTTTGGTTAGGAAAAAAGTTTGTAGCAAATAATCGGTTTCACTGCATGTTGTCATGCAAACATTTCTGTAGGATGTGCTTTGTAATCCAGTTATGTATTGGGACATAGACTTACACAACTCCAGCTTTAGATAAGTTTAAATTTCAGGTGGCATTTGAAAGCCATCTAATAAGGTGGATTTACTGTATAAGTAGATGGCGGCATCCAACCTGAAAAACTCCGGGTGAGTGAGGAATAGAAACCTGACAGGATGCCTATCTTACCTCATCAGTAGCTGGGCCTGTCTGACCTTTGTGTTATGCGCAGGCAGAACCACGTCGTCTCTGGCCACATCTTCAACAGTGACCAGTGTAGTAAGTGTCTGCTTAAGAACTTATTTGTTGCCTGAGTGGAAAATCATTGAGGGGGGCCCTGAACAGTGGAGGCCTTTAGCTTTCCTAGTGCGAAATGTCCTTTGCAGTCAGGCTTTCCGTTCTACTGTGAGTTCATCTGCAGCAGTACAATGCCTTTTAATGCATATAGATGCTTCCTCTGGTGCTCGGTTCTTTTTTCATCACGGGTTTGTCACAAAGCCCAGGGAAGTCAGTCAGCTGCTCATTTGTACTTAAGCCATCTCAGAAACAGGGCCTCAAAACACCCTTTCATCTGTATAATCCAGATGCAATGGCAAGAAGAATGGATGACATTTTGCTCAAAGCTTTATGTTTATGGGCATCAAGAAAGGACTTGGAAACACCAAAGATTGTGTTTTGTCAGATTTGCTCTTATCAAAAGGATTGTTTGTGTTGAAAATTTTGAACAACAGTGGAAGAACAAAGAAGGAAAGGTTTCATTATGGTCCCTTTTGTTTAAAGGGCAGTTCTGGCACAAACACTGCTGAGAACTTGGGCACTGACTCTTTTCTGTTTTGTTTTTTTTTTCTTCCTCCCAGGTTACTGTAGGTGGAGAGGAGTGGCACTACATTGCCACCCAAGGACCTCTCCCACACACGTGCCATGACTTCTGGCAGATGGTGTGGGAACAAGGGGTGAATGTGATAGCCATGGTCACAGCTGAAGAGGTATGTAAAATCAGAGAACACAGTTCTTTCTGATGTGGGTGAATCTCCTGTTATCATCACTTCCCACTCCAGTAACCCGTTTTTCTGTCAACAGCCCTTTTCCCTCTTATTCTCTTTGAACATATGCCTGGACTGCTATAATACTGTACTTGAAACTTTCTAATATTCAGTTTGGCAAGTACTAAAGTGAAGCAAGCAGAACACCCCTTTCCCCCAGCTTCACTCCGGTTTGGCCAAGCAAAACAAAGATGTTTCCATTGGAATGTGAGAGTGTTAGAGTGTTCCTGGTTAAAATGACACAGGCTTCCACCCTGTCCAAGGCCAGTTCTACATACTGTCACTCTTATCAGCTGAAGAGAGACCAGGAGCTGTTGTTTCCACAGAAGTGTCCACATTAAAAAAAAAAAAAAAAAAAAAAAAAAAAAAAATCTTTTTAATCTTATGCCAAGCAAAACAGTTTTTTCCTATTGTAATCCAAGAAATATGTGCTATGTTATAAAATCTGGCACACGTTCCTAACTAACATTGCATTCAGCTTTATGCCTGGTTGCTTTTAACAAACACAGGGAGTGCCACACCACATCAAGTCACTGTCCAGTTCCCAAGGCTGATGAACAACAGATGCTTGGAAGCTGCTGTAAAGAATCTCTTTCCACTGAAAGGAAATACTTGCCCAGGAGGAGAATATTCCTGAGATGTTGTGGGCAGCAGTTGGCTTTTGCCCCAAGACAAGAGTTTCTGATGTGTCTGTCCTACCTATGTAGATGCATTATCTGACAGAGTGGATACTTCTTTTTTACTTCATGGGATGCTCCTTGCTCTTGCAGTAGTTTGGAATATGAAAACTTGGCTTATCTGCAGAGTTCTGTTCTCTCCGATTACAGCAACTAACTACTATTTTTTTCCTTTTTCTATGTGATTAAGGAGGGAGGAAGAAGTAAGAGTCATCGTTACTGGCCTAAACTGGGCTCTAAGCACAGCTCAGCCACTTACGGGAAGTTCAAGGTGACAACCAAGTTCCGCACAGACTCCGGCTGCTATGCGACCACTGGTCTGAAGGTCAAGCATCTCCTCTCTGGACATGAGAGGACAGTGTGGCATTTGCAGTATACTGATTGGCCAGACCATGGGTGTCCAGATGAAGTCCAAGGCTTTTTATGTAAGCATTCTTGATCTTGCATGATAAAAGACATCAAACAAATGTTTGCTCACGCTGGATTCAGTCCACTGCATATAGTCAGAGCTGAGACTGATATTAAATGTTTGTTGCTGTGGAGTACAGAGGCCTCAGCTAGGTCAGACTTCTCTGTGATTTGGAGAAGGAAGTAGGATTCAAGAGGTAGGAGCTAAGGTGGTTGAGGATCTTGGTCCTGGAAGATGCGACATACCACGAGGAAAAATCAGAGTCAGCAGCAGTGCTAAAGACTGAGGAAGTTTCCAATAATAGGATACCCCAGCTGGCTGATCTGTCAGCGTAAGTTATTGCCACTTCCCAGCTACTTAATGAGTGTATGAGACATTAGGCTGCGCACAAACGTGATTTGAAAGGTCTGGGTGAGAGAGGCTCAGGTGTTAGTGAAATACAGCACAGCTCCTCCAGCTCTGTAGGAGGCCCTGGTTGCTGACAGACAGTATTTGGTAGTCCGAGGCACTGGCTCTTCAGAAGAGCAGAGAGCTCCATCACAAGTGCGGTTGGTCTGAGCTCCCTGCCGCTCTTCTGGCCCCATGTACCCAGGCAATGCTAAGAGTCTTCCCAATTCAATACAGTCCTGGCTCATGCATTTCTGAGAATGCAGGCACTGTATTTATCTGTGATTAGTTGATGAGGTTTCCTGCTTCTTACTAGGTACTAGACACTGCCATAGTAAGTAATAAGAATTCAACCATGATTTAACTAAAGCCTCTTCTCTGGCACTGCAGTGGAGTGGGATGCAGAGATCTTTATCACTCAGGAAGTATGTGTGTGGTGTACTGCTGGGCTGGAGATGCCCATCCGTAGTCCCAGAAAGCTCTGCAGCTCCAGCAGCGTGGCCCCGTGCCAGCTGTGTCCTCTGTCAGCAAGGCCCACTAGATCTGCTTTGGTCTTGACACATCTACAGTGCTGCGGTGATCTGTGCTCTCCTCGCATGGTGTGGGTTGGTATTAATAACAACCTCTTTTCCCAGTTCTGTCGCCAGGGCAGAAAACAGAAATGCTGTTGCAGCTTTGGGAAAGGAGTGCCACGGGGTCTGGCTTCAAGGCAGAGTTATTCAGTTTGTCCTCATTGTCCAACTCCTGTTTGTTTTGTACCGCGTTCCTCCTGCCAGCCCCTGTAGCTGTGGCTGAGCACGGCGGTAATTGGAAACTGATTGTACCCGTTTCCTCTGTCCCATTGTTTGCCACCACGTACGGGCCCGTTTCATGGTCTGCTTTAAAATGCAGCTTTTCTGATGCTGGTCGGTCTCCAGTGCAGGCAGCCTGGTGAGCTTCCAGTGTCAGATTGTGTAGCTGAACGCAGAATACATTGAACAACGCTAGGGCAGCTGCACAAGGTGACTGTTCTGGATTCATGCTGCTAGAAGAGTTCATAACTGTTGAGCAGCAAACCCTGAGCAGAGGGGTGGGTGAGGTTCAGCCCCACTATGGAAGGGAGGGTGGGGGAAAGGGCAGGTGGTTGCTCACTGCCCGTCTGATACTGGCTTTGACGGGGAGTCGTTTCAAGGGGACGTGGCTGCTGTTTCGGTCCCAGCCTGTTAATAGCAGGAATTGCTGTAAGTAATGTCTGGTATCATCTGCTTAGGGGACCTGGAGATTTGCAGAGGGGAAAATGGAATTTAATTTTTAAAAAGCACAATTTAATTTAAAGGAGCTGACTCTCGAGGAATAATTGACACCCATCTGGTACCTGCTGGATTCAGGACTGTTCAGTACACCCTGGCCAAAAAATTAGTACGTTGTAAAAATGTAAATTCTTGCCCTTTTGACAAAGGATGACTTTTTCATTTATTTCAATTTTTACATTTAGATATACAGATGTTTGCAACTTTGTGTTTTACTCTGCAGCTTACTTGGAGGAGATACAGTCGGTGCGTCGCCACACCAACAGTGTGCTGGACAGCAGCAACAACTGCAACCCCCCAGTCGTGGTTCACTGCAGCGCGGGGGTAGGAAGGACCGGGGTGGTTATCCTGACAGAGCTGATGATTGGGTGCTTGGAGCATAATGAAGTAAGCAAGCTGCTTTCTCAGGACAAATCCTGAGCTCATTCCTCGGCTAACTAGCTACCTTTCTGAGGTTAAAATTAACAGGCAGTGAAATGCTTCCTTTCTATTACCTTTGTGAAACAAGGGCCTTAAACCGCTGAAGAGATTTCCCAGAGTAGGCTTTTTTCTAAGAATTTAGTCTAATTCATAGAATCATAGAATGGCTTGGGTTGGAAGGGACC
>VXAV01007898.1:5219-32516 GCA_013399715.1 Alectura lathami
CATTTCAAGTTTCTCAGCAGTGATCCTTTTGTTGCAAACACCAGCCCCCCCATCCCCTGAGCTCAGAGCAGCTGGCAGCCCATGAGGTGCTTTGCCAGGGCCAAGGCAAACACAGGATGAAGGGAGGCTGCTGAAGCCTGGTGCTGGGGCAGGGTGAGAGCCCTCCTTCCTCCTGGGGAGCTGTGCTCCCACCCCTCACTCAGGTGGTGGGATACAGGGAAGATGGGGACCTACTGTCTCTGTTCTCCCCTCACATTGACTGCCTGCTCCCAGGGCTGGCTGATCTCCTTCCATTACGCTCTGAGAGGTGTCCTCTTGCCCTTTGGAGACAGAGGACAGCTTTTAGCAGACTCCACCGTTACAGAGATGAGGAAGGGCACAAAGAGCCGAGCAAGCACCTGCTGTCAGTGCTGCAGGGGCAGTGAGGCAGAGGCAGGACCTTCCCCATTCGCTTCAGCCCTTGGTGCCCGTCGTCACCATGCCTCCTACACCTCAGGACCTGGCTCACCAACCTGATCGGGCAGGCTCAGAGGCCTTCCAGCAGCCAGTGGTCCCATCCCAGCAGCTTCCCTCCTTGCCCAGCCATTGTGCTTTGACCGCCTCATGGTCACCCTACTCCTGAGCTCCAAACTTTGTGTTTCCTGCCCCAGAAGTCTAACTCAGTCCCTGAAACCATTGGCTTGGCTCTGCCTGGAGTTGCTATGGCTTCCCACCAGTGTAGCTGTGGGTCTGTTCCTAGCACTAGGCTGTGCTGGTTGGTGATGGTGTCAAGTAGCTGAGAGCTTTGAGGACTTTTCTCTGATGGACCAAGTTCTTATCTGTGCTAAACAAGAAAAATCCCTGGTGTCTTTTGCTTCCTTCTCTACTCTTTTGTCTGCTGTTTTCTGAGTAATTTGCTTGCTTCTTTTGTTCTTTTTTGACTTAAAAGCATCTTTAACTGACACCGTAGTGCACATTTGAAGGGATGTTCCACGTTTGCCTATGTCTGACTCCTGGTTAAGACATCGTGGAGCTTTACTGAGGACAGAGCTCAAAGTAACAGAAGCCTCACAAAGTGAATGACTTCCTAAACAAGATGTGGTCTTGGACCAGAGTGAAGGAGTCAGCTGAGGAAAGATCTTGGTTTGACCACCTTGGAGGAGGCTGCACTGTAGATGGGGACTTCACTAAGCCTTGTGTCTGGAAGCTCCTGTGCCTCTTTAGGTGGCATTACTGGGGAAAGCAAAGACCATCTCCCTCCTTTTTATCCCAGAATCCTCCCTGGAGCCAGTCTCAAGGTGGTTTTGATGAACAGCATGGAGTGGAGAACTTGCCCATTGCTCACTCCGTGCTGCAGCCTTTATGGGGGTGTAGACCCCCCCAGTAAAGGCTGATGGGAGGAAGGCTGGAGCAAGGCTGTCAGCTGGTGGGACAGGGACAAGAAAGAAGGTGACAGACTCTTTAGCAAGGTCTGTTGTGAAAGGACTAGAGGAAATGGTTTCAAACTGAAAGAGGAGAGATTTAGCCTGGACATGAGGAAAAAGTTTTTTTTTTATGGTAGGGGTGATGAAGCACTGGCACAGGTTGCCCAGAGAGGTGGTGGATGCCCCACCTCTGAAGACCTTCAAGGTCAGGCTGGACAGGGCTCTGTGCAACCTGATCCAGCTGTAGGTGTCCCTGTGCACTGCAGGGGAGTTGGACTAGATGGTGTTTAAAGGTCCCTTCCAACTCAAACGATTCTATGATTACATTGGTTGCCCTCTGTATAACTATCTCACTGACACTGGGATAGCCAGGTGCCAACAGGCTGAACTGCACAGTGGTATGTGCTTACGTATGTGTGTTTTTATGTGTTATTTATGCACACCTGAAGGGAGATACAGCAAGCAGGAGGAAATCGCTGTAAAAATTCTCTCTGTGCTCTGATGGGTGACTCAGGGTTGTCTTTTTTTTTTTTTTTTTTTTTTTTTTTTTTTTTTTNTTTTTTTTTTTTTTTAATAGATGGGAATCTAAGTTGTGAGGGCTCTGTCTCACTCTCTGTATGCCTGCCTCCTTAGGAATGTGTGTATCAGAAACACATGCCAAATGTAGCACTGAGGCAGTCATCAGATGAGAAATAAGAGGAATGTCAGCACCACCCACTGCTGATTGCTAGCTGGAAACAGTGAATTAATCCAGCAACCAGGCTTGTTAAAAAATGAGATGGCAGGATTGGTAGGATGATGAGCAGGACACTGATGGCACACCCCTAGGCTCAGGTCCCCAAACCTGCTCTGTTGCTGACTTCTTAGGTTTAAGGGCAAGGCACTTTGGTGGTTTTCACCTCGTCATATTTAATCCATCTGAAAGCCTGTAGTTTGGTCAGAGTCTTGGCTTGAGAGAGATGGAGAATGCCGGAGGTGCTTTTTCTCTTCTAACCTAGGGCAGGCTGGGTGAATCTCCTGGTGCTGTCATTTGGTGGATGACTTCCATCAGCCAAAGGACAAAGGTGGGATTTGTATCACCCAGCCATAGCTACCTTTGAGCTGCCCTTCTTATCAGCCTTGGCAGACCACCAAGAGAAACGTGCTTCTGGAGCCACTCATGGGCTTCCTACAACAGAGACTTCAGCATGAGGTTCACCCTGTTCTGTAAAATGGCAACCCCTACTTTACGAAGTGTATTTAATGTTGACAGGTGCTTGGGCTCAAAACCGGAGAGGTGTTTGGATGCATAATTCATTATAAATCCCCACAGGAATGAGGTGTTTACCTGTCTGCTTGGGTCTTGCCCCTGGCTATTGCAGGGCATTTGAAAAGGTGGATTAATGGCGGGTCCATGGATGCAGATATGCTTTTGCTGCAACACAAACCAAAGGCTTTTGGAAGCAGTGAGGAAAGGCAGCTTGTGTTTAGGTTAGATGCAGTGCTAGAGGCAGCTTGCCTTTGGGGCTGAATTACAGGAGGCATGAAACACTCAGTAATATGGGAGTTATTACAAACCACAATGTGAGTTATTATAAGCACCAGCACTCAGTGATGTCAGAGCCTTACGCACGCACAGCACACAGCCACATTTTTCATGTTCTTTCCTAATTGCACCCAAACAGTCCCAATGGTATGTGCAAAACCCTGCAGCTGAACAGGTAAGCAAGCACATATTTGCTTGATAGGCACCTCTAGGAATGCATGCATCAGTCCATAAACAGAGAAATTAAAGTCTAGGCCATCTGCTTCGTGCAGACTGGGGCTCCCTGCAAGGAGACAGAGCTGAGCAGCCTCAGGTCTCCATGTCTCTGAGGTACAGCACCTCAGTCTCCCACCACCATTTGTCTTAGTTTGTTAAGAAGGCTGTAGGGTCCTGAGCAGGAGAGGGGCTGCAGCACTGCAATGGGAGCAAGAAGGGAGGGGGATCTCTGAAAGGACCTTAGGTTCAGAAGGGGGCACAGCACTATCATCTCATGAAAACAGGGAAAACTGTGTGCAGGAAGGGATTGTGATTTTGTGGAGTGCAATGCAGCAAAGCATCTGGCCAGCTGCAGCCCATGGGCTCTAGGTCAAGCTTAGAGTGTCTGAGCAAGGGGTGTAGAGTCAGGCAGAAGAAGTGCTGAAGGCTTTTTTAAAGTGCTACCTTTAGAAAAAGCTAAGACTTGTGCATCAGCACGTAGGAATTCTTCCAGTCCCGAAGCAATAAGCGTCAGATGCCTTCAAGATGGAGCAAGAACCCTCCTAGCAGGCAGCTGGGAGTAATGCAGCCCTCTGAAATAGCTCATGTTGGCACTGTGACCAGTCCTGCTGCAGAGACAGCCCAGAGGCCAGGCTGCAGGGGCCTGGCTGGTGCAAGAAGCAACCAGACCTCTGTGCAGAGAGGATGATGGATAGCTAGCTACGCTGAGCGCAGAGCACAGAGGAGGTGATGCAGGGAGCCGCAGCACTGAGAGGGTGCCAGCTCTGTGTAAGGTTTCAAGGACATAAATGGTGGACATCTGACCAAGCGCACTGCAGCAGAGCCCAGGCACCAGGAAGGATGACCTGGGAGTGATTCAAGGTAGAATAATAACTGTATGCTGTGTATGTCTCCAAAATATGTATTATACAGTGCAGTAAATAGCCTAGAGGCCAGCAGAAAAGACAGCAGTTTTAATGGGGCGAGTGCAGTGCTGGGAGCAGAAACAGAGACTGCAGGAGGCAGCGACTGCCGCTAACTGCCTGCTGCCCCTGAGTTCCTGCCAAAACTCTCACCCTCTAATTTGGGGAAGAAAATGACAACCTGGCACACTCCCCTGGCAAGGCTGTGGTGTCAAGAGGAGTGACCAAGGAGCAAGCAGAGCTGCAGCCACCTGAGAAAGCCCTGAGCACATCATGGTGCCCCAGTGCTCCTTCTCCCACTCACCTGCTTTCCCAGCTCCATGCAAGGTGCCGGGAGGGGTTGTCACTGCCTCTGGCTGCTTGGGGTGGCAGGGACAGACATAAGCACATAGCACAGATTCCATTGAGGACCTGTGGTGACGGTGTCCTCACCCACATGAAGTTGTGAGGTCATTAAAGATAGGGTTCAGACTGCTAATGACAAGCCCTGATCTCATTGCCACATCTGCATTCAAGGCAGCGAAATTCAGGTCACCTGCCATGGTGTCTGACTTACTCAATTAGTGGAGGCAGGCAAATGCCTTCTGTAGACATCCTACATAGTATGCCTTTAGTTCTTCATTTCTTGGGTTTGATAATTTGGAGATTCTGGATTGCTTGCAGGAGTTAAAGGTGCCGCAGTAGGTGCGTAAGAGAACTGCAGTTACCTCTGCTTTAGGAGGTGAGAACATGGTCCTAAATCAAGCCTTCTATTGAAAATCCCTGCTAGATTTTCCCTTAGCTATACCAAAAATCCCTTCTAGAAAATAAATAAATAAATAACCACACCAGTTAGAGACTTAGTGGAGAGTGGCTGGTGAGGTGACGTGCTGCAGGCTGTGCTGTGCTGCAGGCCAGACTGGAGAGCTGCAACCAACCCTGTCAGCCCAAGCTGGTGGATTTGGCTGAGCACAACATACACCCCTCTGGGCCATAGAATCACAGAACTGGAGAACTGGAGAATATCTCTAGTTGGAAAGGACCCACAAGGATGATCAAGTCCAACTCCTGTCTCCACACAGGACCACCCAAAATTCAAACCATTGCTGTGTGGACAGTAAAGGTGTGATCCATGGCACAGTGTGTAGTAGCAGTCCTCATGGAAAATGAACTTCAAGGCCCACTTTACACACTGCTTTGTAGGAAGGCAAATTGCATGCACTAACTCTTCTCTCTGCTGTTTCAGGTAGATGATCCAGAGAATGGCCAGCATGAGATGGTTCTTGAAGCTGATGCTGTTGGCACTTTGGCCAGCCTGGGTGCAAATCAAGCTCTCACCTCAGACTACGTGGGCTCTGGTTATGAGCGAGGGCTACTGAACCCCAGCTTGCTCAACGAGGAAGACTTCCAGATGGCCACCTACACACTGACAAACGCCGTCCCTCTGCGTCCCTCTCTGAGCAAAATCTGGCACAGAGACATTGGGAGGGTGGTGGAACAAGCTCTGGTCCCTCACTGTTCCAAGAAGGACCAGCTGTATCTCCTTGCAGGAGCAGTTCCTTCCAGTGTCCGAGTTAGAGGCAAGGTGTCAGTGCCAGAGACCCTCTGGCTGGCAGCGTGCTGCGATGCTCCAGAGGGATGGTCTCTAGGACTGGTGAAAAAAGTCAACGATGAAAGCAGTTTGGCAGACCTCACAGTGGGAGAGCTGGAGAAGCAGCTCCTAGCAGGGGTTGACTTGTTCAAGGGCAACTGTGGAGAAGACAATAAAAGCAAGGAGAAAATGGAAGCAATTCTGCAAGCTGTCAGTCAGATCCGGTCAGGAGAGCAAGCAGGAACAAGTGACAACCAGGAGTCCAAAGACAGTGGCTTGGTGAGAAAAGTGGCTGGCATCATTGCTACCCCTTTCATCAAACTTCTGGAACTCTCCATCTACCTGCTTGTGGAGCTGGTGAAATTTACCTTTTATTTGCTGTGGCTTGTTACCAAGCGGGTTTGCAGTACTGTCCTGGATGGAGTCTGCAGCCTGTGGAACGGGACGGTGTCCTACCTTAAAGCCATCAGCATGGTGCTCATCAGCATCCCCTGCGACGTGGGGAGGGTCATTGCCAACATCTTCATGGGCTTTCTGGGAATTATTCAAGATGTGGCAGTCATCACCTACAGGATTCTGCGCATCCCCGTGGGGTTTGTCCTTCACCTTGCCGCTTTCCCTTACTACTCCATCTGTGCCATTCCCTCTGTCCTCAAAGACATGGCCACTGGGATCGGTGGCACCTTGTCGCTGGCCGTTGATGCCACAGCCACCATCCTGCATGGCTTGTATTATGTGGTTAGTCACATAGCCAAACGGTTTGTCCCTAAAGGCTCCTCTGGTGACTGATAGGGACGGAAGTCAAAGCTGCAAAGACACAAAGTGAAAGAGGAGTGGGGCAATGCTTTAAGATACATGGCCAAACGCTGTTGATTTTGTTCTGGTATTTATTGTAAGTGACGTTAATAATACGGGGAGTAACAGGGAGGGACGAGGTAACTTCGCCACAGGACATCACCATTGTAACTCAAGCTCTATTTTAAAGTGTCTGGATTTTGTCGGTGTAGGTCACAAAGTTTCTGTGACTTGTAGACGTCAAGCTGCTTCCTCTGGGAGATGCTCTCTAAACGTGGTACAAGGTTGTTTCTTTCCGACTGAGATAACACTGAGACCTATACACTGGCAGTGACCTCTGCAGAAGCACATCCCTCGTGGTGTGGAGGCAGTGGTCTGGGGAGGACTTCAGTTTCTGAACGGGAAAAGGAGGGTGCAAGGGTTGGGGGCTGAGGAGTTCAGCCAGGGTGTTTCATAGCTCTCGGGACAAGCCTCCCATTCTTTCCTATAGTGGGAAAATATTTTCCTTTCACCATACCAAGCTCACTTTCCCTGAACCATTCCTTGCTCCCTGGTGACCACACAAGATCTCAGTCCCAAATTCCGTGCTCTGGCTGGTGGGCTCCAAAGCCCAGTAGAGCCATGTGGATAATGGCTTTGAGTCAGCCCTGGTGTGTCAGTGACCAGCCTGCCCCGCATCTGTTCAGAGCTGGCAGTTTGCCAGACACACAGCAGGACCTACATGCTGGAGGTCTCTGCAGGACTGTGCCCAGGCTGGGAATTGGTGCTGCCCTGGTCATCCTTCTTAGGTGTGTTGTGGAAGCTCAGCTGGCATGGAGAAAATGATCCTCCTATGGTTTGCTGTAGGACTGGTCTGGTTCAGTGGCAGCACTGATGTCCTTCAAAGAGGGACATGGGGAAAGAAGGTCAGGAGAAGAGCAGGGAGCATTGTGGGGAATTTTGCTGCTTTCACAGATCGTGTTTTCTTAGACCTTGCTCTGAGGTCAGGTGGAGGGAGGCCTGGGGTACAGTGCTCATTTTGCTGTGTAAATATCTGCCAAGTGACTCATTCACCAGCAGCATTCAGGTCAGACGGACATCTGTCCCCTCTTCTGCACTGCCCATCCTCACTGCTCCTTTTTCTTCAGCCCTTGTCCCTATGGATGTCAGCCAGGAGTCCCCACAGCTGGGACACCAGAGCTGGAGTGTGTGTGGAGGTGGCTTTGCAGGGACCAGCCATGGAGCAGTGAGGTGTGGAGAGGAGAAGAGGGACGGAGAAGGGCTGACAATTTCTTCTCACAGCTCTGTCTGTGAAAGAGGTCATAAAATCATAGAAGGGCTTGGGCTGGAAGGAGTCTTAAAGCCCATCCAGTTTTAAACCCCAGCTGTGAGCAGGGACACCTCCCACTAGGTCAGACTGCCCAGGGCCCCATCCAACCTGGCCTTGAACACCTCCAGGGATGGGGCATCCACAGCTTCTCTGGGCAGCCTGTGCCGGTGTCTCACCACTCTCTGAGTAATAAATTATGTCGTTATATCCAATCTAAATCTGCGCTTTTACAGTTTAAAACCATTGCCCCCTGCCCTGTTACTACAGGCCCTGGTAAAAAGAATTCCTCTGCTTTTCCTACAAGCTCCCTGTATACTGATGCTCTCGGAGTCAGTGGTGCTTGCTCTGGCAGGGCACTGAGTGCTTGAGAGGCGTTTGGGAGCCCTGCAGGGCTGTGCACAGACCCTGCCCTTCAGCCCTGCCTGTGTCACTCCCTTTGGTGCCAGGTTGTTTGGGCACCCCCGCTCTGTCATCACATCCCAGTAGGCCCCCCCCTCAGCCCGAGGTTGTTTGGGACAGAGGACAACGTCATCGTCCAGCCATGGTGCAGAGCTGGGAGGGGTGCTTGGTGGAGGAACAGTGGTACCCCTTCAACTTTGTGTGCCAACTGGGGTCTAACTGTGTGAGATCAGCGACGTTTGACCAAGCCTTCCTTTGTGCTGAAGCTGACAGTGCAGCAGTGGGCACCAGCGTGGGTGTCCCAGGGTCCCCCCTGGAGGCACATGTGATGACACTGACCTCCAAGTGCAGCCCAAGCAGCCCCGCCATGTGCCTCTCTTGTGCCTTAGGCATGGCCTCATCTCTGACCTGCTCTGACATCCCAATGCACTGGCAAATTGGTGTCACTACATCTCCATCACCGTTGCCACCTAGCGAGGTTGGGGCCAGCCCCCAGGCACATCTCCTTGGTTGCAGGGTATATAGTCATTTCTATCCAGGAGGCTGCAGCACTGTAGGGTCTGGGCAGATGTGGAGCTGTATTATTAAAACTGTTTGAACATGTTCAGATTCCAACACGAAGAACCCCAACCAGCACAGGTCATTTTTCTTCTCTGCTGCACTCTGAGCAGGCAATAGGAAATCTGCCTAAAACACCCAGTAATTGTTACAGAACAAGCAACATCCTGCTACAGAGTACTGTTTCAGATTATTCTTATCTGGGCATGATTTATGGCTTCTGAGCTTTGCTCTGTCCTTGGAAATGTATGGCTTTAACAAAATAAAAGTTACTTTTCCAAAGAGGGATGACTATCACATTTCTGTCCCAGTTGCAAACAAGATAACAACCTGGAGAGCTCTGGCTAATCAAGAAAGTAAAAGCAGCATAGTTGTTCTTTGTTATGCCTTGACATCTGATATTAATGGCCCTTTTGTACTTTTAAAACACCTTTGCATTATCGAAGCATGTTAAAAGAGTTAATTCATTAAGGTACAGAATATGTAAGTAAGAGCTGGGTGCTGCAGGCAACAGCAGCAGGCTCCGTATGTGCCAAGAGTCCCCTGCCCAGAAGGGCTGGTCTGCGGTGGGAAGGGACTGGAGCAGGAAGGGAAGGGAGGAATGTGCAGGAACTACTACAGTGGCTGTATCTGTGTGGGTTACCTCAGCTCTCTTCACGGCTGACAGAGGGAAACACTCCTGTGTGGTGCTGTTTGCTCAGTCAATACTAGCACGTCTTCTTTAGATCAGCTTCTCCCTAGAAGTGGCTGTTACTCTGCACTGCCTGTATGGAGAGCCTGGGGCGAGCAACTGAGATGCTGGCACCTGCTCTGTGCAGGTGCCCCTCCCTGGGCAGATACGTGTCCCCCAGAGCGATCTGTGCACCTTTTGCTCTGCAGGTCAGCGTGTGAAAGCAGCCCTGAGCCATAGGTGGATGAGGAGAGGAAGGGATGATCATGCTTATCTTTACAATGATAATTATGGGCTCAGAATCACTCACAGGACAAGGAAGACGATGTGAACTGAACTCACCTCAACCAGATCGCCCAACCCTTCGACGCAGGAGTTCTGTGCACTTCAAGGTGACCCTTATCTCTCTTTTCTTCACTATGGCTTGAGCCCAGAGAAACGAGCCATGCAACTATAACAACAGCAACTCTGGCAGCACAGCCCATGGACCCCAGCCCTGGGCTCAGGTCCTCTGGATCCCATCTCTGCTGCCATTGCACATTTAGGAGCTCCATCCTCAGCTTGATAACTCTCAAACTGGCAGCTGCTGCAGTCCAGAATGGAACCGAGCCCTACTTGTTCACAAGTTATCTCTCCACCTTCAACAGTACTAGCAAATGAAAAAGGTACTGGAAAATAAATACAAGTGAAACTTGTTTGGTCAGAAAGGATTGCCTGGGAGCATAAAGTGCAAGGTGTGTCTGCATGTCAGCGAGATTGCGATACCACACACTTGGCACGGAGCAACTTCTCTTTGCTGTGCAGTTCTGGACTTGCTTCGGTTTGTGTATGTATCTCACACTGGGTAACATCTGCCATTGATTTCAGCAGAACTGGTGTTTTCAGCCAAGCAGAAAGGCCTGCAGACTTCCCAGCAGTGTTAGTATTACAGCTGTTTGGAATGTATCCAAGGAAATATATTGTCAGAAACGGTTGAAGGGTTGATTTATCAAGCAGCACCTTTTTTTTTTTTTTTTTTTTTTCCCCATGGCCATTTGCCATTTTTAGTGGAAAATACTTTTTTGGGTCCAGGTTGGAAGAAGGACCAGAAACATCCAAGAATAGCCTATGCTTTGAATTTGAGGTGTAGACGTGGACGTTTAGCACTCTTCTGCCTAAAGCCAAGCCTTGCGCGTGAATGTGGCAGTTTCCATCTCAGAGGGGCACTCACCTTGCCTGATACCTCATTTCCTTCCATTTTAAATATGAAAAAACCCCGTTTCCTTTCCAAATGTAATGGCATTGTGACCATTTTCCTGAGAGGCAGAAGCCATGTTCCACCATGCTCTGGTGAATAAAGCCCAGCCCAGCGTTTTCCCAGGGCCAGGTGGGCAGAAAGATGCTAGTGGGCAAGGAAGAATCAGTGTAACTTCTTGCTGGTGGGAGAGGGATGGCAGATGGATAGGATGCTTCAAACCAAGTGGCCAGAGTTAAATAGTGTGAAATAATGGCTGAGAAGTGGCCCCTGCTTGGTCCTGATGCCAACAAGCTGCTGAGCTGAGTGGAGCAGCCATGGAGGGATGATATGAGAGGTTCAAGAAGCCAACACTATCTGTACTCATGCCATCTAAGTGTGGGCACTTGAAATCAATTGCCTGCATGCCTCCATTCCGTATACCACTAGGCCTTCACCCGGACACCTCAGCTAGATGCCTGAATCAGGGGTCAATGAAGCTTAGTTTGGGGCTGGTGGCCGGTGGGACTTGTCCCACCCATTCAGTCCCTTGAGGTGCCCATTTGCACAGCCCCCCCCAGGTGACTGACTGTGCAGGAAGGATGGTCTTTTCCACAGCCCCTTAAAGTGCTCTTGGGTCACTCAGCCCTTCCACATGGGTAGGACAGATGCAGTGACTGATGCCTTTGAGTGCTGCTGGAAACCCCCAGGGCTCACAGCCCCATCTAGGTGGTGGTGTGGATTTCTGTGTCATCATGATGCAATGGATGGGATTAACCACTGAGTGCACCTCAATGCACCTGAAAGCCTACAATCTGGCCTGACCTGTGTGGAGTGCTCCCATCCCTCCAAGAACTTGGCCCAGAATGTTTTGAGTTCACAGAAAACATGCATATTTGTGGCGTGGCTGAGCACATCCTCCACCCCTAGGGCAGTAGCTGGTGTAAGCAAACACCTTTGTGCTGCCTGTAGGTAATAGCCTGCACTTGAAAAAGCACTACTCTGCAGAACTGAGGTGAGTTGTTTCTTGTTGGGTGACATTCACAAGGATCTGTGAGATCACAGACCCCGCTGGATGCAGAAGAGCTTTGAACGGTGACAGTTTGTGTCCTGGTTTTGGAGAGGTGTAGGTCTCAGAGGCATGTCATCCCACCAGGGTGACAATTCAGATGCGAAAGTGTCACCAAGGACCGGGGAAAGAAGATGAGGACTCCAGCAATGGAGGAAAAATTTGTCCATCCCCATATCCTGTAATGGCACGGATCATCCCCCAAGCCCAATGAGACTGAGATTTTGTGGATCTATCTGATCCTGAGATCTGAGAACTATCTGAGAACATGGTACCTGTCCAGGTTTGTTCCAGCAAAGTGCCTCCTGGCACCTGCTGGGATGCCCAGGGGCACAGCAATGAGGTTCTGGACCTTTGTGGGGGTGGCAGGTTGCACCCAGATGTGCTAATTAGAGCTGATAAGGATTTCTCCATCTGAGCTTTTTCTGTTCTTGCAGAAATGCCATTTCTGCAAAAATTACATTTTTCTTGCTTTTCTTATACAGTAGGAAAAAAGAAAAAAAAAAAAAAGTCACTTAGCTTTACTCTAATGACTTTTTTTTTTTTTTTTTCACTATCATTGTGCTGTACTGCAGGTGTGAGCAGGAGTTTAATCTTCTGTAAGCTGAACAACTATAGTCCCCATGATGTGGAGGGTGGAAGAGGATCAAACTCCCCCAAAAGATGACTCAATGCAAAACTCACCCTCTGCTGGAGTCCGCTGTCTGTCCTGTGGTTGCAGAGGAAGCTGAGGGAGATTAGCTAGGTAATGTAGCAAGACAAATTAGATGTCTGTACTCCAATGGTGTAATGTCCCCAGCCCAGCTCTTCTGCTGGAGCTTTTTGTGTATCATGAGAGGCACCAGGCTATGAGGACAGCATGGGAGAGGTGGCTGAAGCAAAACCCTCCTCTGTGGGGCCACTCACAGCAACAAAAACTAGGGAACTCACTTGTAGTGAAAATCCAGTGTTGCAGGTCATGACTGCTGGAACACTTGAAATGACAGTTTTTTGTGTATTTTCCCTGTCTTGATTTTGGATTCCACCCNCCTGAAAATGTTTATATTCTACTTATTAGGCTGAGGCAGGAAGAGAAGGAGGACTTTCCTTCTGAAAAAGCAGTTTCCTGCAGGTCAGGAATGGTCAAGTTTTGCTTAGGAGGCCTGATGAAAGCCAGAGCACAAAAAGCACATGTGGGTAGTTTGTAGTCAGGAAATACAAATCCAGTGATTTTGTAATTTTATGTATTGAAAAACACACACAAAAATCAATTATATTTACACGAGCCAGTTAGTGTGAGGAATGAAATGATTTATAACAACTACAATCCTATCTTGCATTTATAGAGCCTTTGCTCTGCTCTCCAGGCATCTCACCAGGTTGCTCAGCCATGATCAAACTGAAAGTTATTGGGAGAAGTAAATGTGTGTGTTCACACTTGGCCTGCAAGTTGGGCTACGTTAGCTTGCATTACTGAAACCAAGACATGGGCTGGTGGGTGGAATTCATCTATTAAAATTGATGCGTGTTAGAGAAGATCCATCAGCTGTCCTACAAAAGTATCCGAGGTTGATCACCTCCCTTTGCCACACAGTGAAGAATCCAAAGCCATGCTGGGAAGAGACCAAGGAGATCAAGAAGACCAAGAGACAATGAGCATAAACCGGAAAACAGGAGGTTTCCTCTGACCATCAAGAAGTTCTTCTGTGCTGTGCAGATCCATGCCCAGCACCACGTCCAGGTGGCTTTGGAAGATCTCCAAGGGGGAGACCCCGCAGCCTCTGGGCAGCCTGTGCCAGTGCTCTGCCACCCGCACAGCACAGCAGTGCTGCCTGGTGCTCAGAGGGAGCCCCCTGTGCTCCAGTTTGTGCCCACTGCCTCTTGTCCTGGCACTGGGACTCTGTGTGGCACACACTACCTCTAACAGAATTGGAAAAGTTTTATTTTTCTTGGTGGTGGTGGCAGCATTTTCCAGTGAAGGGGTTAGAAATGGAAATGAAAAGTATTCTGGGCACAGTCAGGTGAAGACAGCCTAGCTGAGCTTCCCACAGCTGGAACAGAAGATATCAGAAATGATATACAACAAAAGATTACCAAAAAAGGTCCGCAGTTTTGTTTTCTGAAGAGGCAATCAGCATCTCATGCAGGAGAAAACCCTTTGGTGATACCTCATCAATGTGCCACCCATACCTGCAGTCTGTGGCAAGACTTTGGGGGTGTGTGTAAAAAAGCAGTGTAATTTAGTTGCTACGTAACATTCACATTGCCATTATTACCCTCAGCATCCACGATTTTCCCCCTTTGCATTTCCTTCACGGGTTTACGGATTTAACAAACTGCCCTGCAATGCAGACCCTGGGCCTCAGGCAGGAAGAGCAGTCTGGCATCCTTGGACACGTCATGACCTCCGTCAGATTGTGATGTCCATGGCTTCATGATGTTCCTCACCCCAACCCTGATCACTGACAGCTGCATATTCAAAAGACAACACCTTCAGCCAGTGCTCTATATTTTTCGACACCTGTGTTTGCAATAAGGACCTGGATAAAGACCAGGAGAAGTACATGGAGGAGAATGACACATCCAGGACTGGAGCTCTTCCCAAAACACTGCATGCTGCGCCGCACTGACATATTCCCGAGCACTTGGTAAATAATGCACCAAAGAAGAGGCAGGTTTTATCAGTTTTATTTAACCAATGAAATTCCTACTGATAACAATGAAAGTAATTTCAGCAAGTATAAATGCGATACAGTTTTAAACAAACCCCATTGTTCCGTACCTATAAATAGATTTTTCAAAACCTCATAAAAAGTGCAGATTTATGAATTGCTGTTAAAATGTTAATACATGATTCCTTTGTTTAAAAATGCATTTTTGTCTCTTAACTCACACAAAAAAGTTCCTTCTGCATCTGTTCAGATAAATTCAAGTCGGGTAACTTAAAAACTAAAAAAAAAAAAGTCACACACAAAAAAAATCCATCCCACTAGGTCAGTCTGTCCTCTGCAACAAAAAAAAAAAAAAAAAAAAAAAAAAAAAAAAATACCAATCAGCAACAACAGAAAAAAAAAATGGTAAAAGCTGCTGTGGACACCCACAGTTAACTCCTAGCAGCTGCCTCGCCTTGCGGGCAAACCTCCCGCAAAAGCACGGACCCTGGACGCTCTCCCTGGAGCTGAGGGCAGGCGGTGGCCTGAGGGACAGCGTGGGTGACACGGCCCTGCGCCACCCATCGCCTGGCAGGGAGCAGAGCTGCAGGGGACGTGGTGGGAGGGAGCAGCAGGGCCAGAGCTTTGTCTTTCCTCTTCTGTCCCCAAACAGGACAGGGCTGGCAGCGTGGTATGAGGGCGAGAGCTGCAACGGGCAAGGCTCTGCCTTCCTCCCGCGACGGTGGGCGCGTCCCTGCCCTTCGCTCCTGTCGGAAGGCTCAGACCCACGACTGTCTTTGGAGAAGCCACCTCAAAGGGGAGCAATCCCTGCCCCTGACAAGCCGGGCTCTGCGGCCATCAAATCGGAGGCGAATTTGTGTACTTGAGAGAGGCCTGGGAGCTATCGCCCACAAAAACACCGCGCCCACCTTTTCAGTGGTCCGAGCACTGGGCTGTCCGTCTGCCTGTCTGTCTGCCTGCCACCCCTCGCCCAGTAAAGCTCCCGTGACACTCGGGTGTGAGTAAGCTGCTAGCGATCTGCAGAGGGCAGCAGACGGCCCGCTGAGGCAGGGAGGGCCCGACACCTCCGCCACGGCCCACAGCGCGGGGCCCAACGCTGCCAGAGCTCCTCCGGTATCTACAGTGGTATTCCATCTACAGCAGGGTCTGTTTAGCAAGAGCAGTTTAAAGTGGCTATGTTTATCAAGTTTGCTACCTTATGAATTTCAAAAACAAAACAAAACAAAAAATCCCAACAACTATAAATACAAAGACTCTCACTCACCAGACGCTTGCAGTCTGCGTGAATCATAAACCGCATCAATATTCTGTTAAAAAGCTTATTCTACTTAAAACTATACATAGTACAAGAGATTGAAAAGTGGCAGTGGTGTACGCGCACTGCCTGCCCACATGGCCCACAGTCAGGTGCTTCATAGAAATCAAGGAGTTACAGTAACAAAGCACAGGACTGCAGAGCCCATCACAGCTTCTGATTACACTGCATACAAAGTACCAAGGGAAACACGAAAAAGAACTGGTGTTAATACTGATGAATCAAAGAGTAACTATAAAGATCAAAACAGACGTTCACAGCATGCTACATATATTGCTCACAAACTCTTTTTTCTTTTTTTTTTTTTTTTTAAAAAAAAGGTTAATACAAAACAAGAAGTTGGCAGTCTGATTTTCAGTTATGTCAGATAGAAAGATAAAGCATATACATTCATTATATAGCTCTCCAGCAAAAGGAGAAAGGGTAAAACTGAGAGATTTCAAGTTTACAAAATTCCTATTTAAGCTACCATTTATATCCAGTTCCGGTCAACAGTCGTGTAATACTGGTGCCTGCATTTCTTCACAGAGCCCAAGGGATGGAGCCTAATTATTTTGGTTTCCCTACAAGAACATCTCTTTGCCCCGGATGCTGGAGCATCTCCTGTTCCCGCAGCCTCGCTCGCCTGGCAGGTGGACGGGGAGGGAAGTGAAAATGATGCTGGTTTGCAGCATGAGCATGGAGTGGCGAATGAGGAGCATGTTTAGGTGGCATGTGTCTGATCCAGCTGCTGGCACTGTCCCCAGGCCCCTCATCTGGGATGCCCTGGGAGCTCATCCCTGCTGCCAGAAAATTCTTTCCAAAGAGCTGACGGAAGTGAGGAGACATAATTCAGCAGCGCTTTGCTCTACGCAGCCACAAGGAAAAGGTTCCCTTCCCTTCTTGACCTCTAGAGTAAGAAAAGGGAAAAGTTTTCCAGAGCAGCTCAGGGTTTCATCTTTGGGGAAATCTTGGAAGAAGGTATTTCCTACTGCCTCGCCTACACATGGATATACACAAGGACCTTTCAGACATATCAGTGAAGCTCCTCCAACTGACCAAAATGTCAACATCCCCCTACACTGGTTGTGTTCCCTTGAAAAAGCCTGTTGGTCTTCTGTTTCTGACTCTTACGGCATAAGCTTCTGCCCACATTTAGTATATTCATTAGCATCTTAAATACTGGCTCTCACTACTGTCAAGAACAAGGGCAGAATTCAGATTCCTATTTTCCATGAGCTCTGATGAACACCAGAATGTGTCTACATCTCAAGGAACAACTCTAAGTTTGCAGTTGGAGTTATGCCTTGAATAGATGAAAAACCCAAATCTATTTGTTCTGGAGGCCATTGGCGTCTATCCGACTATGGGGAACGCGAGGAGCAGCTCAAAAGGACCCTCTTGGTGCCTGCCCCACTCCCATCTGCTCCGCACACAAGCAACTCAAAATTCTCCCTAACAATTCCCTGTAAGAAGCCTGCATGGCTAAAGGGTTCAAATGGGGGAGTTTGCCAAAGAAGGCGTTTTGTTAGTGGATCCACTGGATTACTTCTGTAACTCCAGAGATGGAACATGACGCAATACTAGCAAATGCTACTTAAATGCGTTAAGCAAGTACTAAGTGTCATACTTTACACCGGGTTTAGAATTTTCCTGCCCAGAAATAACCTAATACTTGAATTAAGAGTTTCTGAACAGGAGAAAGATCCTCTGAGCTCAGTAACAAATGATAACGTAAGAACATTATGCTGTTTTACGAAGTTATGGCTAGAAGGCTGCCTCTGCAAGACTGCTAGGGGTTGTGCGTTAGGAGGATAGGAAGCACATAAGGCAGGGTGGCGGTGGCAGGTTGAAAAATGACAGGTTTTGCCCCTAGTGAGCACAGAAGGATTAAATGTCTGCAGGAGAGCCCTGATGTGTGCTGAGGGCAGCACAGCTAATGGCAAACCAATTCTAACAGCTTCATACTCAGATCAGCTCTGGGCAAGTTTCTCTACTGTGAATCCCCCATGTCCCTCCATTTTGTGCAACATCACCCCTTATTTATGGGAGAAGGATCTGAATGCCTAAGGAAAGTATCTGAAAGAAAATCAGTTGAAATCAAGAAGATTTGGAATATATCCAGCTGGACAAAACTTTTAAGTCCTGGCACAACCTATCCATTTGCTAATGCCAATAAATATTTTCTGCAAGTAGAGGTTCAATAATCCAGCCCTTCTAAAAGGGAGTCTGAACTCTGGGATATGAGCCTGAAATGCATGTCGATGTCCATGGAAAACACACACGCATGAGAAACATGAAGAAAACCTGTTCTGCAAGAGCAGCAGCTTACAGTTTAACTTCTTTTGGAAACATTTCTCTAAGTCTATATTAAGTCTCTCAAAAAAAACATTTCATTAACAGTCGCTGCAAATCACATGGATCTGCTTCATATTATTCCTTTAATCTCTATGGAAACTGCTTTTATTCTGCTGAATGTAGGTGATTAAGTATCTTTAGCAATCTGACTCAAAAATGCAAGTGGGCACCTTGTAGGATTTTGCTGAGTGCCTAGTTGCTTAAATTCCCATTGAAATTCAGGCAACTAGCTGCTTTTCCCAAATCCCATGAAAGCATCTATCAGCATTGCTGTGAACAAAAAAGCTACTGAAGAATCTGGTGCTTTGACCTTCTGCACTGAAGTAAGACAGAAGTAAAATATTTTCCTTTTTGTTCTTTTCTAATCTGTTCCACATTTATACAGAGACCTACATTTATAGTTGTTTATAATCATGGATTTTCCTGTGCTTTAAGATTTTTTTAATACATATGAAGAGTTGATGTGGCAGTTTACTAGATTTTAAAGCTGAAGGTACATCCTTTTCATTTTAATGAAGGCTTTAGGACTTTTGAACTGCTAAAAATAAATCCATCTACAGCTTGTCAAGATTCTCATAGGATACCTCAACACTAGATTTAGTAGCTACCTGCCAAATTCTACCCTAGTTTAAAATGGTTTCTGTTCCAGCATGGCAACACTCTTGTGATGTTCAGCTGCAGTTGGAGGGTTCTGGGAAATGCAAATGTTTTCTCCAATTGGTGTATCTTTCATTTCTCTTCATTACCAAAACAAAACCGGAACAATTTCAGTGATAACGTACTCTGTCAGAACACACATTTTACAGTGATTCTGCCATGGTAAGAAGCTGTCCCTGCTCAAAAGCTCTGTTCCCTACTTACAGCATTTCCTGTGCTAGCTGGTTAATTTGTACCTAACAAGCTTTTCTTCAGTAGACAGGAGACTACACTTTGCTTTTATGTTGGTCACAGCTAGGATTTTGTGGACAAACATTAATGCTGGTAAATATAAATTCCAAAAAAGGAACACAAATGGAGAGTATCTACACTTCCAACAATTACCGTACTCTTCAGAATAATATTAATGATCAAATTGTGAAGATTCACATTCATGAGTGCTTTAAAAATGCAAAAAATCCAAGAACACTTGCACATAAAATTTGGCACAGTGTGAGCCTAAAGCGTGCATAAAGCGTATGTTATAACTGTATGACTTTAGAAACCTATTCTGAACAAACATCTATTAAAAATCATAAATTTGAGTATAAAAACTAGGCTATAAATTGTTACACTGTAAAAGCAATACTTTGGAAAAAATGCCACATGGAAAACATCTTCAAAAGTTTCAAGTTTGCATTTAATATTAAAAAAAAAGTAATAGCAAACTACTTGTACAATGACATTTCCTACAGTGGAATGTCTTGCAGGCCATATGTGACTTGATATGGCACTTAAAAAAAAAAAAAAAAGATTACTGATTTACTACAAATTTTATGAAGCAATCCATTTATGGTTTCTGTACTTCAAATCTGCTCGTGTACTTTGCTCAGAAGGTATTTGAGCTGGCAAGTATATCCATAAGGAAAGAAGTAAAGGCACTCATGTTTCCAAACATAAAACCCAACCTTCTCTAAGAGTCTTCGCATTTCTGAAGGGAAACTAAGTGGTCATATTCATTGCCCAAATCTAGTTTCACCTCCATTCCAGAGCTCAACTGTGCTTCTTGAGAACTACTTGACTTTTCAAAGCAAAGGAATTTAAAGTAGTACTGTACTGTTCCCATCACTTGAAAAAAAAAGCAGGAGGATTGCATGAAAAGTCCTCTCAGCAGAACCGGTTTATGCACAAAAGCCATTCGGCTACTACGGTTACAACAGGCAGGAAAAAGAATTTTAACAACTTAGAAAGTTAATCTAAGTTCATACATATTCATGTCTCAACACTTCTGAGAAATCTTTGCAGTCAGCTATAGAAGATAAATAAATCTGATGTTTCACCCAGTGGTCTCTCTAGATGAAAGCCCAATGCTGTCTACTGGATAGTTTTCTAAATAGCCAACGTTACATTTAAAAAACAAAAAAATTTACTGATTTCTTCCTCAAAAGATTTTCACATGCAGAGTCCGTAGTCTGAAAGTGCAGAGAAGTATACAATCATTTAGCTTTCCAATCTGGAGCAGACAAAGTGAAAAAAATGTCATGCGAAGTCACAGCAAAGTATCAGGAAAAGGGAAGAAAACTAACTTTAGAAGCATACTGGTCCATGATTTTCTCAATGAAAAGTGTTGAAGTATGACTGGCAATACCAGCATTTTTCAAAAACTATTCTGCAATCATCAATGCAAAAAAAATCGTATCATCTTCTACAATACCATGGAATATTAAAAACAAACCTATCCAGTTAGTTCTGCATGTATGCAACAGAAATAAAGGTCACCCTCCTCAAAGCACTATGAAAAGCCCAAACCAACAAACAAAAGTTAAAGCAGTGACAACTTGCATCCTGCTGGGTAAGTTTAACCATTTCTTTAGGCACTTCACTGGTTCATTAAATGCAATACAAAATAAAGCTATAAATATCAACATTTTGTGCTCTTAAAATTAGTCCAAAGCAAAAGAAAACAGCACAAAAGTGTGACATTTTTGGCAGCTTATTTCTTCCCTTCCCCAATATTACCAGTTGTCCAAGAATGCTTTGTTTTGGGGATGCTTTGGCATCTCACTATCAGCTTGTCTTAAGCCATAAAAGCTGAAACAAAACTGCTAGGCCTTAGACAATAAAGAAATTTGGTTTTGAAATTTCTTTATGGCTATATAAGAAGGACACTTTAGCAGTGACATGATAGGGAAAAAAGCCTGCTTTCTTTTTAAATATTGCACTTTTCTTTTGTTCACCCACACTAATGCATAGAAACTTTTAAAACTTTGAAAATTAAAATTTCATGCTATGAAGAAGTTATGGGAAATAAATTTCTATACATCCGATATGAAAGAACACATATGCTAGCCTTTCTTTACTTTCCTTACTTATAACATTGAGAGAGAAGAGAGTGCAAAAAACCCACAACCCTATTTTTGGTCAGCCTGTGTATCAACTTCATAGGTGCCAACTCAACAAACTGCAACATGTGATGAGCATGGATATTGTAAAGACAACTGAGGGTGACTGTCAGTCAAACAAGATTATGCATGATTGAAACACAGTAAGTGCAGCTGAAATGGCAGATTGTGAGGGCTCTTCTCTTGGGAAGAGGCACAATAAAGCAGGTGACTTTTGCACTTCAGTAGCATGCTGTAGAATTTGTCAAGATTAATTTCACATTTAAGTGTGGTCAATGTTTGCATCCACATTTCACATCACCTTCCATTGCTGTAGTAAGACAGTGACTGGCGAGCAGCCTCCAGGAGACACAGAAGAATCCAGTGGGCAATTCAATGCAACGCAGCACGTGCGCCTCTGTCAGAGTTATGACCTGGTGGTATGTTCTCAGAACAGGCAGATCCGATCTTCTGCTGGACTCCACTAATACGAAAAATGATTGCTTGGGAAAGAAGTCTCTAAGCACTTCACTCCGGTGCTTAAAGAACAAAGCGCAATAATCGAATATAATGGAAACAGTTTTAGGATTCTGACCACTGTGCAGAAATCCAACCGGAAACAATGCAGAGTAGTGCTCCTCAGTGTTACTTTTGTCATCATTAGTAATGTTAAGCATCAAGAAAATAAAACACGTCATTGCACATTACAGCCGTCAAGAAACACGGCTAAACTTTGACACTAGAGAATTGAATAACCTGATGCTACATCACAAACAGCTTCTGGTGTGTATCTATTTCAAAAGGTCTTTACATACTCAGTAAAAATTCCTTTCCTCCCTCCCAGTGAATGCTTCAGGTTAAGTGACGAGTTATGGCACGAAGGGCATACAGAAGTTCTGCTTGCATACGAGCTTCCATTAGAAGTAGATTTACGTGAACCTGTTAAAAATTAAATTAGACATTAGTTCACGCCTGAGCACAACATCATTTATTCATTAATGCTAGCATGTGTAACCTTTAGTAAATTCCCGCAGCAAGAAATCAGGTCCTTTCTCCCTGTACATGCTGCAAGACTCCAGTTCCTTCTGGGACAGCTGTCTAGTAGGCCAACATGAGATAATGTCCTAGAACGGCTAGGAACAAGCCTCACCTGCTGTAAGCGATTTTCCAGCTGAGAAGTCCCAACAAAATCACTTCTGTATCCTAATGGCACTATTTCTTCATGAATCATATTTGGTTTTGTTTACTATAACACCTGTTGACCACTCCATAGGAGCACAGAATAAGGAGCAGTTTATATGCCAGATAGCCTAGCAGGCACTAAACCCTTGTCAGGAAGAATTTAACTTAGGTATCTGGAGACATGTTGACATTTTTTATTGACGAAAAGATTATATTTAAATGGAATAAGCTCTTTTTTGAGCCACAAATCCAAAGTATTGGCATGGTTGACCGCCTCTGCATTCCCAAGTTCATCCACTTTTCTATTACAGCTGTCAGTTCAATTTTATGGAGAAGTCACTCAAAGCCAATCAAAGTACCTCTCATGCACTAGGAAGTATTTTCGTAAGATTGACATTTAACATTCAGTAAATGCATTTGATTCGTTTCTCTTTCATTACAAACAGTTTGTTGGACAGATATAGCCATTTTTAGGAGTCACCATATTTTTAAACATTTATAACCAACACATGGGTCTCTGTGAAGCCGGCCTGGCTATGAAGCACGCACCTTCTCCGAGTGCTTGAACTGACGCCAGTAACTGTCGTACATGCGCTTGGTAGTTCTCTCCGGGTAGCAGGTCA
Organism: Alectura lathami; assembly: GCA_013399715.1. NCBI lineage: Eukaryota > Metazoa > Chordata > Aves > Galliformes > Megapodiidae > Alectura > Alectura lathami. The sequence goes on from VXAV01007898.1 coordinate 27,974, forward strand.
CTGTCTTTATGTAAACCTTCAGGCTGCGTTCAAGTAGCTGATTAACTTCTCCATAATCATAGTCATCATACCTAAATAAAAAAGGCAGCCACTCTGTTGGATGTAAATTCTTAAAAGCCCGTTTTTTTGCAGCATAAAGTTCTTAAGCTTAAGAACCGGAGCATTTGTTATACACGCTAGAATAAAATCTGCTAACAGAGGAAAGGCTTACTGTTGGGATGCTATCTTTTCTGAACAGACAATACAGGCTGGCTTCAGAGAAGACATTTCTGTACCAACTTCCATCCTGATTCATAATCACTCTCTTCGCTTGAAGCAAAAGTTGTACGGATATACCAGCAAAACCACTCTAACTTCCAAACTGAGGTACTACCTCCACCTCTGCACCCAGAGTGTAACCTCATGCTTTTCACATGGTTAATTTTTCATTTGGTGTTTATGCAGGTTTAAGTGTACTCCTTACTCCCATACCTGATTCCATACATACAGTGGACATAGTTAAATAAAGCTCTTCTTAGCATAGTTGTATCAACATCCTCATGTGTTGCCATAGTGTTATATGTGAGGTTATACACCATCCGGAACTTTTCATCGAGGAGATGCCCAATATCAGAATAAAGCCTGTTCACAAGGGAAAAGCCATGATTTTCCCAAGTATAGTCCTGAAGGAGAAAAAAGAAACATAAATACACAAGTGAAGTCCCTACTTGATCCTCTCTATAGCTCAATAGTTTTTGTTGTCTGCTAGTAACTTTGTTCTCCTCAAATAAAAAAAAAAAGCATTTTGAATCCTTCATTTGTATCAGCTGCTCCATTGCCCCCAGGTTTCCTGGCAGTGAATGTCACATCACAACAGCCCACCCTCAGATGGGGATCATCCTACATGAGAAAAAAAAACAAGTTTGTTCTAAACTGTAGAGGCAATATTCCACTGTCTGCTCTGCTGCTTTGACCAGTGTAATTCTGAGTGGGACAGACTTGTTAGGTTTAAAAATTTATTCCTCTTGGAGGCTTTGATACTTAACTCCAAGTAGAGGTGGAGTACGCACTTACTGCCAGGATGTACAATCATTAAGTCCTTGAACAAAATAATAAAACCCAGGATGCTTTTCTTAGCCAGGCACCTGGATTGCAAGGGTAAAAGCATGCCTGATGCATCTGGAAGAGGAAATCTTGGCACAGAGGTGGCATGGCATCAACAGCAGAGGAGAACAACCCCGAGACAGCGTACAACCAGTCTCCACGCTGTGGTTATACAGAACGTGTTAGTTTGCCCGCATCCTTGACAAGTGTTCAACTACTCCATCACATGTCCTCTTTACAGCTGAGGGCACCATCTCCATGTCCTTTTCTGCATCAGGCTGTTTGCAAGAAGTACCGCAGGGCAAGGGCCCTGCCCCATGTGCTTTACAGCTCATCTACTGGACTGAACCCCTGTTAGGACTGTGGGGAGCATTACGAAGGACAATATTCAGCTGCTTAGAAAACAAATTCAGTGGCATCTGAAATGCCCCAGAGCCCATCTGGCCTCCAGCTGCCAGTCCAAATGACCACAAAGTTTGTGAGATCTGTCGTATCTGCCAGCGCAGCACAGGTATCCCGGACACCCAGGGGGCGTCATAAAACCTTCTGAAAACCAGGCACCCCACGATGGGGAAAAGTACTGTTTACCAACAACAGCTGATTCATACCAACCATGCAAAAGGAAAAACTAAAAAGTTCAAAGATATTCTGCTGTGCGTGAAGTACCTGTTTCTTTTACTGAATTTAAACCCACAGAGATAAATAATAGCCTTGTTTTAACAGAATAAGGATCGGATTTATTGCAGGGTTTTGTGATGCTACTTCAACTGAAGCAGCACTAATAGCAGAGCATGTGGGGAGCTGTGGGTATATACATCTAACTGCTTCAGAGGACATACTAACAAAGTTAAATTACTAAGGTGACTCCTTTGAATGCAGGCCAGAAGCTGTCCTGTTTATTTAAGGGCAGAGACATTTTAGTTCCAATTTCAACTTTGGTTGAGCTTTTTTCCATGGGAGCCTGCTGCTCCTAAAGCAGTTAAGCGGCATGTTTGATTTACAGGCTCTGACTCTGCCTTATTCTTTTTGGCAATATCTACCCACTTTAGGCTCATAGAAAGACCGCAGAGTAAATTATCCAGATCAGCAACGGCTGCTATATAACTAAATACATTTCCTGAAAGTGATCACAGATTTTTTTTTTCCAGTCTTAGATACATCTTCTGACCATCGAGTTATCCTGCACCTACTATGCTTTACTTGAAGTTCTCAGTTTTGGTTTAAGATTTCTTCCGCTGCTCACAATTTATTGCTAGACTGCTGATTAATCTACTCTATAACCTGGCAAAGAACCATCTAGAAGGTCTCAGCTGTAACATACATTATGAAGAGGTTTACAAGTTCAGTCATGGACAAAGATGCCAATATGTAAAACAATGTCCAGACAAAAGGATAGCTCTTTCAACTAAAAATAGATATATTTTTCAGCACTAAAAATATATATGTTCAGAAAGAGTCAAAAACTACAGTATTACAGCAATCATACTTCAGAACTCTTTTCCTTTTCAGCCATTCTAAGTCCAGTGATATAGTGTGTCTACAGGAATGAGTCACTCTCACAAATCACTCTCACAGAGATGCATGTATTTATTGATAGCCTGGGACAGAAAACACTTGATAAAAACGGCAGGAATAAAATGTTCTTCCAGTAGGGTTTTTTTTTTTTTTTTTTTTAACATTTGGAGGGACAGAAAAGAATTCTACTTTCTACTTCCACTTTTATTCCAGATTTAGTGATATGCTTTATAGTTTTCAAATATTCATTCTGGTAATACTTGGAATATGACTGAAAGCTAAATCTTCCCTTGTTTGAGATTTACAAATAGTGTAAAAGACTCATCTCTGGTAAATTTTTAGAAGATTGCAAGTTATTTAGTGGACCACAGCATGAAAAAGCACATACAACAAACTTGTCCCACTACCGCTACTTCACGCTGTTTCTCCTGCAATGACACGTACACGTACTCTTTCAGTGAATGTACTTTAAAAAGATGCTACCTGAGCTCTGAATGTTGGCAGATGGTCTTCTCCTCGCCTTGCAAAGTCTTTGTACCCAAACCCAGGATCCTCAATGTAGCGGGAGACATCTGTGGAAACTATTTCATCGTCAAATGCTGTGAAAAAAACCAGCAAAATGCTTTGCTTTAGGCAAGCACAAGAGTTAGTTCTGACTTCCAACTAGTGATCAACCGCAGGACTAGAGAGTAATTAAAAAATTGTGCAAAGAGTGGTATGAAGGAGGGAAAAAAATCCATTCCTATCTGCTTGTATGAGATCCATCCTTTCCTTCCTGTCCACTGAATGTCAGCCTAATTTAAGCTACTTCTACAAGATGGGAAGAGATGGGCTAAACTGCAGAGGTGCTTCTCCCTCAGACTTCTGAGGGAGGCTAGATACCTTACATCAGACAAGATGAAATCCTGTTAGCAAAGTTATTATGCTAGGATAAGAAACAGAAAAACGTACCCTTGACAACAGGATTGTTACGCTGAGCAGGGATGGTGTCTGGAACTACACCAGCTCTGCTCTATAACCCAGAATATGAGCAACAGGAAAGCAATGCAGCACTCCACCTGTAAATATCAACTAAAGATTACACGAAAGCAAAGAGCTCTACAGTACATCAGGCTGAAATTTTGCCAGAAGCTCTAGTAACTAAGCATCTTCAAAGAGCTCTGAAACGTGTCACTAAGCAAGTGCAGGTTCTCTATCAGGAATCAATCTTTCCCTCCCAAATAAACAGGTGGCTTGATTGTGTAACTACCTTTGCAGAAGTTGACTACTGCATAGCTGACTGCATTTGACCCTGATGTTAAAATCCTGGCTTGCTTCCACATGCATTGGCAGAACAGTTGCCATATGTCCACTGTTAGCACCTTAAAAAGTCAGTTCATCTAAGAATTGCAGAAGTGCTTTATCTCCTCTTTGCCTCATTAAACAATCAAAACATAACTGCGTAGGAAGAAGCTTGCACAGCATCTGCTACAGCGAATCCTCAGTGAAGAATAAAAAACCTGCACTCATACGCTCCTCTCCTCTGGCAATGGCTGGGTTTCATGGAAAGGTAAAGGCACAATGCACACAGACTCCTCAGCTCAAACCCAGCAAAAGGGAAAAAGGGAGGAATATCAACAAGACTATCAGCACCCCCATCAAAAAACCCTCTATGGCCCAAACAACACCTCATGTTCTAAGCTCGAGTTGCAGAGGCGAACAGAACTCCTGATTTGATAATGAAACTGCAGTGGGCGTCAGTTCATCTACACTGCTGAGACTGCCTGAACGAATTAAAAGAGAGCGAGAATGGACAATGTCCATTTCTGAAAATCCAACAGTGACGTTGCTGGATAGATTTTCTTCCAGAGATTTTTGCATATTCTTAGAGAGCCACAAAAGAATCGGTCAATTCACGGTATGTTCTTCAGGAATGTCGGGGTATGTAGGGATGGGATCAGGAAGG
>VXAV01007900.1:1999-19801 GCA_013399715.1 Alectura lathami
GATACTGCCATCTCTATTTCCCAGCAGTGCTATTCAAAGATAACGTGTTCACCAATGTTACTCCCACTGTGTAGGGACTGTATTTCCTTTAGCCTCACTTCTGTTTCAATGAGCTCTAGGGGCCGTGCCAGCTCTGAAATCTCAGACTGTTGTTTGTGTGAAAATTCTGGCACTGGTGTTGCTGAGTATTGAGAGGTAGAAACCGCTGGACACCATATTTCTTTTTCCATCACTCCAACCCAGTCATTGGATATCCTGGTATGGGGAGGCTTCTGTGCAACTGTTAAATGTCTGGGGCCAGCCGCGCCATAGCGCCAGCACCTGCTTTTTCCTTCCTATCCCTTTTCTAGTAATGATTTTCTCAGTTTTGTAGTCTACCCTTATTTAGATTCATTTTTTGAGTTAGATTCTCTAGGCACAACATCCCTTTGATTCCTTTGTGACTGTGGTCTATTGAGCTGTGTTCTGTTGAGCTGTGGTCTATAGACTGTGGTCTATAAGTATCTCCCTTTTCACAATTTTAAAAACATTGGAAATTTCATCCAAGAATGCTTATAACTTTCTTCAGATCTCTCTTTTCTTGCAGACACCCTTACATGGTCTCTCTTTTTGAAGAAAGATGCAGATTCTTTACTCTAAATTAAATTTCAAATTTTAACTGTAAATTATAATTTAACCTCCCACAGGTTTTAATGGTTTCAGTTCCACAGACCCTGTGTCTGTGATCATTCTCTGGAAGCTGTGGTTACAACTCTTTATAAACTGCGAGAGTATATCACTGCAGCAAAAAGGATTGTGTGCCATAAAGCATCTCCACTTTTGGTTTTACTAAAATGTTCTGCAACAGAGGCTTTTACTTCATTATTAGTAGCAAAGTGGTGATTATTATACAGCTATAAAAACTTTTTTAAAGACTGGTTTAAAATATCTTTTCCCTGGGCAGTAATTTTTGAGGTTGCGTGCCTCTGATAAAAGATGACTTATAACCCCCCAACTATTTCAGAGCTCATTATCTGTTTTAGACCAACAGACCAGGCATACTTCGGTAACACACCTACCACCAAGTAGATGTACTTACGACCGCCATTGTGTCTGCAAAACTGTTACACATCCACCAAGTGTGTCCATTTTCACACTTTCACCTCTTCCACAATCACCTCGTTCCTTTTACAGTGCTTTCTTGCTGCCGTCTGTAAGCTCTAAGCATCTTGGTTTGCAAGCTGCATTGCCACTTGTCTTCTGTTTGGAGAGGGAATTTGCCTTTTAGCTACTTCAAACAGATGATAGCTCCCTGTTCTCCCTGGAGAGTAACAAAAGTCTTTCAGCAGAAGCTGTGGCATTGACATGTCTACCAACACACCTCCTCTATACACATTAAGAGGTGGAACACTGGGCAATCAGTTTCACTCATGCACAGAGAAATTTTTCTAACTAGGTATGAGGACTGATTGTTGGGGGTCAGGCTTCTCCAGCTCCAGAGCCAATGAAGTCTCTCCAATATGTCGCTTGTAATCTTCTCCTATTTGATATCTTATATTAGAGTTCTTATCACATATGACTGGAAGACATCAGCTTCTCCCATTTCTTGAAGCTGATTTGCAAAGTAGCAGTTGCAGTAGGATGGACTTTTCATCTCTCCCCTTGTTATTTGGGATGAATTTTCTCCCTTCTGTGGCTGACAAGACACTTTCACAGGATCAGGGGAGTTTGCATGCAGCATTGTGATAGCTATGCTGATTCATGAGAAAGTTAGGTGTCGATTTTTGAGGAAGAAAAAAGTGAGGCATTCCCAAATTACAGACCACAGCAGAGACTGTTGTGGATGTGCACAGGAGGGAAATTAAATTTATAACTTAAAATCTAATCCCTTGTTTGTTTTCAGATTCCACCACGGTCAATCTGAAGACTTCGTAATTGACATTGCAATTGAATTTACATTCTAATTCATTGAAATGTTCTAGTTTGCTCTCCTGATGCTGTGCGATCTGATAATTTAAAATCATACTTCTGTATTTCCATTCCTTCTCCCAGTTCAGCATCCTAACAACTTGGATATTGGAACATTTAAATCCTATTTTTGGCTCAGTAAATGTTTTAAAGCATGACAACGAAAAGGAATGGAGACAACTGAAAGTTTGTAATCTGTATTTTGTTTTCTTAATTTTAATATTAATTTGATGTTAATATAGATTTAGTATAGGTTATTCATCCTTTCAAACATGATCTTTTCAAAGACTAATAATTTCCTGAATAGCGGTGATTTTAATTTACATCATCACTGTACATCCAGACCATGTTTATTTTGTCAGACCATTTGTGATTTGAACGAAAAACATTGTAATAGTGGAGGCAAAATAGTCTCTATGTACATTTTGGAGTGTTACATTCAGAAAGAGCTTTTCAGCTGAGCAAAGTGTTTAATTCCCTTTTCTTACATTTTCTGGCTCACAAAATCTCATTCACTGCAGAATGACCGAAACAACTTTTGACTCAAAAATATGATTCTTCAAGTGAAAAATGAGATTCTGATTTTTCACCTCCCAGCTGCAATGTTAAACTCAGTTAGGGTCAAGAATGAGGGGACATTGCTACAGTTCTGTATCTGCTTCTTAGTGAACACTTCACAATTTAGTAAAAGGGCAAGAGGCTCAATACAGAGAGTGCCAAAAAAATGAATACCCATTTTAAGAAAAGAAAAAAAACTGAATTGAAATTGTAATACTCAATATATACTGGCAACAAAAGGTGAATGCAAGTCACATTTGATTTCTGCAATTACAAGAGGTGCTCAAAGTCATTACCGTCAGAATCCAGACTCTTCCGATTGCTTCAGAATGACCTTGTGCTCCTCAAACCATGCTTCTGCCATGTTCTTTGTCTACCCTGCCTGTGGCATGGTGACGCCAGCATTCTGGTGGATTAATGCCATCTTTTGAGTGAACGTGATACTGCACATTCCTATCGTAATTCAATACAACTTCGAAAAGTAATACATAAATAACATCCCTTAAAATGCATACATTTTTTTTGGCACCCCCAATATATGAAAATGGAATGTTACCTAACTTTTCTTTCTTGCCCTGAATAGCTTGTCTAAATCTGCATGTGAAAAGGTGCATTGATTCCTGACAATGTACTTTATCCACCTGAGGAAGGAATATAAGGGGCCACTCTGAGAGTTTATCATTTCNTACAAATACTTATAATTTATTCCAGTTCTGTATAAATTATTGCTTACTGAAGTGAAGTATCAGTAAGTAACATGTCCTCTAAATTGCATCCAAATTGTAATTCATGATATATCTACAGTTTTGCTGTTAGTCAGAGGAGGAGACAGGAAAACTTCCACTCGTATTCTCATCAGCTGAGTTCTTTTAAGTTCAAAATATGAATTAAAATGTCTGTAAAGGAGAAGATTATAAGTAATAGCATTACAGAGCACTGCTAAAGCAGCTGGAAAATGAAAAAGGAAACTAATAAAAAATGAACAGAAAATTGTACAGGAAGTTGTGGTAACTATTAAGAACATTCATTTTGCAAAAAGAACAAGGGCTAGTGCATGTAGATTTTAGGAAGAGAGAATGATTTATTTACAGAGTAAGAAGGCACTTAGAAAAATCTTATCAGCATGATCTCAGAGAGCTCAGAAGTGCAAATGATTAGAATGTCACAGTGGGGCTGGGTGAGACAGGCCTAAATCCTGGTGTCAGTGCCTCTGTTGTGAGGTAAAAGGGAGATGATTGCTCCTGTTCTGGCAGTGTGCACAGCAGCAGCACTCTGGCTCTGCGCCAGGCAAAGTGCTATGCTCTGTGTATCTCTGCTAGGCTGCATGTTGGTTGTGTACATAGCCATGTGCCATCTTCATCCACGGCCGAGGTAAACAAATTCAGATCCTTGACTCCGTACTTTACCAAGAATTTGTGGAAATTAGTATGTACTGTCTGGCATTCCTGAAATGCGTGTCCTCCTTTGACATCTTGCTTTTCAGTCATGCCTCGACCCAAGCCACAAGACAGTCTCCTCCCAGAGATGGAAGTATGATTGTAAGTAAAAGTAGCATGCCCTACTGTTGTTCACAAAGAGACAGAAGTTGGTGTTTTAACAGATACCTCTGCAAACAGTGTGGACTCTGCCAAAGCTAAGCAAATATTGTCTTTAAAAGCAAGATAGCCTCTATGTCTTGTCAATTTTTACTGTTTCTTAGTCTTCTGTTCGAAAATTTCCAGTCATTTCAACTTACAACCCCATGTTGCTAATCCATACGGTCACCAGTCACATAGACACAGAAGAGAGGTGCAGGTCAAGGATGAGGGCAAAATGGCCTCAGGTAGTATCCTTCTCAATCCATCTGACCAAGAGGAAGGACCTGGGTAAGACAAAGCATATTTGGCACAGCCAGAACCTAGAGTCACGAAACAATATAGGTTGGAAGGCACCTCCAAAGGTCATTTGGTCCAATGCCTGGCTCAAAGCAGGTCTAATTTGATTAGATTGCTCAGAGACTTGTTTAGTCAAGTCTTTAAAACATCCAGTGATGGAGATTCCACAACTTGGCTAAGCAACCTGTTTCTGCAGTTGACCGCTCTCACGGTTAAAAAAATACATCTTATCTAACTCGATTTTTTTCATACTACTGCTTGTGTTTGTTGCCTCTCATTTAATCAGTTTACACCTCTGAAAGAATCTTCCTCTGTCTTCTCTTTATTCTGTGATGAAGTAGCTATAGACAGCAATAATGTCTTTGCCAATCTTTCTCTTCTTAGGCTGAACAGGCCCAGTTATCTCAACTATTTTTATGTCATGTCCTCCAGCTGTTTCAACATGTTCATGGCCCTCTGTAGGACCTAGCCACTACTTCCAGATCCTTTTTGTAATGCAGAGCATAAAACCACACAAAGACCTCAGATGTGGTCTCACAAATGCTGAGTAGAAAGCAAGAATCACTTCCCTGGACCTGCAGGTTGCATTCTTGCTGATACAGTCCAGTAAGTGGTTGGCCTTCTTTTCTGCAAGGGTGCACATACAATTTGTATTGACAAATGCAATATTTCATTTTCACAACCCAATGCAATTGTTGCTTAATCTTCATGACCTGTTCAAATTCTAGCAAAATCAAAACTGAAACTAGGTTTTAATGGCAGAAATCTGAATTACTAAAATAGCTTGCGAAAATCTTTCCCTTCCTACTAAATCTGCTCCTTTTCTACAGCTTATTTATCCAGGATGAAAGAAAATTTTGGTGTGCTTGAATGTCATGATGAATAATGAATTTTTCACAGGGAATTGAGCTTTTTAAAGCTAAAGAATCTGAGTCAGGAGAGCGCATTTAATCATGAAACAGCTCAATCATCTTCAGCAGTAATTTTTTTGCATGATTAAGGATTGTTGGGTGTAGCTGTTCATGTGATGTGTGGTAGTCTTCTACGTAGGGGCTTATGTCATTATAAACTTAGAATGTTGACTTGTTACTGACACATTTCACCTCCTGTTCTCAAGAATTACAACTCAGTACTTTCTCCTTGGCTAGCTGAGACTTTAGAATGGCAGAAACAGGGCTGATTAAGGTTCATCCTGGATGAAGTGGAAATATTATAAAATACCTGTAGTAAGCCAAAGGAAGCAGAGCTATTCCATACAAAAGGTTATTAATAATCTCAAATGTGTTTCAATGTTTTAAACTGCAGTAAAACCTCCAGTACAAAAGGCAATTGTGTCTGTTAGATCTCTCTGTGAGAGACAGTAAAAATATTCAGCATGTGCAGAATTGTGTACTGTTAAAATAACTGACATAGGTCAAAGACATTTTCATTAAAACATAAATGTACTTTAGATCAGGATTTTGGCTTCAGCTATGCAGATAAAGAGGGTAAAAATTTCAAGCTCACAAACAGCATCTATTATCTGTCTGAAGTTTTTATGTAATTCTTTCTCTTAATAGCTTCCTCTGTCTTTGGTAAAAATCATCAAAACCAGTGTCTGCATTGGTGATTTTCCAGTATTAATACTGTCTCTTGAAGCTGTAAAACCCAAGATCTTTGCACAATTTCTTTGCAAATACACAACATTTCCCAGAATTTTTGGTCCCAACAATTCTACTAGTAGTAAGTGGAAAAATGTACCTACTCACCACTTTCTTTTGTATGCCACTCTTATCTATTCATTGATTTATTTGTGTCAGATGTGAGAAGACAAAAGGACAGAACAAGTCTACAAAGACGGCCCAAACTTCTACAAAAACTGTTATGAAATAGATTTCCTGAGCCTGATACCTAGCAGCTAGAGCTGGGCTTCCTAGGCATGTCATCCTTGCTTTCAGGAGGCTGCCAAACACAGCGTGCCTTGTCCTGAGGCAGTCCTGGACCATCCCTGCGGATTGGAAGCTGCCATGGTTCCTGGACTCAGCCAGGAAGGAGGCAGAGCAGGTGTTCCAGTGGATGAGCACAAATACACATGCATACATACACATGCAATACTAATGTGACTACCCATGCAGAAAACTCAGACAAAACACAGTGCCTTTACCAGCATCCAGATAAACACAGAACTCACAGAAAGACAATCAGTGTGGACAGCCTAACCATTTTCTTTTACAGATCTCTGGATCCTGACTTCCAGAGGAGAGATTTTCATTTCATGGAGATTTTCCCTCTCCAGTTGCTGATACTCATTTCTTCCACTCTTACACAAACAAACACATGCACTATGGGTCTCTTTGGGAACTAGTCTTAGACACTCCATCTATTCAGCAGCAGTCCTCCAGGCTCTGTATCTTCCAGTTTCTGGCACCTGGACTTACAGGCATCCTGGGCTCACAGCCTCTCACTCCTGTGGCCAATACTCAGGCTACTTTTACTCACTGGAGATGTGAGTTCTTGAAATTTGTAGGTATTAACACAGAATGTAAAGAATGGCTTTAGATTTTAACACACAGAATGTCAGGGAGCTGTGACGGCTGGCTGCTCCCCAAGGCTGGGGGGCCAAATGTGGTAACATGGCAGGGCCCTCACCACCCGGTCTATCCCTCTGTGTCAGACACAGGGAGGTGAAAGTAAGTCCCAGAGACAGTTCAGTGATCATCAGGCAGAGACAAGGTAACAAGCCTGGTCCAGCCAAGGCTCCAGATCATCTGGCAAGCTCATGGTGATGTGGCAGGTCCAAAGTCAAGACCTTCAAAGGCCATCCAGTCCAACTCCCCTGCAGTGAACAGGGACATCTACAGCTGGATCAGGTTGCTCAGAGCCCTGCCCAGCCTCACCTTGAAGGTCTCCAGGGACGGGGCATCCACCACCTCGCTGGGCAACCTGTGCCAGTGCTTCACCACCCTCATGGTAAAAAACTTTTTCCTTATATCTAGTCTTAATTTCCCCTCTCTCAGTTTGAAACTATTTCCCCTAGTCCTATCACAACAGACCCTGCTAAAGAGTCTGTCCCCTTCTTTCTTGTAGCCCCCCTTTGGATACTGAAAGAGATTTGAGATTGAGATTGATCTTGAGAATTCTTGTATTTCCATACAACAAAAACAAGCTTAGTGTCTGAACAGTCAGTGACTGGCTTTACTGGAAGTATTAAGAACATCCTGATGTGAACAATGTGTTTAAGACCTCCAGTTGCCAAGTTCCAATATTTCACAGTGAAAAATTTTATCTTGATTTTGATGTGAGTTTTCTTGCTAATTCCTTCAGATGTTTCTTCTTTGTTCATCAGCATTGCCATAAACAGATCTCTACTGGCTATGATAACATGGTTCATTTAGTGACTAAACTAATTTCCTATATTTTTTCCTCAAAGGCAATCTATTTATTAAAACCTCCTATACCACCTCCCCACTCCTCAGTAGTAACTTCATTCATTTAAATGAATAAGAAAAGAATAGGACATTAACACAAGAAACGGGAAGCAGCTCTCTGTGGTGTCTTCTGTCTGTATAGACCTGGATGGAACACCTGCTGCTTGATAGTGTTGATTGCTTCAAGAATGCATTTGTAGTTATTTGATCCCATCTAGAGACATAGAGATCATACCACAAGAAGGACTAAACCCACACAATATTTTAGATTGTTCTAGAGAATATATAGGCAGCAACTGTCCCAATGTTAGTAAGAAATCTGTTCACTTGTGGAAATGTGTTGGCAGTTTCTTCTCCATTCCTCGGTAAAGGAGAGTTCATCACTATTAAATTTTGCAGTGGTTTTTTTTTTTTTTTTTTTTTTTTTTTTCCCTCAAATTAGTGTATCATTATTTCTGAAATATTCAGCATTTCTTTGTCTATATTTGGAGTCCAGCTGTTTGTGAAGTTATATGTGAGTTGAATTTCTTCTATTCTATATTTTCTATATATATTTTTTGGAGATGACAAGGTTTACAATATTTCTTTTAAATATTTCAACAGTGTTTCACAAATCTGCTATACATAAAAAAAGGGAATAAATCTATGGAGCTCTTCTGTTTCCACAGTGTTCAATGGCCAATGCTTTTCACCTGCTGACAGTATAGAGAGCAAGTGAAAATGTGGATAGGCATATCTGAACCGATTCTCACCTACCTAATAGAGAAAATGAAGGCAATGAAGACACAAAAGGCTCTGCTTTGCACCTAACCATGATCTCAGTGCTGGTCTGCACAGGGCTTGTGCATGTCCTGCTGGGAATGCATGCTCAGTCCTGCTGCTACAGGACAGGGAGCTGGAGCTGCAGTTGCCTCGCCTCTCTGGGGCTGCTGGACCCAGCAGTTTCTGCCAGTGTCCATGCACTGCCTCTGCCACAGCTCCACTGGGACAGGCCAGAACTCCTCAGTGCTCCCAGTGCTGCTGCACTGTCAGTTCATCAGGCTGGGGAGGGCCAGAGCCCTGGTCCCCTCCTTTATCCCACTGCCTGCATAATGTCACCTTCTGCATTCACGCCAGAGTAAAACAGTTAGGGGAAGAAACCCATGTACTGAACAAAAATAATTTACCTGAGTCTACAGGCAGTGGTGCACCTTCCTTTCTCCAAGCCTGTTACTCTATTTCTCCTCTATTTCTGCTCCATTTCTCCTTTTGTACAAGGAGAAAACCTTACAACAAACTCCAGCACATCCACCAGGAAAGCATGGCTCTGGAGAGCTGCAAAGCAGCCCCCTCACTATTCTGCCTTCTGTCCTACTGCTCAGAAAATAATGAGGTAGCAGAATCAGAGAAGGCTAGCAGGGGGACTGGAGAGACTTGGTTTCCAGCTGTGAAAATCCTGATGACTGCTTGTTTAAAAGGGAGCTCAAGTGCACAGATGACAGCTAGGAGTGTGCCAGTAGGAAGAGAAGCAGCTGGAAGAAGAGGAAGTAGGAGCAGGACTGACAGCTTCTTTAGGGGCTGTTCAGGCCCCTACTGTACCTGATCTTCCCACTTCAGCCATCCTGGGAACTGGCCAAGAGGCCAGGGCTTCCTTGCTAGCACAAATCAAGGAAGGAACATATACATATCCTTCTGACACACAGGTACTGGGTAACTGCTAAGCATTGAGACTGCGTTCTTAATGCCTGCACACCAAATCTGCTCCTGCAGCTAGGAAAGACTAGCATACTATTTTTTTCTGCCTGATACTGTCAACAGAGGGGTTGGAGAGATATGTGGGGGCTGACTTAATGCAGCTAAATGCCCACTTCAGAGTTTTAAATCAAAATTGCAGTGGAACCTTCCCCAGCCAGCCCCGGAAAACCTATCAGAGATCTCTGGATTCAGTCCTGCGGATGTTCCTACCTCTAAGCAGTGAGGGTGAGAAGCTGTTTCAGTCTCTAAATCACATTATAAAGAGCTCAGATGCAGCTCAGATACTTGCTTTTACAGTTTCCTGCTGTGAAACTGCATTAAAAAACCTAAAAATACATTTTATATTACTGCTTTTTCATGCAGTCAGGTGCTGTACTTACTACAGGGATGTTATTTACCTGTCATGATAAAGACAAGTTAAGACTTGTAGTAGGAAGTTCCAGAGACATCCCTTCTGCTCCTCTGACCTCTATATGATGGTGCTTAGGGGCTCCCCCCTCCACTGTGAGAGTGTTGTGTAATTGGGATTGACAAGCTGAAACAAACAAACAAAAATATTGTTTTGAAGAACAACATCTAATGATAAAATAACAAAAAGAAAGTGCTGAAATTCTCACTAGTTATTAGTGTTTAGAACTAGAATAGAAAACACATTAAAAAGGAGTAGTGGGAGAAGCTGTCCTGTCCTTTCATAGTTTCTTCAGCTATTGGCAGTCTAAAAAAAGCCTCCTTTCCCCCAGTTATATAATTAGAGGAATTCGTACATTTGCATTTAGGGAAGAAGTCTCTTTCAAATGCGCTCTGCAAAGCCATTCTATGAAAAGAGCCATTTCCAAATCATGCTGTTCGTCTAAGTGTGCTAAAGCATAAAGTGTAATTAGACTTCTTGCCTTAGAATTTAGTGGGAAATGTTTAAAAAGAATTCAGCCCTCCCTAAAGCATGAGTCATCAGCTGGTGAGGGCCTGAGGAACCACAGCACAGTCTTCTGTCTTTTTGTTAAAAGGGATGGTTGTGTACTAATTTGCCTTTACAAAAAAAAAAAAAAAAAAAAAAAGAGAGAGAGAGAGGCATAAGTTTTGCTGGTGGAATGCCCATATGGTTGCAGAGAAATGCTAAGACCCTTGTGTCACTATACATACACACACTGTGCCTGACCCAATTTTGAGGACTCCCATTTCCTTTCAGAAAGACCAGCAGAGGAAGAGTCTGCCTGTCCCCCTTCCTCCCCATGATCTTTGTTATCAGAGGCAGTACTGGGAAGCTCGTGCGCCTTTCTCTCTGGTCAGTCTGGAGGAGCAACGGCAGGGAAAGTCCCTGCAGCCCAGCACTGAAGTGAGATACATACAGACCTGCTCTGTGGCCCATGGAGAACATGCTGTTGGCTTGATGTATAAAACGGTGAACTGTATTCAGTGAAGGCCACATCTTTAGAGAGCCTTGTAGCCTTTTAAGCGTATGTGAACATCTGATTTCTCATTTTTGAAGGTTCGTCATTTGAATGTAAGTGGAGAAGCCTTAAGAGCCAAAAAAGCCTTACATACTTAGTAACTTCATCTGCAGAAGTACTAAAGCTTTTCAAAACAATATTTATAAAAGGAACTTTTCTTTTACTTTTTTTTTTCTTTTTCTTTTTTCTTTTTTTCTTTTTTCTTTTTTTTTTTTTTCTTTTTTCTTTTTTCTTTTTTCTTTTTTTCCTTTTCCCTTTTTTTTTTTTTTTTTTNTCTTTTTTTTTTTCCTTATTGTTTTCAGCATGGGAGAAATTGTGTTTTGGTACCTCTGCCATGGAAATGGGTGTATTACTGGCTGTGTTCAAGGCCAGGCTGGATGGGTTCCTGGGCAGTTTGATCTAGTGAGCTAGTGGCTGGCAGCCCTGTCCACAGCAGGGGGGTTGGAACTAGATGATCTCTGAGGTCCCTTCCAACCCAAGCCATTCTATGATTCTATGGCTCTATGACTCTATGATTCTGTGATTACTTAAGTTAAAAATTGAAAAAGATAACAGTCGATTGAAGGAAGCACATAGATGAGAGAATTCAAGCCCAAACAGCTTAAGGGTCACAAAGTTGTAATTAGTAGAAAACATGATTTACAATAAAAAATGTTAGTCCACCTGAAACATAAGCCAAAAAATGCCCCATGTAACTTATTTATGAGCATGAAAAATTTAAATATCAGGCTGCCCTCACTTCCAATAAACTGTCAGTGGATGCATTCAATGTGCAATGTGAGAGCCATAACACTTAACGGGAACTCTAATTTTTACTTGTGCTGCTCAGTGAGGCCTCTAGAAAGCCCTTCACACTCATTTTAAATCAGATGCAAAGTGGTCTTTACGAGCCAGCCTAAGCTCACTTGGAACACCATTAGCTTTGTACGTATCAGAGAATGAGCTGTTTAGTACTAGACTCCTCTCATCCACATCCTTGACTCATGGTAACATAAGAGAAGAAGGTAAGAGCATATTCCACATTTCAGCCAGGAAAACTCAAAAACACTCAAGATTTCTTTGAAGCATCTTCTAATCCCAGTACAACTTTCTGTTGAGCTTTCAGCTGACTGTAATGTTGCAATGTGTTACTCAAGCAATGTCAGGAGAAACACAGAAGAGGTGGAGCACCTTTCCAGTGAAGAAAGGGTGAGAAAGTTGTGATCATACAGCCTAGAGGATAGAAGTCTCTGGAGAGACCTTATGGTGACCTTCCTGTGTTAGAGAATGTGTAGTGATAGGATAAGATAGTTTTACGTTGAAAGAGTAGATTTAGATTAGATACGGGGAACAAATTCTTCACTCAGAGGGCGGTAAGGCCCTGGCACAGGCTGCCCAGAGAAGCTGTGGGTGCCCCCTCCCTGGAGGTGCTCAAGGCCAGGCTGGATGGGTTCCTGGGCAGCCTGATCCTGTGGGTAGCAGCCAGCCCATGGCAGGGGGTTGGGACTGGGTGGGCTCTAAGGTCCCTTCCAGCCCAAGCCATGCTGCGATTCTATGGTTTTATAAATTGTCATACAAAGGAGAAACAAAGTGGCAAGGTGTAGATGAATTACAAGTGATGCTTTTGATAACAGTCTCAAAATTTTTGTGTGTGTACCTGAGAGGTGCATGTGCCCTTTCAAGATCTGAGCCTTTATTTGTAGCAGAAATAGCATACTCCAAGAATGCATAAAAATGACAAATTTGTATTTCCTTATTTTTATCTAACATAGTTACTTTGTATTCGCTTTAACTCAGTTAACAAGTAAACTATTTTGCAATCTTTTAATTTTCTTGAAAACGAGAGCTAATTCAACATTTTTATTAAGTGGAACACTAACAAACTGTATGGTATATTTTGTGTCAAATACATAGAGTCCTCATGTTGCTCTTTAGCTCTGAAAAAAATGCTTCTTGCACCATTAAAGTTCAGTTCTTCTGAATGCTTATTTATTTTAAATAGTCTGTGAGCATTTTCTTTAGCTGACTGAGCTTGTTTTTAATGGTGTTTTACCAGGCAATGTAAACGAAAGGTGCCTGGTATATAGAAGGAAGGCATACAGAGGAGAGATAAGGGAATATGTATGTGCATTCAGTCTCTATGTACTGTTCAGCTGTTATTACCTTTTCTATATCAGATTCTGTATTTTTGTGTTATTTCTCATCCAAAACAAATAGCAGCATTTTTTAGTGTTCTGCCATTCAGTGAGTAATTTGGATTAACTCTACAGCATGAGACAAGTTACCAGCTGCTTCTGGCAATAGATTGTGTTCTTATTCATTATGGTCTTAATGCATGCAATATACACTAATCACAGTATTGCTTTTGCTTTTGAACGAGCCTAATAAGCTTAATGCCATTGAGGGTTTTGCCTCCTGTCAGACCAAATTTTAGAGGTTATTATGCTAGAAGGATCAGAGTTTCTGAAGCAGAATTAGTGGTGAAATCCTAATTTTCTTGCAGTCAGAGTTTTCTCTGAAGCTTAGCTAACAGACTACTTTCTATGAGGACTTTCTCCTTACTAGGCTATGGGTCTAAGGAGAAAGGGCTGGGATTTTTCAAATCCAGTGTTGATCTTTTCAAGAAATTGGGAGTCAGCTCGTGCTTATGTGGGTACTGAGAAAAGAAGCATCTGGAGTGAGACAGAAGACACAAGCTTCTTTGTATTAGAGGACCCTCTCTGACCAAACCCCTTCAGAGGAAATCCTGGACCATTTGTGCCAAAACATTTGAGTGTAGTCATTGCAAATCTCCACCAAGAAGGCTTCTTCGCATTCTTCTTTCATGTTAGCCTCCAAACCAACCCTGAATGTTGTCCAGACTTTACAGAGCAAGCCAACTGTAGAGGGAAATGACATATAAGATCAGGGTGCTCACACACATCTGTCTCTAGGAGCTATTTTTTCTCAGCCACCATTTCTAGAAGCCAAGCTTCTTATCCTGTTTTTTACTGAAGCTGAAGCAGAGCTGGCTTTCGAAGATGGTGCAGAACTGCAAAGCTCATTTCCTTGGTACAAGTTTGTAGCACATACAAGAAACAACTACTTCAGTTATACTCTGGTCCTCTGACCTCAAGTGGCTGCAAGGAAGAGAGGTGTGCTCTTTATTTCCAATCTCTTCAGAAGCCCTAGGCATAGCATTTGTTGTATATAGCAACATATATTGGTGCATATGACAATATCTCCTCCCTAACATGAGTCTTGCATGACCCAAGACTTGCTCCTCTCCATGATTCAGAGGTTTTTGTCTTTGTAGGCACCCTCTACAGGGGGGATGAGCCTCCTGTATGAGCAGTACATCCTGCCCCTGCCATGGAGTTTTTGAAAAAATGAGCTACCTGTGGGACAGAAATATCCTGGGCATGATGATGTAGGTGACACATTGCCTTTTGGGTACATACTGGAGAACAGGAAGCACCCACATGTGAAAGCCAAGGCAGCAGCACACGGGCTGGAGACAACCTGGAATGCGCTGTCAAGGCCAAGCAGACCCCTCACTTCAACAGAGCACCCTCACAAAGCTTGCAGCTTTGCTTCAAGGCCAAATACGCTGTAGCTGCTTGTGGAATTCAGCCTCATATGCACTGCCCAGCATGAATAAAGCAGGAGCAGGAGGTAGTAAAAATGTAGCGCAGTTTCTAGTCTCCCTTTTTAAGCACTTAGGATGAGAGGTAATGGCCTCAAGTTGTGCCAGGGGAGGTTCAGTTTGGATATTAGGAAAAATTTCTTCTCAGAAATAGTGGTCAGGCATTGGAACAGGCTGCCCAAGGAGGTGGTGGGCTCTTCGTCCCTGGAGGTGTCCAAGAAATGTGTAGATGTGGCACTCAGGGACATGGTTTAGTGGGCATGGTGCTGTTGGGTTGATGGTTGGGCTAGATGGTCTTAGAGGTCTTTTCCAATCTTAATGGTTCTATGATTCTATGATTTATATATGTTAACTTGCACAAAATTACTGTGTAGCTGCTGTCAAATTTTATGTAGACTTGTACCTAATGAACTCACTCACACTGCTGCTGGTGGGCCTGGGCACAAATGCCGTAAGGCTGAAGCTGTTCTGCAATTAATAAGCTGCTTGGTGGCCTTGACATGCCTGAGACAGAATTCGCTGAGGCTGCCTGTCCTACGTAATCTGCCAGTGGAGCAAATTGCTTTGACATGATAAGAGATGATGCCGCACAAGATGTAGCTGGCACTTTGTGATATGATATCACTGGATGTCAAGAGCTGGTGTGTGAACAGTGGTCCAGATTATTCCTATGTTTGATAGGACAAACCCAAACAAACAAACAAAAAAGGGTAGAATAAGCCCACAACAGCCAGTGACTTGGTAATTAACCCTATCATTCAAATACTGGAGTAAATTCCTGCTCGGAACCTCTCATATATTTCAAATTTTGAGAATTCAGCATTTATACTGTTTGTTTTTCACACTGCTTTATATCCTTCAGTCCTTGTAAGTCAACACATTTTGCTATGCTTGTTTCATTACCAACATTTTCCACGCTAGTACAGGATTTCTTTTTCACACTTCATTATATGTTTTTGTTTCCATATCACATTATGCATTTCAGCTATTGTATCTCCTTTGGCGTTTCACGTCATGCTGCATTAGCATTTCAGTTCTTGTTTTTGCTTGTCATTATAAATGATCGTTCTCACAAATCATTATATTTATGATTTCACATCTCATTACTCGTTTTCTAGATCCTCGCTGTGGATTTCAATGTTCATGTTGCACCATATACCAGGGGGTTTACTTCCCTTCAAACACAGATTTTTCACAACTTGTTATGGGTTTTTCCTTCTGTATTTCATCATGCATTTAATCTTTTGTAGTTCATTATGCATTTTCCCTACTGCATTACATGATTCACTACTTAGCTTTGAATCTTATTTCATTTTACCTCTTTGGTCTTAAGGTGAGGTTCTGGTTTTGCCTGCCATTACTCATTCAGATTTTGTATTTCATCGCTTATTACAAATTTTCAACTTACTTTGCATTTCTGATGTCAAATCCTATAATGAGTTTCTCTTTTCACATCTCATTACCCACTTTTTTGATTTTGCATCTCAATATGAGATCTTTTTACATCTCATTTCCAGTTTCCAGTTTTAGTTTTTGCTGTGCGTGTTCATTTTTATGTTACTGCTTGGTTTTGCTTCAATGTCTCATTATGTACTTTTGGATCTAATTAGAAATTTCATGTATCATTGCTTATTACTCAATTTCCTTTTTGTTGCCCATTACAAATTATGCACAGCATTCTGAACAACAGGTTTCGGATTTCTCCATATATGTGCCTTTCCTCATGTTTTTCAGTTAACTTCTTACATCTTATGAGACATTTAATCTTTTCCTGCTAGCATCTTGCTTTAATTTTTCAAATCTGTCATTTTTTTACACCTGAGTAAACTGTCTTTCCTTTGCTTCTCAATAAACATACTCTTTTCTTGTCTCATTACTCATTTAAATGATTTCAGCTCATTTCAAATTTAATTTGTATGTCTCATACTAAGCTTTTATTTACAGGATGCATAAAGGACTTCCCTTTTTGTAATTTTTGAAACATTTAGGGGTCTGCCTCTTAGTATACATTTACCTATCTACAAATCATCACACATTTCCTCTTCAGATTGTGCATCTTTTTTTCTGTTTTATTTTTTTTGGAGCTATTTCTATACTTTGCCCAACACGTGTGATTATGCAGCTTGACTTATTTCTAATGATGTATTTCAGTTTTTCTATTTTATGACCTATTTCTGATTTTGAGTACTCTTATGCTTCTCTTCTCTATTTATGCATTTTTATTTTTGCATTTTCCAGTGAATTTCCCCTCTCAAAGTGAATTTTCCTTTCCGTCTCTTGCCAAGCTTAAGTTTGTCTTCAAAATTTTCCTTTTGGCATGGATCACCTGGCTCTCAGGTTTCACTTTTTAACTTATACACAATCTCTTCAGACATGTAACATTAGATGTTTCACATTTTGCATCTCCCTTTTAAATGTTTATAGATGTTCTACACTCCCTGCCTGGGGCCCCCAGTACAAGAAAGACATGGAGCTGTTGGATCATGTCCACAAAAGGCCAAGAAGATGCTCCTCTCCTGAAAGGAGAAAAGGCTGAGGGAGCTGGGCTTGTTCAGCCTGGAGAATAGAAGGCTCTGGGAAGAGCTCACTGCATCCTTCCAATACCTAGAGGGAGCTTATAAAAAGGGTGGAGACTGACTTTTTTGTATGGTCTGACATTGATAGGGCAAGGGGGAATGGTTTTAAACTTAGAAGTGAGATTTGGGTTAGATGTTAGGAGGAAATTCTTTGCTCAGAGAGTGGTGAGGCACTGGCACAGGCTGCCCAGAGAAGCTGTGGGTGCCCCATCCCTGGAGGTGCTCAAGGCCAGGCTGGATGGCAGATTCTGCTGGATTCAGGCAGCCTGATCCAGTGGGTCGCAACCAGCCCATGGCAGGGGGTTGAAACTGGGTGGGCTTTAAGGTCCTTCCAACCCAAGTCATTCTGTGATTCTATGATTACACATCTCCATTTCACAAATCCTGTTTTATATTGCATTTTTCAACTTCTAAGTACTTTCTTGTGTTTTTGAGCAGCCTCATATCCACCAGCTGTGATCTTTGATCAACTCATCATCCATTTGTCCAACATCTCCTTATTTTTTTTTGTTTTCCTCTTGTTAAGTGTGATCTAACTATAGTCTTTTTTAAAAATTAAATTATTAAATTACACATTCCACATTATTTTTATCTCACCTTTCATTGAAAGGTTTCTTTCTTTCTTTCTTTCTTTTTTTTTTTTTTTTATTCATT
>VXAV01007900.1:25164-55570 GCA_013399715.1 Alectura lathami
ATACTGTCTCAGTTAAAGAATCCAAGAACAGAGGAACATAAATGAGTTATCACCTTCAGGTAATTTCATCTAGTAATTTGACATCACCACTGAAGAGGCCAGGCTGCATACTAAGTCTACTAATTAACATTGAATTTCCTCAACCAGGAGACTGATGTGGGTCTCACGTGGCCCTGCCTGGATCACATCATTCCTTCAGACTCTGACAGTTTTGCTGCCTCTGTTACTACGCTGTCCTGTTTGATCCAGAAGGCAGATACATCTAGTGCAATGAATTAGATATTTAGGAGAAAAAAAAGAGGATTTTTTTCAGGGGATAATACTATTTGTACTTGTTAGCTTTTTGTGCTTGGCCCTACTCATAACATTTCATTGCATGACATCTATACACTTTTGTTTTATACTTACAAATGCATAGATCCCATCATAGAGGGGCTACTGACAGAGTTCACCATGAGTAGATCCCTTGCACACCTGTTTGTCACTAAAGATGATGAAAAGATTAATACCAACTGCTGGTGTTATCTTCTGTTTAAATCAGCCCTCATCTCACAGCTGTTTTTTGACAGCAGCACAATGATAAAAGTTGAGGACTGTAGGCACTAGAGAGACTTTCCAGAGTGTAAAGATACACCACTTGTCACAGACTGTCAGCCCATTGCAATCTCTTCTCCAGTCTGTGCTCCTCTGTCTCGTATTCCTTCCTCTGTCTTAGCTGCCCCAAAGGAAGAAAAAGAGAGGTACTGTTGCATCGGAGTCTTATCATAGTCTTATGGAAGATCTTTTTTCTTGAGGAGTCAGCAAGCCCTGACAGCCACACCGGGCCTTGTGTTCAAGATACCCCTACGTTCATGTCAACAATTGCTGCATAACCCCAGGTATGTGACAGAGGGCAATGTGCTGGAAGACTCTGGTTATGTACTGCTCCTGGATACAGGTCCTATGCACTTACCTAGCTATTTTCTGGTGGGCTTTATAAAGGAAGGGACTGGGTGGGAGTGGACCTCACCATGGATGGGATCTGCACAGCACGCTCTGGCTACACATCTGGGGCTGCGCATTCAGTGCTGCCAGGGAGTAGGTTACTCAGCATCTGGAGGGATGTAAGATTTACTCAGAATCTGAATTTTTCTTCCTTTTTTTTTATATTGCATTATTATTATTGCAGTTTTGTTACACCATTTGTTGCTGTGCCTTTCTTACTGACTGTGCTACTGAATAAAAAGGAGTTAGGAGATCCTTTATGGAATACAGAAATAGTTCATACTGTTTACATGCTGGACTTCGGCAGGGCATACTATTTAAGGCTTTGAGGAGTAGAATGCCTGTTGTGGTGTGTAATTGTTACATTGCACAGTGAAGGAATGATGTTATAGGTAATTTGAGTAAGAAACATATGCATTGTCAGACGACTCCCTCATGACATCCTTTCATATACTGAAAGGGAATATCTCCGAGACCTTGTGGGGAAGTTGTAGAATACATCAGTTCATGGAAAAAGGATTTCAGCATTTTGCATCTAAAATGACCATTGTGTATAACTCCTTTACGATAAAAAAAAATAAAAATAAAAGCTAAACATTGTTGCCATATTGCTTGCCTGTCTTTTACTTTTCCTACTATACGGGAAGAACTTTCAGGATAAATAATCTAATTTTCTACTAGTAGAACATTAAAGTTCTACTATTTTGTAGAATGCCTGTGAATACAAAGCAAGTAAGGCATTTCACTGCAATCTGTTGTTCTATTACCAGAGATATCAGCAGCAGAGTTCATTGAATATCTCTTTCTATTCCACTGAAGGCTTTCTTCACCTTGTCATTTGGAGGCAACATTATAGTCCTCAGCCTTCTAGATAAAACAAACAGGAAAAAAAGCCCAAGGAGACTGAATTCTCACTTCAAGGAGCCTTGTTGTTGTTGTTGTTGTTGTTGTCTCTTTCCTTTTTTACTCTTTTTGACCACTGCTTTTGATTCAGCAGGAGTTTCTTATTCTGAACTTTCATCAGTCAGAAGATAGGCTAACAAAGCATAGTGCTGTCTCTGAATCTCAGCTTATTCCTAAGACTTAATTCTCATTCTTAGCATGTGCAATCAGACTATGTTTTCAGCTTAACAGAGGAAAAAAAAAAAAACACCTTAGGACTTCACTTTTCTTATAGTTTCTCTTCAATACAGAAAGAAGTTCAAAAAGTCAAGGAGTTCAAATCTCTTAGCTAAACTTCTTCCTCTGTTGGGATGAGATGCAGTTCCTCTGTAAAGTCATATGTCTTGTACTGCAGATTCCTATTTGAATTCAGAGCAGCTGAAGACTCTTTCAGCAAGACCAGGAGAATATATGGTTTCCCCATGGAAATGATGTTCATTTCTTTCTTGTCACAGAATCATAGAATGGCTTGGAGTTGGAAGAGACCTCAGAGATCATCTAGTTCCAACCCCCCTGCCGTGGACAGGGCTGCCAGCCACTAGCTCACTAGATCAAACTGCCCAGGAACCCATCCACCCTGGCCTTGAACACAGCCAGGGATGGGGCAGCCACAGCTTCTCTGGGCAGCCTGTGCCAGCGCCTCACCACTCTCTCAGGGAAGAATTTCTTCCTGATGTCCAACCTAAACCTCCCCTCTTTCAGTTTTAGTCCATTCCCCCTTGTCCTACCATTATCCACCTGCATAAAAAGTCATCTCAGGGTAGACATTAAGTCTACCTTAATGACATTAAGTCATTATTAAGTATTCTACAAAGTAGCCCTGTGATTAACATTCCAAAACAGCAACAACCTAGCATCTTTTACCCAAACAATCATGAAGGCTTTTAGAAAATAAGTATCAGGGATTGGAAAATATGGCATAAATATTTTAGAGGGATTGGATATGTTTTTGCTTCAGTAGGTTCACACATTTTCATGATAAATATATTTCAGACATTCAAATAGTCAAGTACTGTGCATTCAAATGTACACTCTGAATTATTTTATTCCCCTGAGAAAATACTATCAGAATGCAAAGCACAATAATTAATTTTGCCAGCTTCCTATTTGATAGAACTTGGTGAAACAATTAATCTGGAAGGGAGATTTGCTAAGGGATCTGAAGGAAGATTAAAAATACAGGGAGACAAGCGACATTAATGAAAAAAGATAAAGAAACAGGAGTTATTGTAATAATTGTTTGCGTTTTTTTTTTTCCTGACCAGAAATGTCTCAAGCAGAACAACTATGAGATTGCTACTAATGATTCTCATGGGTAATCCTTTTATCAATAGCCTCCTTTTCTATATTTGTTTTCTCCCTGCATGAATGATCCGTCCCTCTACCACCTAACGAGGAATTACAGACAACAGGCAGCATGAGTTCTCACAAGTGCAACAGAGAAAAGACAAGAGGAAGAACTTGCAAGAAAAATTCTGAATGAGCATAAGGAAAAAATCCTTCACCATAAAAACATGTAGTCACTGAAACAGGTTGCTCAGGGAGGCTGTGGAATCAGCACCCTGGAGATGTTCAGAACTCAGGTGGACAAGGCCGTGACAACATGAGCTGGCCTTGAAGAGAGTTTTGCTGGGAATTGTGCTGGAATCAGAAGACCTCAGAGTTCCTTCCACTTTCAGTGTTTCTTTTATCCTACAATCTTAGTTGTAAAAGAGAAAATAAAAACCACCAGGACTAATAACCAGCTTTACTGAGAAAATGCATGGGACTGCATGAGACCCGTGAGTCAGGAGCAAACAGCTAAATGTGTGACATTCATGCCTGAAGAGGAGTGGACCAGGGGGATTCTGTGACAGCAATGGCTGCTGACCCCAAAATATATGGAAGTGCCTCACATGCTGCAGATCATTATGAGGAATCTTCTGCCTTGGGAAGTCATGATGTGAATTACTGAAGTAAAGCAACAGCTGGGGTTAGCTGTATAGGAAAAATAATGGCATTTGCTCCTCCATAATGTTATACAAGGTGCAATCCAATTACATTTTGAGATATAAAATGATTACTTGCAACTTGTTTTTTATTTATGACAATAAACACGAGGCCAGATGCTTTTAGATATAAAGATAATGAAGTATTTTGGTTTTAGAGAGCTCTGTAGTAGAGTTAAGCATGAAAACCAGAACACTAAGGTGAACAAGTCAGTGGTAAGATCCTATCAGGTATTATTGCTATCTCTATCACTTTGCTTCTCTGTGCAGATTAGATGCCTGTAGGCAAGTCTCCTTTGAGAATTCCAGGAAAGCACTCCCTATGCCCTGCAATGAAACCATCAGTTTTGTGGGTATTCAAAATTAAAAAGGAGCGTACTCTCCTTTTTCTCCTACGCTTGCAGCATGGCCGATGAAGCAAAAGGATTGCTAAAATGTAAGATGCAAGCAATACTTTTGAAATTGCAAAGGCATCCTTGTCTGAGTGTTTCTCTGAGTGTGTCATGCAGTTTCTATTTCTTGCAGCAGAACTGTCAGTCTCCTGGGCTAGCAAAGCCAGCAGGTAAAACAGTCTTCTAAAGCAGGTGTCTTATTTGCTGTCTAGCATAGAGGGTTATACCAAAATGTGGACTAATATGACTATAATTTTATAATAGACATCAATGATTCATGGCATCAGAATGTAACTTGCATTCTGGTTGAATCACAATGTTATTCAGCATAACAAAAGCATAAGCATTCACACGACTTTTTAACTTATTTAACACCTGGAAATGTTGAGGAAAATGTCAATCTGTTTGCTTTTAAGCTCTTATATAATCTCTACCTCATTATCCATTATCATTTTCTTAATCAGTAACATTGGATTACATTTGAAATAGAGCTATTATAAATTGCTTTGATCCTCTGGAAGTCATTTGACAAAGTATTCAAATCACTGAAAAATCTAATTATGCTAATTGCATCTAATATATTACTAGATTTATTAATTTCTAAAGATGAATCTTAAGATCCAATAGAACCAACAAAAAGTTCAGACTAAATTTTGAGGAATTTTTGTATTTTGTATATTTTGTATATTTTGAGGAATTAAAGTATATGTGGCAGTATATTTTAGGACATAAACCCACAGTTTTAGATACAAAAAGATTATTCATCTCTCCAGTTATTTGCTAAGACAGTGTTTTCACTTATGAGAAATTCAGTCTATATTTGATCTGAAAATGGCTGAAAAGAGCAGAGACACCATGCCCAGCATTACTGGTCTTTGGGTACTACCTAATGTCTAGAGATGCAGACGAAAGCTTTTTTATAAAACCTATCTCATACAGAGGGATAAGGACCCTTTTTTATCCATGAGCCCCTTACTTATCCATGATTCATATGGTTGTTACTCTCTATTTTATAATTAGCTTAAATTTTAAAGAGAGTTTCAAGAACAAAGACGAGTGTGATGAGAAGATTTAACATATCTGAAAGCAGTATCCCCTCCTCCCATCAAACCCAGCTTCTACTGTCATCTTCTGTGTAACAAGATAGTCAGCTGGTAACTGTAGGAATGGGTGGGTAACATGTCTGTATTTCCAGGAAGTGTTTCACTGATACCAGTACTCTGTTCGCAACTTGTTTCTCCTTCTTTCTTTCCTCTTCTCCATTTGAACAAGGACTCTGTGCTTGGGAATTACAGAATGAAAGGAGATTGTGCTGTTCTCTGACACTGTTGTTTTTTGCCAATGTGAGCACTGATTCAGGCCTGGCTACCTACCTGCAGGAGAAATAGACCTCTACATAGCAACAAATTATGGCCAGATAAGCACTGCAGGGCATACTGGGAATAAGTACACATAACAGTTACAGAGATGCCATGATCAGAGAGGGAAGGAAGGTGCTTGGGACATATACTAATGCTGAACATGGATGTTCAAAGAACAGCTGTGAATACAGTGTGTGTTCAGATCTCCTGACCTAACCAGGTCTCACAGGTAGACTCCTGAAAAAAAGTTTAGCTGTAAATTTTGGGAGGTAGTTGACAGTTGCTGGATTCTCGCTTTTCTCTACATTCTTATATAGGCCTTACCTTATCTGGTATCTTATCAGATACAGGCCCTGTCTGGTCTTAGTCTGAAAGGGACTTGGGACGTTATCCACAACAGAGACAAAGGCTACGGGGTTTGCATGGAGGAGCCTTATGCATTCTGCCCATGTTCAACAGCAGAAATAAAAAGAGATAATAAATTGGCACAAACAGAAGCAGTGAGACTGTCTAAATAGTTCAGCAAGAGTGTTGAAGGATTAAGGTTTGCTTCTGTACTGTAAGTGCTGATGATACATAAGGTATTTTTTTTTTTTTCCTCTGATGTTAAAGAATTTTGTTAGATGCCAGTGGACACAATATTCTCTCTCTCTCTCTTTTTTTTTTTTTTCCTTCCAACTTGTTCAGAGGTATCACATTTAAGAGTGGTATCTGAAAATGTTCCTGTGGNCCTTTTGTGTTTGTTTTCTGTACAGGCAACAAAAATAGTCACAAGAGTAAAATATTCTGCTAGCATATCTTGGAGGTACAGGTTCGCCAAAAAACCTTGCTCAGTTTCTAGATAGCAGTGTTTGCTATTGAGGTAGAAGAAGTTGAAACTTCTAATTTTGCCTCAGATGCTTAAGAGTATATGTTACACAAGGGCATGTGGTACATCCCTTACTACAACACTTTCCCAGGGAACGCCTTTTTTCCCCTCATCTCTGGCAGATCAGTGTGGCTGTTGTCACTGTCTAAGGCAACATTTTAAATAAGTTTCTAAACTTCAAGAGTGGGAGCAAGTGCTATGCCTGTTCTGCACTCTCTCAAAAAACATATCTTCTGCTTCCCACTGCACTCCCTTAAAAGTCCCACAAACTATAACTGTCCTTACCCTTCCCACATCTTGTCTTCTGGTTACTACCCCTACAGCTTCCCTTGGTTCTCCCAGTGCTGCCTGGTGGCAAGTCTAAACCCTGCTGGGGAAAAGCAGAGAAGCTGACACTCATTTAGATTTCATTATTTGATTATTTCAATCTCAAATGCCATGTCCGGTGTGAGGAGCAAACAACATTTTTTTAAAAATTGTCTTTTAATACTGGGTGTGGAAGTTCAGGCTAGAATATAATGAATCCCATTTTTATTGAATAAATTTGTCTCTGTAGGGCTCTGTAGGGCTCTGTACCTTTTTCTTTTATAAAAAGAACCTGTTTCTTTTGTACCTTGCCAATGTGACAGAGAGTGCCACAGAATCCAGTTCTTGAAGTACATACTTTCAATACTTTTTGTGAACTTTTAGAGAAAGCTGAAATTTTAGCAACAGAAAAGATATAATTTGGTCTTTATTTCAAATAGTATCAGATGGAGTAATTTTCATAACTGTTGAGAATAGTGCACACAACAGCCGGGCCAATG
Source organism: Alectura lathami (assembly GCA_013399715.1). Classification (NCBI taxonomy): domain Eukaryota; kingdom Metazoa; phylum Chordata; class Aves; order Galliformes; family Megapodiidae; genus Alectura; species Alectura lathami. The sequence goes on from VXAV01007900.1 coordinate 32,506, forward strand.
TCCTGTTTGACTGAACAACTCAAAAACTACTGGGATAAATTCAGTCAGAAGTTTGAAAAATATCACATACAGCCTACAACAAAATTCTGAAGACTGAAGTAACCTCTTAGACATTAAATGAAGCAAAGCAAGAAAACAAGTTCAGAGCAGAGGGTTTTAAATAATCAGAAACACAAGGCAATTTGCATAATGTTTGACTGATTTCTTAAATGTGTGGCAGAACAGTGTATCTAAAAGATGATGCATGCTGCAAGGTCAGCACTGATGGCAACTGTTTTCTTTAACACATTTAGAGCTATTTAAATAAATTAGCATGACTGGAAACACACAGAAGTAAATAGTAACATAATTTCACCTTCATAATATGGGGAAAAATGACTAATAAGATATCTGTCAAATACAGTTGCCTTAGCATGGAGGATTTATGCAATGAATATTATTAATTTAAAAAATGAGTTTTTAAGAATTTCTGTAGTTCTGCTCTTCCATTCTGAAAGGATTGTTTTCATTAACAAAATAATAGTACTGGAGCTTATGGAAAGCTTCTCTGCAAGGTTGTTCTCCAGCAATCAGCCTCCAGCATGTACGGGTTATTCCAGTATGGGTTTATTCCTGTTGCACATGGGGTTATTTGTACCCAGGTGCAGGGCTTTCATTTCCCTTTGTTGAACACCATGAGGTTCTTGTCTGCTGACCTCTCCAGCCTTTCAAGAACCCTCTGAATGGCAGCAGGATTGGACGCAGTACTAATGCCTTGGGCACATCACTACTGACTGGCTTCCAGGTGGACTTCATGCCCTTGACTGCAATCCATCTGAGCTTGAGAGTTCAGCTAGTTTTCAATCCACTTTGTGGTACACTTATCTATCCTGTACTTCACCAGCTTGTCTGTGAGGATGTTATGGGGTACAGTGCTGAAAGCTTTATAAAAGTCAAGGCAAACTACATTGATTGCTCGCTGCCTTCATCCACCAAGCTTGCCAGCTCAGCATGGAAGGTTGGTTAAGCATGATTTTCCCCTCATAAACCCATGTTTACTGTACCTGGTCACCTTCTTGTTTTCATGAGTCTGGAAATGCTTTTCAGAATTAGTTGTTCCATGACTTTCTCAGGGATCAAGGTGAGACTGAATGAGCTGTAGTTCCCTGGGTCTTCCTTCTTATCCTTGAAGACAGAGATGAGACATATCATGACCCTTCAAACATACTTGAGAATGGCCTCACACGTATGATGCTGTTGTAACACCAGATGTTATGAAGTATATCATCATAGAGAAGACTGTCTTGTTATTTCATAGACTATATATATTTTTTTACTGTATGAAACTCTCTCTTTTAGACCTAACTGTGTGTTTGTGTTTTGATAGCACCTGCATTTCCTATAAAGTTAAAATAAGCAAGCAATCTGAAATAACAAATCAGGATTCACAAAACAATCAGTCTTAAAAATCGTGTGATTAAAAGTAATAACAAAAACGTCTATTTTATTTGCTGTTGGAGCTTGTTAGTTAACATTTTCAACATTTTTTTTTGTTTGCTTCTAGGACCTGGAAATTAATTGTCTTCAAAATCTAAAATAATCTCATAATAGACTGTTTTCAAGACAAAAGAGCTCCAAATTCACTGTCATATATTACGATACATTTGATGAAAGTCTGAGTTCTGACATTGCTACTGCTGCAAGAGCAGAAGATAAAGCTTCTCATTCCCCTAAAAGTGAAAATTAGTCTTTGGTACTTTTTTAATCTTTTCTCATCATTAGAACATCTGTTATTCAAGCATAATGTTTAATAAGTTCACACCAAAAATTGCATTTTAAATACTTTGTGATATGATACTTAGACACTGCCTTTTACTCAGATTCTTCTGAATAGTTTAAAAAGTAATCACATTTTATTGTGCCAACTGCTCGCTTTGAGCTCATCTAAATGGTAATAAGGGGAAAAATGAATGAATTATTCCGTTAATTTTTCATATTTTCCATAAGTATTGAACCATTCCCCTTACAAATTCTCTTCCTATTGATTGGTGAACTCATTTCTGTGGATTATCATTACTCATATATTGAAATAATTATATTTGCAAAGTACTTTTTCTCAGAAGAAAATCTTAAAACTTTCTGGACTTTTCATATCAGCAAAGAATCAAACTGATTTTTAGGTATCTATTTAAGATCAGTTCCCTTTGATATCTGCTTTCTCAGATTTTCAAGATGAAACAATCCCTATACCTCATTTTACAGCACTACTCTTATAATTCCAGAAGGAATGCTTCTCATTTGTTATTTCTCCAAAACTCAGCCCATTTAATTGTTAAATTAACACTTCATTAAACTCTTTGCTTGCTGAGTCAGAACCATGGAGCAATCTCTGGCAGTGCCAGTTCATTTCTGAAAGCTCATATTCAGAAGCAGTAAGACATGTTATCTCAGAGAGGTGACTAGACTCTTTCTCACATGAGATAACAGCTGGTGAACCAATTTAAAATATCAATGCTATTAATTATAAGGTATTTCAACACTGAGTTATCAAACTCATTTCACAGATATCTCTAGCACATCACCTTTCAACAGCTGCATCCCAAATTAGCAAAAGCCCTGATTGGCCTCACTATATGGGGATGCAGTTCCAAAATGAAATCATTACAAACTGGAGAATATTACAGACCTGAGTAAGCCTCTGGAAGGCACTTTGCTGTGGCATTAAGAAGACTGATAGTATATATTTTGCAAACTCCCTTGCTATCAGATTGTTGAAGAGACAATTCCAGGTTACAAAAAGAAAGTGAAAGGCTTGCTTCAGAGCTGACCATGATGGCATGGCACACAGGGAAGTGGTGGTGCCTTGGAGTCTAAGCATGGTTCTGCAGGAACTCCCAAAGAGATAAGAAAGTAGTAAACTGCAGTACATGCATATGCATCTCACCCTGGGCATGCTGTATGGAAAGATCTCCATAGCCAAGGGAAGGAAGAAAACATCTCTCTGAAAGACTCTAATTGAAGATGAATGACAAACTCTTGTCGAATGTTGAAGTGACAGACTTTACTGTATACAAGGCAATGCAATACAGAGCAAAAGAATGCAAAATGGTGTTCCTGTAGCTCAGCAAAGGCACTACACATCAGCCGGGAGGCAGTAACTGGCTGGTCATGCACCCAAACTTTTCCTATTCCTCATTCAATTCATAACCTGATGCAGCCAAAGTGGATGTTATGAAGGTTTGGGTGACAGGTGATGAATTACTGAGCAAGCAAAACTGTTGTTTCTGGTAGAATCATAGAATGGCTTGGGTTGAAAGGGACCTCAGAGATCATCTAGTTCCAACCCCCCTGCCGTGGACAGGGCTGCCAGCCACTAGCTCACTAGATCAAACTGCCCAGGAACCCATCCAGCCTGGCCTTGAACACAGCCAGGGATGGGGCAGCCACAGCTTCTCTGGGCAGCCTGTGCCAGTGCCTCACCACTCTCTCAGGGAAGAATTTCTTCCTGATGTCCAACCTAAACCTCCCCTCTTTCAGTTTCAGCCCATTCCCCCTTGTCCTACCATTATCCACCCGTGTAAAAAGTCGGTCCCCCTCCTGCCTGTAAGCTCCTTTCAAGTATTGGAAGGCCGCAATGAGGTCTCCCTGAAGCCTTTGCTTGTAGGTAACATCCCTTTGGTGAATTGTTGGCAAAGATCGGTTTAAAATAAATAGTTCCCTTTGAAACTTTAAATCAAAATATTCTTGAGGTCTTCCAAATTTTTTTTTTTTTTTTTGTCCTTCATGGAAGACTCTTTGCAAACTGTGTAATTGTACTGAAACCTGAGGGATTTATTAATATAGAAATTGAGTTTGGTAGAAATAACTTTGAATATGTTCTTGATTCTTTGCTATTCTAGACAATTTGGAACCTGATAGATTAAATTAATGATGAGAAATGACAGTTAGAAACATCTGTCTTAAATCATGATGGAAATTCAGTTACTAAAATGATGTAACAGTATTATGAAAATGTGTATAATAATGGGAAGCATCCACTGAGACAGTTATACATAGTTCTAAGGCTCTGACTTGTGTTTCACCGTTTAATTCCTTCTAAACGTTTGATTTGATGTTGGAGCTATTGCACATTTGAAATGCTTTTTGCCTATAGTTTCAGGTTATAAATGTAATCTATTTGAACGTTATTTAGAGAAAAGTATTTGGATAAATGTGAGATATGAAGCTAATACAATGTTTGAATTACGTTTTCTGTCAAGGCTGTTAACTGATCAAGGAAGCTTAGAAATAAAAAGAGGATGTGCTTAAGTGTATTTACACCTTTCTATCATGCTTCAATCAATCCAACCCTAAAATCTAAAAATCAATTAAAAAATCTTAAGTACGATCTCCAGCTGGTAGAGAAAACAGTCTTTCCAGGGAATTGACAGGCTTTCTGAATACTTCCATAGAACCAGGCATGGAACTATAATGTAATCAGATGACAAATTATGAAATGCAGAAGCACTGCATTAGTGTATGTCTCACAGACTCATTGCATAAATCAGATGGATGGGTAGATAGAATACTTACTACAGATTACAATAAGTAATTATATATAATCCTATACACATATAAAACTATTTTTCTCACGAAACAAACCCCACATTTTAAGCAGTGTCTAACATTTTGATATTGAAAGTTAATAGGAACTAGGCACATCTGTAGTGTACCTACAGCACACACTGCACCTTCACTGTCTGCAATTAAGTTGAAGCTTTCAGGCTACACTTATTCAGTCTTCACCAGGCCCTGGATCAGGTGGTGTAGTCTTTCTCATGTCCTTTTCACCCTCTAGAGAATACTTTGCTATGAGAACTGAGTCCTTTACACTTTTATAGTAGAGAATCTTATGAATATATACTTCTATTTTAAACTGTTTTTGAAAAGGACTGATGCAGCCTGTTGAAAGGGGTGGCAAATTTATGGCTAACTAATGCTTTTGCATTTCCAGTGATTCTGTACTTTCAAATTTTAATTTCTTACATTTAAATTAGCATTGCTTTGTTGCGTGCTGTGGGTGAGGAGCCAGCAGTGCTGAACTGTCCAGCAGGCCCTCCACAGGGCTACCAGCACACCCACACTTCAGCATAGTTCTGGCTGAGAGCAAGTTCTTTGCAAATGCAAACTCTGTCTCTCATCCCCTCTGGACTGCAAGTTGCTTTCCTCTGATCCTAAGCCATCAGAACTAATAAGCACGAAAGTACATATAATACATTGCAAATACAACTTGCAGCTTGCCAGACTTGATGTTACATGCATATGACGGTATGGTACAGCCTGTGATCACAGGAGACATATCCTTGGATGTCTTATAGGATTGTATTAGGAGACAAGAAAAATCTGGGAATGATTTGGAACCAAACTGTCTGTAAAGCAAGGACCTCGGTAAAAAGCACCTCCTCTTTCATGCCCATGTTTACTCGTCAAAAGAATCAGCCATCTGTCAAACCAGAGCAACAAGGATGACTGGAGGATTAAGGACCCAGACTGAAATAGGGAATGAGTAACCTGACAAACATCTGACAGTAATTCAAATAATCCTAGTTTTAAACCCCACCATTCCCAAGCTATGTGAGCTTGGAGTCTTGAGCTTACCTCAGTCTGGAGAGAGAGGTAAAATGTATGCACACCTGAGATTATTTGAATCCAATCAGTTCTGCTCAGATCTTCACCAGACTCAAAACTGTGCTCAAGAATAAGGCTTAACAGACTGAGAATGTTTTCAGATCACTTACAAGCATCTTTGATGCTGCAAGCGCCTACTTTTTACAGAACTATTTAGTTGTGATCCAGGAAGGTGGAACATTTGGGTTCGGTGATTTCCTAGTCTGAAGAGGTTTGAACACAGCTTTAATATCCCAAAGAAGTGTCCTCTTCAGAGATCTTGAAGCTCCCACTGTGTGTGATCTGGCTGTTTCACAGCTATGAGTACAAGACTCATGGAACTAAAGAGAGAAAGAAAAATGGTAAAACTGGAACATGACTTAGGTAGAAAGGGAATTCATTTGATGTAAGAATTCATGGGTTACACATGTTCAACTATTACAGAACATGGTTATAAGAAACCATGCCTTTCACTATAAGATAACTCCTGAGAGAAAATGAAAAACACAGGTTAACACGAGAAGGAAATCTAAGAAAACCACGGCCTTACTGTATATCCTTATTTACTTCAAGAACAGGAGATATTTACAGTGCCTTGAGAGGGCTATCAACAACAGCGGGTCTTTGTTTTAATTCAGACCACAGGCAAGTGAGTTTTTATCACAGCTTTCTGATATTTTATTCTTCTCTCATAGCCACTTCATCTCCTAAATTAGAATTTCTATCCATTCTTTAAGCACAATGTATGTTTAATTAGATTACTTGCAAGGCAAGCCAGCCATGCAAAACCTTGTTGCCAGAAATATTAAAAAGCAGTATGACTTTGCTTATAAGAATATATATATTTTTTATTTATAATGAACATAAAAGTCAGATGAAATTCATTCAGTTGCTGCAAAAGTCAATTTTGATTATAATGGAGATTTAAAGTTTCTTTATTTGCTTGCGTATATCTCTTCTCATCTGGAAGTATTTCAAGGTACTGATTTATTAGTATAGAAATCCAAACTTGAATAGTCATGAAATGAATTATAAAGACCAAATGAACTTTACTAAAACCAATGCCATGTCAATTCTGCATTCATGCCTTCATATAACATTCATTGTAATTGAAACTCACCAAGCTGTGCCCACTAACATGCAAAAAATTAATTGCTGAAAATCTTTTGTCCTGCAATATCTCAAACTCAATCACTGCTTTCAATATGGTACATTTTAGACAAAGCTTTCTGAGATGAAATTCTTGAACAGCAGTTCAGAGCCCAAAGCAGGGATCAGAAAGCTGCTACATTTTTCTCATATGAACTATTTAATCTCTTAAGCTTAGAATTTACTTGGAAAGTCTATGAAAATAGAAAAAAACTCTTTGTCAATTTGTGTATTTTGCATTATATTTAGCATACTATAGTATGTGTCTGTACACGAAAACCAAAAGTCTTCAAAATAGAAAAGTTCTGCAAATTTTTTTTCTTCTTATAAACAAGAACATCACCAGGACTTTAAGAGAAAAGGATTATCAATTAATCAAAAAAATTTAAAACCATAACTAAGTACATGGGAGAAAGATTCCAGATAGCAAAGGACCCTCTATCTCTATGTATAAGAAAACAGTTCCTAAAACGTGATTTACTGCTTTCAGTATGAAGCTAGATAGATTTGAACTCAGAACTGCAAGTTTTAGCAATAAGTTATTAATCACTGGAGTAACTTACAGCGTGTGTAACAGCTCTCCAGAAGTTGAAGTCTTCATATTTGTCTCCAGTAAAAGAAGACACTCATACGGCCCCAGTTGTTGAGGAGATCAAAATAGACAGACACAACACTAGACTTTTATTAAATTTAAAACCAGTCTATGAAATGTACTTAGTTTGTAAAGTAGATATTTCAAGTCAGCAAACTTTATTTGTATGGGTTTCCCTTGAAACTTCACATTCCATCTTCATCTATGTGTAATTTTTGCCAAACCATTTTAATCTCATCCAGAAGCTCTGCCCCAGGACAAAACTTTTGGTAAAGTTCAGACACATCATTCCAGGTGTTTCTGAGGACAAGAATGGGGGAAAAATGTGTATTTTAGCACTAAAATGATCTAACAATCCTTCTGAGACACCACTGGGTTTTTATGCAAAGATCTCGGCAGAAAAGTGACATTTCAGTCAGGAAGGTGGTTTTTGCTGCTACATAAATTGACTAAACATATTAAGATAAAGGATTTTGAAAAATCTCAGCCTGCAAATATGTATTAAGGAATGTTGAGAATTTATTTGATGAAGTCTTTATAGTCTTGGTTCTCACTGAGCAAGGTCAAGTATCTCAGAGCTGTCCATGCTAATTGCCTGTCTATATGCACTCCCCACACTGAAGATGCATTCCCCATCTCTCCACACCTCCTAATATGTATTATAGCTACCTGCAGACTTGAGTATCCTGCTGTCCAGAACTGCAGAAAGTTTTCTTTGCAAAGTGTAGTAGCTCAGAATTAGAGCTGAGCTATTACAGTCTTACAGACCTGATTTGCATTTGGCCAGTTTGAAGTACAGACGAAGTTCATATAGATTTGTTCTGAAATGTTCTATATGGAGACAAAATTTTATAGGTTATACTATGCATCATGTATTTTGTGAAATAGAGATAGATAGAAAGATCTGTTTATTAGATTGGCTACTGATTTCCACTCACTGATTTGTTCCAATTGAAATCAATGTGTATTCGAGAGTTACCTGGATGAAGAGTAATGCCTTAGTGTTAACTACACAAACTTGATTTCTACATAGCTTTTGTTTTTTTTCACAGATAGTATTTTATAATGGAATTGCTTGATGGAAATAAAGCCCTCTCTGTTCTCTGTGGATTTTTGAATGCCCACTAAAGGAGTGTTTCTGTGAATTTGGTAAGCTTTCCTATCCGTGTACTGCCAAACAGGCTGTAAAACACAGCATAAGGAGACATACATCTTGAGTAGGGTGTAGATGGGGAAAACCATTCAAAGCCTCTCATGAAGACAGAGAAAGTTGTCGTCTTGCTTTCAGCTGGGACAGTTGATTTTCTTCACAGTTCTGCTGTGAAGCTATGTTTTGGCTTTAGGAGAGAAACAATGTTGATAACACACCGATGTTTCAGTTGTTGCTGAGCAGTACTGTACAGAGCCAAGGACATTTCAGTTTCTCAGCTTCTCGTGCTGTTCTGCCACGAGGGGGGAAGAGGGGACACGAGTTGCTGGGAGGGGACAGAACCAGGGAAACTGACTTAAACTGGCCAAAGGGATGTTCCGTACCATATGACACCACGTAGTCTTCAAAATCGGAGGAGACTTGGCTGGCATGCTGCTGCTGCTAGGGGACTGATGAGTGTCAGTCAGTGGGTGGTGAGCAATTGCGTTGTATATCACTTGTTCTGTAAATAATCTTATAAATAGATATACATATAATTAGCACTACTGTTATTTGTCTCTTCCTTTTCTGTCTTAGTAAATAGATTTTATCTCAACCTATGAGTTCCACTTTTTTTGTCTGATTCTCTCCCCAATCCCACTGGCAGGGGATTGCGAGTGAAAGGCTGTGTGGTGCGTAGCTGCCTGCTAGGTTAAACCACAACAGTTGTTCACAGCCTTGTTTTAGTAGCTGTGCTGTCTCTAGCTGGGATGGAGTTCTTAGGAGCCCTCATGGTGCTGTGCTTTGTATTTGTGGCTAAAACGGCGTTGATAATCCACTAGTGTTTTGGCTATTGCTGAACACTGTTTGCACAATGTCGAAGTGTTCTCTGCCATCCCCCTACCCAAAGTGAGTAGGCTGGGCAAGCAGTTGGGAGGGACATAACTGGAACATCTCACTCAAGCAGATCGAAGGGATATTCCATAGCATATGATGCTGTACTCAGCAATCAGAGGTCAGGGAAGGGAGGAGGAAGAGGGAATGTTCATGGCTATGGCATTTGTCTTCTCAAGCAACTATTACTTGTGCTGAGGCCCTGCTTTCCAGGAGGTGGCTGGACATCTGCCTGCTGATGGGATGTAGTGAATGAATTCTTTTTGTTTTCCTTGTGCACACAGCTTTCACTTCATCTACTAAATTGTCACTACCTCGATACATGATCTGTTCTCATTTGTTCTGTTTTCTCTCCAGCTCACAGGAAAGGGGAGTGAGCAAGGGGCTGGGTTACCCCATCACCACAGCCAAAGAGCTGATGCAGCTTAGCACATTGGAAGCATTCATGCTGAGCTGTGGTCTGTATCCCAACCTTTTTCATACACAACTTCCAGCTGTGCCAGTGTGAAGCTCAGTTGGTGAGAAGTCTTTTGGTCTCTTGTTTTCCATAGTGAGACAGGAACGTGGGCAATAAAGAAGCTGTTTTATGGCCCACTATGCCTATGGATATGTCTCAAGTCAGCCAATCTGTTCACTATAGGTAATAGCTCAGGAGTGGTCTAATATAATATGGACTAGAGTGAGACCAAGGCTCTGAAGCCAAACTGGGAGCAAATCACCATGTCTTAGAAATATATGCACTATAAGAGTATCTTCTGTTTGAAATATCTGCTTCTGTAAATTACTTTTTTTTTTTTTTTTAATGATATTTCTACTGGAATTAGTATTTTTACTGTACCAAATTTTAGTCTTAACAGAAAATAATAGTTTTATGTGTGTTGTATTCTGGGCAGCACTGCAGTTTGAATTTTTGCATTAAAAATGTGCTTAGGTTTTCAGGCCAACAAAGGATACAGAAATAACAACAACAACAACAAACAAACAAACAACAAAAAAACCCACTGCCACTGAATTTAGCAAAACTCAATCAACTGCAGTTATCAGAATATAGATTTTGTCACTATATGAATTGAAAATCGATCAGAACTTTTCATTCAACTGATGAATTTCAAATGTATAGGGAAAAGGGAAAAAATCACAAGAGTTAAGTCCCATTACCATTGTTTGCTGGTCATTGTTTTAATAACTGTAATAATAAATTAGAGCAGAAAGAACTGAATGTTGAAACAGTCAGTACAAATTGTTCCCAGTACAATGGAAACACTGTAGGGTAGTGTGTGAGGCAAACTGCTCTAGCAATGTACTACAAGCAAAGTCTCAAAGGTGCCTCTAGGCAGAGCAGTTTCTCTTTAGGTTCTTCATAAGAGCACTGAACTATTTGTTTGCTGAAATTCTGTGCTTTTGTTAGGACTTGGGTGGCCCTAACAGTCATGTGAGTAGGAAGGAGTCCATACACCAGCATCCTCTAACAAGGATCTGTTCATTTTCAGCATACAAGATCCATTGCATAATAATAATGTTACTGTGCTAACAATTCATTTTCAGTTATCAAACTGATACATGACAGATCCTGAAAAGCCGGTTAGTGATTCTTATTAAGTTACAGTATTTGTCTGACCCTGATGCCATAACTAATGCTTTAGCAGAATGTATCTGTTTTCCAGGGTGGAGACATTGGAAGAACTAATGCATCTGGTATACGGTCCCTTGCTAAACCAAAAAAAAAAGCGTGGTAAAAGTTTAGATCATTTTTAGAGGTGTTGTTTTCCAAAAAGGAAATTTAAGTAAACAATAAATAAAACTACCAATCAGATTAAGAAAAAGATATATGAACTTAGATGTGAATACAATACCATATTGTAACAGTTTGTTTGAGATGTTTTAGTCAAACCATGTAAATATGACAGCCTTATACACTTTTTTTTTTTTTTTTTTTTTTTTCTGATTNTTCCCCTTCAAATGCTTAGGTAGACAATCTTTTGGGTACTCCATCTGAAGCGAGCTTGATGAGCTTGATGTTGATCAGAGCAGAAACTTACCTGTGGTCCCTGCCCCACGTCTTCGGGGTCTTGCCTGTGAAGGGAGGTAATGGCTGACCTGTGATCTCCGTGCTCCTCCTGCTGGTGTCCAGGAGCCGTGCAGACAGGAGAGAAAGCCTGAGTATGCTAAGAGCGAAGGACAAAGGTGTAGTAAGCTGAAAGATTGTACAGAACGTAAGGGTCTCCACTCTGCGCGCAGAGTAAGTCTGCTCTGGTAGGCTGTGTCTCTTCAGTGGGTAGTCAACAAAGATGACAACTGTTGTCCTTGCCAGTCACTCCTTTGGGACAACTGAAAGAAAATCTAAAATTCCAAATCTCTTCTCACATGAATTAATAATGAGCTATCACATTTTTGATTCTATAAGAAAAGATCACAGTGGAGCTGGTTAAGCAGTAGACCAGACTGTCAAGAGTGAAATTTCTATCACTGAATACAAAGACTGAAGACACTGAAGACTGGATGTGGACTCGAGCAACCTCATTTAGCTTCAGTGCTGCATTGGCTTAGAGCAGTAGGCTGGATTTGAAGGCTGGCAAAAGTCTCTTCCAACCTATATCTTTCTGTGAATGTATTATGGATTTTCTGGAGAGGTTCTAGATTCTATTCAAAGAGAAGAAAATTTAGAACTTATACACACCACAAACAAGCAGACAACATCTCTCAATCCTGATATTTCTGATCTCTGCAACCTTGATCTGATAGCTTCCCATAAGAAATTTCTTCAGGCATAGACCATAAATCACATAATCTGTGATTTATCTAGGTGATGGGCTGTTCTGGGGCTGTGCAGAGGGGAAGGAAGCATTTTCAAGGCCATGATCTGATTTATTGCATCCCTTGGAAGTCAGTGAAGAGAGATTTGTAGGAAGAAAAGAAGCTTCATTCAGAAGAAAACTTGTGTAGGCCTGGAAAGTAGAGGTTATCCCTGCTTGGACCACTGAGCTCAACAGACTGGCTATTCAATGCAAGTTTTTGATGAAGATTTTCTAATTGTACTCAATTGTACTCATAAGTACAATTTCCCATCAAGAATCTGTTTTGTGGAAATTATGGGCACAGCACAACAAAGTAAATGCATGAAGCAGCTTTTATACAAGCAGGGATTAAGTGAATCTAGGGCCTTTCAGCATGGAAAAGGTATAATTGAGGAAGGCAATATGACAAGGGCTGCAAAGTCATGAATAGAGAATAATTCACTATTTCTTACAAGAACTACATGAAATATCAAAAGAAATTACCAAGCTGCAGATCAAAAGCAAACAAAGGACTTCTTCTATACAAGTTTAATTAAACTATAGAATTCATTGCCTTAGAAAGCCATACATGCCAAAAATATAAATCATTTGTAAAAGTGATTAGATGAATCCACGGAAGATCATCCATCATAGGTTATAACAATGGAAAAGGCAGATATAACCTATGACTGGGGAAGTCCCGCAAAGAAGTGACTTAGAATGATGAGGACATCTATTTTGTTTGTTGACATAAGCACACCCATGCTAAGTTTTTCCCATCCATTCACAAATGACTGCGTAAACAGTCTGGGTAGATAATAAATGGCATGCCTAAAAAATAGCAGTGTTATCTCCTTCGAACAGATGCAAAGATAGGCACTATGATTTAAGTGCCTATTTGCTTTACACAAAGGATGTGGCGTTGCAAAACACATTTATTGTATTGCCATCAATCCAGTCATATTGAAACCAAAGCTTTGGGATCCTGGAACAGAGCTAACTGTAAGATTTTAAAACTATGCGTGGGAAAATGTATTATCAGAATAGAAATACCATTTTTGGGAGGTAGGATTCACAATCACATCCAGCTTTTCCTACTCTTTCTTTTACTGGAGTTAGAATTTGGGTTTTACAATTTTATTTATAACCCATTGAATGAAGGATGATTAGTTGTGTGTTGTGTTTTCCCATAACAAATGGTCTTCCTAGTATTTGACAGAATAAAACTACTCTGTACTACCCCTGTTTTTGTTTTCTTTCCCTAAGCATTCTGTTCTGGCTGCTATTGGGAGACTGGCTGTGGAAATGTTGGGTATATGGACACTTTGTTTGAACTAGTACAGCCACTTGTATGTTCTTGTCTGAGGTATGTGTACAAAGACGCAGAATTAATGTCTTCATTTCCTAAATTCCACGAGCAAAACCAAAATCATTTTCATATAATTAAAATGAATTAATGTAATCAAGGTAGAAGAGTTGATAACTAGTTCTTTGATGCTGAGGTCTGTGATGTGACATCAAACAAAATTCTAGTCATTCTAGATTTAGTTAACCTACCTATGTGGCTAGTTAAAAGCTTTTGGAAAAAGATAACTTCTAGATGTTAGACTGTGGTCAAGTCACAGCACAAATCTTGTAAATATGATAAACAAGCACTCCTTGCCATAGGGAAAAAACAAGCCAGGTATCTACCAGATGTCTCATATGTCTGCTAGTCTGTTCTTCTGGCCAGCGATCTGAAAGTCTAAGTCACTTTGATTCCCTTCTTGAATTCCAAATGAAGGATCTGAGTCCTCTGTACATATTGAATTTCATGCAGACTAGGGAGATTATTGCTGAAAGCGGTTTAGAACCTCTTAAGGGATGTAGAGGGAAGATAATTTTGGGACAGAACAAAGAGAATGTACAAAACTCATTATGGGATATCAAGGAGAAGGAACACAGAAAGGGAAAGGACAGGATGATCATCAAGGTTGATGCCAGATGTTAGAGGTAGCCAAATCTAGTGAACTGCAGACCCAGAGGATTTCACATTTCTGGGCTGTTAATGTGAAATTTGGTGGGATTAAAGACCCACGAGATCCTCCTGTCCCAGTTCTATTGATGGAAAGCTGCTGCGGTGCTATGTCCCAGGCCCGACCAGCAGTGAGGCTGAGCGCATTCCCAACAGACACACAGTTGTGCACAACACACACAGAGACAGCAACACAGATCCATGAAGAGAGAGCACTGACAACCTCACAATCACAAACAGCACTCAGGTAAGTATGAACAGCACTCCTGCAACCATTCTGGTCCTCCTCTCTGACCCATCTGTACTAAAGGTTCCTTGTGAAACATGTGCACTCTTGTAGTCCACAACTACTTGGATCCCATGTATCTGTTGGGTGTTAGCATGGACCTTAAGGGTGGCCAATGTCTGCACTCAGACACCGTGTCCCTTACCCAGCCATTGTCTTTCCAGATGCCAATCTCCTCCTGCTCATGTTGTGACTTTTACTAGTGGTTCACACACATGTGCCACCCATGGGTCGTTACAGCGGCTGTTCCTGGCCCTCATTGGCACCCAGACTTTCTGTCCCCTCAGACACCCACCACCTCTGCCCAACAGCTGACATAAAGGCTTGTCCTTCCTATTGACTACTATGGCTTGTGGTTGGCTGGCAAGTAACACTCGGGCTGAGATTAGGGAGTGCACTCACACAGAAGACTGTTAGAAATAGGATTTAGTAAGAATACAGTGTAGATTGCAGCTGTTGAACACAGGGCTCAGTCTGACAGTGTGCTGACTGTTTGCATTTACGTGCAGCCTCCATAACAGAAAGCTGATGCTATGCATTGAGCACAAACAGATACACTTTGGGAAACTGGCATGATTATGGGTGGTGCAATCTGGTATTTATTTGTCCTTAATTATTTGAATTAAGAGTTATTTTAACATTCAGCAGTCTACAGAAGTGGATGGATCACATAATCCTTACATGTCCATGCAGTTTTCACATCGGATCACGATCATTGTACATCTGATTGCCTCAGAACCAGTACAGTTCGATAAGAAATGTCATATTCATTTAATTTACATTTGCAGTCACACAACTATGAGTGATGTAAGTGAAAAAAAAAACCATGTAAGACATTTTCCCCCCATGGCTGTATAAAAGAAAACAAAGGAGGAAAAAAAGGCAAATCTATGAATATAAATTGGAGTGGATGGGACATATCGTTTTTATATAAATCAATACGATCGCTTTTTCACTGTGTGTGGCTGATTTATTTTTTGTAGGAATTGTAACAAAATAACAAATATAAACCTCATTTTTCTGTGACTGAGACCAAAATTCATATTGTATGATACATTTAATGCTGATTTTTCAACATGAACATCAAGTTCTTTTTTTCAAGATGAACATCAAGTAAATGTAGAACATGGCAAAAATGTTTTAGGAAAAAAATATTTTTCTGACCCACCAGAAATATAACAGGCAAAGCAGAAAACTGGTTTAATTGAACAACTTTTAAAGGTCCTTTTATGTCCTTTTCAATCTAACTTATTTATTTTAATTCAAGAAATATTTGGCCAACCTACAAATTTCAGAGGTGCAGATACATCCATTCTGTTTATGAGCAAATTCATGATCCAAAAAAATTACTAATCTTGCTTTTTCTAAATATTCTCTATAACTACTTATATAGTAGAAGTGCTATACTCCACGTCCCTCTAGGGTCTTGCAAAACCCAGATTGGTTAAAAATCACCTGTTTCCAGAGAGTGGAGAGTAGGGAGCTTCTTCTTAGAAGGCAAATCTCTTCCTTTTCTTATCTAAAAAGTAGTTTATTTTTCATAGAATCATAGAATCATAGAATGGCTTGGGTTGGAAGGGACCTCAGAAATCATCTAGTTCCAACCCCCATGCTGTGGACAGGGCTGCCAGCCACTAGCTCACTAGATCAAATTGCCCAGGAACCCATCCAGCCTGGCCTTGAACACAGCCAGGGATGGGGCAGCCACAGCTTCTCTGGGCAGCCTGTGCCAGCGCCTCACCACTCTCTCAGGGAAGAATTTCTTCCTAATATCCAACTTAAACCTCCCCTCTTTTCATATTCATGTTCTTTTCATTTTGCCCATAATCTAGAAAAAGAAAATGTGATGATTTTCCACACTTTCTGTCTTGTCCCACTGAATGCCACTATGGGCCTTTGTAATACAACACTGCAGAGAGCAAAGATTTTGGCCTGTTTCATTCATATTCGTTCTTACACAAGACCAAGGACTTACTTAGCTGAAAGCTTTATTTGACAGTTGTTTATAAGTTATACTATGGTTGACCATGCATGCAATCGTCAGTAAATTTTCCTAAGTTGGAGTCAGTTCTGGGTATGGCAGTATCTCTTCTCTGGTTTTAAAAGGGTGTGGGGATGTAAGTGGATGCCCGAACCCCTCTTAGGGAAAAGTAATGAGAATTGAGTACATAACACAGAAATAGAAGTGAATCCCAGGGGGTGTCCTTTTACATTTTTAGACATTTAAGTTACTGATGTACGTGAAGTATATTTTTGTCTTCACACTTGCAACAATAACTCAGTTTTACTGAGGGTTTTCCATTACACTTTAGTCAAAGACAAAATACTGCTAACATTTCATGGAAGCAATTAAAATGTTTTGTCTCAGATTTAGGAGAAAAGGGAGTATTCTTTTGGCTAAGCAACCACAATTTTTCACATATGCAAGGGCCTTTGCAACTCAGATATACTGGAATTTTAAAATTCCCACACTTTGTATGACTGATGTGATGTTTTCTTAGAGCACCGGTGCTCTTGTTGCTACTTTGAGCCATTGCATTGTACTGACTTCCTAGCTAAGCAGCAATGTTTGACTTCAAGTTCTTCAAGGGCAGCTGGTCCATAGAGACTGAGGAAATCAGAACCAAGTATAGGAAATTTAAAACTTTAATATATCAAAGTTGCAAAAGCTCTTGCATATGTGGAAAATTGTGTTTGCTTAGCCAAATGAATACTCCCTTTTCCCCTAAATCTAAGAGGAAGAGTTAGCAGAAGGCTAACTTTATAGGCTATTCTCTGAAAAGTGTTTCTCATGCTATCTTTGGATATATTACATTTTGTATATTTAATTAAGCTGCAATTAAGCTAGACAGTAATCAAGAAATATGCAGGAATGACAGACAAAGTAGCTCCTTCAGACATGTTAAATACAACTGACAGCAGATATTCTTCTTAGTAGGCCATAGCCTAGGCAGCAGGCTGTTGGTTGTATCACGTTTTTCTATGATTCTGCGAATTTACTGAATCTAAGAGAGTATGAAATGTGATTCTTTAGTCAGTGAGCAGAGGCTCTCAACTCAGAAGATTAATTAGATTCCAGTTTCTTGTTCAATGAATACTTGATGTAAAATACTTAAACTTTTATCAGAGTAGCTATTTGAGTCCAGGTGAGCAATCTAGTGAAGTAGAGTAATTGCTATTCTCTGTAGACTAACAGTAATTTCATTAACCCATCTTTTGATGTGATCAGAGCTCCTCCTATAACAGTGCCGTTCTCCCCTTAACATGACAAGATATGAAAACCCTTCCTCCAGGAAGGCTGATGAACAGGAAAATCTGGAAATCCTGATTTTAACGCACTGCTGAGGAGCAAAATCCCTGTGCTTCAGAAGGTGATTCTGAGAGAGCAACCTCTTAGATTATACTTGTGTCTGGAGTATACTGGGTGTCTTGGGAGAGAATTGCCTCAGGAAGGGCACTGATTCCAGCCTAGGGCTCTCCCAACCTCAATGAGTCATTAGGACGATTCTGAGTTAGGCTTGGATGTTGAATAAACCTGACATTGTCAAAATATTGCAGAAATTTAGGACATTAGTAACTATGCAATTCAATTGTCAGTATAGTTCATCCTATTGTCCCATAGATAAGAGGATTTCCTGAAGAGTTGGTCAGAACTGGGCTTAAAGGCTTTTGTTGCACATTTCCAGTAGTTAATTCCCTATCTACTAGAGAAAAAAGGGTATCAAAAGGGCGATTAGAAAAGAACAAAAAATAGCCACAGCCTCACGCACAGAACAACTGCATCACTCTGAGAAATAACTGTCCCTGAATCTCCAAAACTGTCAGAAAATACACTAAGAACCTTTGTAGTGTGAGAAATCACTACTAGTGTGAGATATGAGACATTTTAAAAGATTTTTTTTTAAATGACTACACAGTCTTCCATCTTACATCATTATTTTACATTTTTACACATTTTTCCGCAGGTGGATAACGGTAGGACAAGGGGGAAGGGGCTAAAACTGAAAGAGGGGAGGTTTAGGTCGGACATCAGGAAGAAATTCTTCCCTGAGAGAGTGGTGAGGCGCTGGCACAGGCTGCCCAGAGAAGTTGTGGCTGCCCCATCCCTGGCTGTGTTCAAGGCCAGGCTGGATGGGTTCCTGGGCAGTTTGATCTAGTGAGCTAGTGGCTGGCAGCCCTGTCCATGGCAGGGGGGTTGGAACTAGATGATCTCTGAGGTCCCTTCCAACCCAAGCCATTCCATGATTCTATGATTCTATGATTCTATGATTCCATGATTCTATGATTATTTTCTCTATCTAAACCAACAAAACCATTGTGCACAGGCCCAAATATTGGCTAAGTGCTTAAGTCCGGTAAAGTTAATATTATGGACCAAATGTTTTCATTTAATGTAGTTATAACACCTGATGGCTGGAAGTTTACAGATCAATAAAACCTTATTGTGTTTCAAAGCTGAAAGCCAAAAGGTTCTCTAGGAAACATTTTACTTTGGGAATCATATTTTGAGATACCATATTCCTCCACAGAAAAAAAAATANAGGAAGGAAGGAAGGAAGGAAGGGATATAAAGAAGAACGAAAGAAATAAGGAATCAAAGAAAGACAGAAAATGAGACAATTGAAGGAAGGTTGTGTGGATGGAAGGAAAGGAAAGGAAAGGAAAGGAAAGGAAAGGAAAGGAAAGGAAAGGAAAGGAAAGGAAAGGAAAGGAAAGACTTATTGGGAATAACTACTCAGAACTCATTTTGTAATTCTATGGAACATTGAGGAGCAGTTTATATACAAATATGAAATATATGAAGCATGTAAGCAGAAGGTAAACAGACACTAAAACAGAAGAGTTTCCTACATGCCATTTTTCTTGATTAAAGATAAAACGTAGGTTAAAAGATATGAATTTTTCATGTTCTGTCATATGTGCTTAATAGATCCTTTTCCCAAAGAGATCTAGGATCTGATAAAAACTCCACTGGAATTAAGATAACTGAAATGTTAAAGGCTGCAACTCACATCATAACAGAGCAGGTAGAACTGAAAAAATGTTTTATATTAAGTGCATTTTTCTATGGCAAACTAATTAGTTAGAGAATCTGAGGAGGGCCTGACTATTTTTAAAGACTCTCTGGTCACTGTTGCTGATCTCTCAGACAAACTGGGCATGTATTCTATTGAAAAATAAGACCTTGTCCATTTCTAAGGATCTTTATTCATGCATCCTGAAAATGAACAAGTGTATTTAAAGAAATCAACCCCTGCTGAAACAACAAAAAAAAATCCTGTGGCACTCTTGTTTTGGTAGTCAACACCTGTAAATATCTAAAGGGTTGTTGTCAAGAGGATGAGGCCAGGATCTTTTTGGTGGTGCCTAGTGACAGGACAAAGGGTAATGGGCACAAACTAGAACATAGGAAATTCCATCTGCACATGAGAAAGAACTTTACTGTGAGGGTGACAGAGCACCGGAATAGGCTGCCCAGAGAGGCTGTGGAGTCTCCTTCTCTGGAGATATTCAAAACCTGACTCGATGCTTTCCTGTGCAATCTCCTGTAGGGAACCTGCTTTAGCAGGGGATCTTCAGAGGTCCCTTCCAACCCCATCAATTCTATGATTCTGTGATTGTGTAATAACTGCTAAAATTCTGCATATAAATGAATATCTGTTCAAATCAAATCTAAATATGTCAAATTAGTATGCTGTACTTATTTCATGAAAGCTGTAGAGAAACTGTACATAGTAGTGAATATTGCAACATTACCTTAATGAATTTTCTCCAGAAAAAAAGAATTAATTAGATTGAAAAATAAAGACTGCAAAGTAAGACTTTTATTACTCAATATTTTCGTCTTCTTCTTCTTTTTTTTTTTTTTCCCTCTAATGAGGAGGATTCTGATTTTACTTTCTTCTCAGCTACTCAGCATTCACTCAGATTCAGCCAATTGTGCAATAAAAAACATTTACAGATGTGGCATTTATGAAACACAATGACAAAAATGAAGTTTCACTATAAGGCACAATAGAAAGAGATTCACTAATATCTCAGAAAAATGTTCATTTTAATAGAGGGCAACAACAACAGTTGTTTCAGCATTTGTGTCCTACTTGTTAGGAGCATTCATGACTTGTCTAATCTCTGTAACCAGAGGCTTTGTTCAGAGATGAAAATTCAGACAGACTTATTGCTAGTAAATCAAGGTGACAACACAGGATCATGGCCCCTGTGGCCAATACAAAAGGATGTGTGTTTGGCTATAGGAAAAGATCTATAGGGATATCAAAACACAGAATAATTACTGAAGTGTAAGCAAATGTGTATTGTTTTTTCTTCTCCCAGATTGTCTTATCTTCCTACATGGCTCTCTGCTTGAAACACAGCTGTTTTATTTCCCTGTCAGATCTAGTTTTCAGAGTATTAGCAGCATTGCACCAAATGAAAGTGCTTGTGACCAAAGTCCTCCAATGAATATGCAGAATCAGAGAAGTATGCAGGATTGAAGGGACCTCCAGACTTCTCTGGTTCTGTATTCTGCTCCAGGCAGGACTGACGTCAAAGCTAGAGCAAGATGCTCAGGTGTTTATCTAACCATATTCGGAAATCTCCACAGATGGAGATTCCTCCTCTTCTCCAGGCAAGCTTTGCCAGTGTGCAGACACCCTTTTGGTGCTGAATTATTCCCTTTCAACCACTTGAAATTTCCTTTGTTCCAGTCTGTGAGTATTGTCTCTGCTCCTTTTTTCATGCACTTCTGAGAAGAATCTGACTCCTTTTTCTCTACAACACCCTTTTGGGTAGAAGAAGACAGCAATTATCTCCCCCCCAAACAATTCTTTCTTTAAGATAAATAAACCAATTCCCAGCTTCTCCTTGTACGTCATGTGCTCCAGCCCCACAACCATCTTGATGCCCCCCTGCTAACGTCACTACAGTTCTTCTGTTGCACTGCAAAGTTTATAGCAGTCATCACCTTTTGAGCTATTCCTGCTTCTTCCACTACCCTGCTGTGTAATTCTGAGAAAACTAAACCACACATGTTTCTTATTCTCTTCCCACTTTGTTTGTTATGTTCCTTAAGATGTGAACACTTAGAAGAAGGAATTGCTTCTACCACTTGTATATACTGTTCCAAATATATGAAGACTCTGATCTCTCTTGGCTTCTGGGCATTGCTACAATAGGAAGAGCAGTAATTCTTTCCCACATTAAGCACATAGAGAAAAATATTGGAATAGGACAATTAAAAAAAAAAAAAAAAAAGGAAAACTTAACCATAAACAGAAAACTTGAATATGAAACGAGGAATCAAGAAGGCAAAGGGAAAGAGGTGGAAGACATTTATCATGATCATGCCCACCATGGTCTTACCAGGTTCAAAATGGTTCTTACTGTTAGGTCATGGTGTGTTGGGAGTGTTAGCACTGGTGCCATCATGTGTGTTACACATGCTAGCAATAACCCTGTGCACCCTGTGCAGAGCAGCAACAACAGCGGAGCTGTCTTGCCAGGTCAATGCCACAGATACAAACTGGTATTCCAGTTTTTTACCATCATAGAACCAAGGAATCATTAAGGTTGGAAAAAACCTATAAGATCATCTAGTCCAACTGTCAACCCACCACCACCATGGCCACTAAACTGTGTCCCTAAGTGCCACATCTACATATTTCTTGAACACCTCCAGGGATGGTGAGTCCACCACTTCCCTGGGCAAGCAGTTCCAATGTTTGACCATTCTTTCTGAGAAGAATTTTTTTCCTAATACGCAATCTGAACCTCCCCTTGTGGAACTTCAGGCCATTACCTCTCATCCACCAATATGATACAGAGGCTGAAGCTATGCTAACAAGTGTCTCCATCCATCTGGAGTCACAGAGTCACAGAATAATATTGGAGGTACACTTGTTAAACACCCTTCTCAAAGCAGAGCCAGTTTAAACCAAACCAAGACCTGAGTTCTGAGTGTCTCCAAGAATGGAGACTTCATCATCTCTCTGTGCAACTTATTCCAGTGTTCAGCCATCTTCAGAAATGGGAAAAGTTTTTCCTCTCCTTCAGTTGGAATTTCCAGCTGAATATAACTTCTGTCTGTACACTTCTGTCTTGCTGCTGTGTACCTCTTAGAAGTGTCAGGCTCCGCCTTCTCTCTACCTTCCCATCAGGGAATGATTAGCTGGAATGATGACTTGGGCAAGTGTGTCTGATCTGTTACCACCTGAGAGAAAGAAGTAGTCCAGCAGAGTAGTCAGAGGAGTTGTGAGGGGCTTCTGGGCTCACACCACCAGTGTGAAATGCAGTACTGAGAACTTCACAAACGCCTAACAGAAGCTAAGCTAAGAATACTGCTTGCAGGGTGCCACTTGCTTTTCAGTGCCTCCTGCTGAAGCCACACTGTGTGTGGAGCCACAGAATCCTAGTGGGCAAGTTGGTAAAACAGGCCTGCAGATCAGGTACTGAAACAATAGTCCCTTCAGCAGCTGGGGTCTTTTCTGCGCAACACCTTGCTTTTAATACTGAAAGATTTCAGACATCTGAACCTTCTCTGTTCTGTATTATCCTGAAAGAAAAGCCTTAAAATTACAGAGGTGGCTAGTATTAGCCATCTTGG
>VXAV01007900.1:56368-68835 GCA_013399715.1 Alectura lathami
TTGCGTGTGAGGTGATATATTACATGAAGGAAGGATGCTGATGATGAGTTGCTGATATTCAGCTACAACAGATGTGCTTGGGTTCTAGTACATATGGGAAGGGCAGCCCTAACTTCCTCAGGCACCTCACTGGTGGAAAGAATGAGATTACAATCCAATATAAGATAGAATTCTAGGTGAAATGATGAAAAAAATGGGAAAAGAAGAAGCTGACCAGCACTGTAAACCTGCATTTTCAAAAGCCATTATGACTCCAGTGGTAAAAACATACAAGGATTTAATCTTACATGAAAATAATAACTAACCATCGTTGCTAGTGACTTTTGCTAGGCAGCTGGTGATTTCCTGTAGGAAGAATCTATATCAAAGCATAAGAATAGAGCACAACAAAAGTATGTCCTGTGTTTGGTTGTGAAGGTGGGAAAGAGTTGAGCTTAAACTCTCTGCTTCATTCCAAAGGACTGAGATTTAATCTGAATTACTGGGTATAGATAAAAAGATAAAGCACTGCCATCACCAGCGCAGTTGGCATAAATATTTTTGAGAACATGAAATATCTTCATTGTTCATACCACAACAAGATTTGTGTATGTTTTACTCAGCAGAGATTTTTTCTTTGATTTATTTTTCCCCCGTTGAGAAATTGTTTATATTATCTGGACACTGTTTGCTGAACTTATTATTGGTATTTTATTAGATTTTATTTCAGCTTTGAGTTTCTTAATACTATTAGATCATTGTCCATATCTGCATATTTAGCTGAACTATTTCACTCTTAGTGTCTTCAAAATTCTGTCCATAAGAATCATATTACACAGACCTTTAGTCATAGTGCCAAGGCGTTAAATCAGCACCTGCAAGTCTGCAGATTCTCTGGGATGTCAGACTTAAGCAGCAAGCAGCTAAGTTTCACAAACTACAGATTTTTTTTTTTTTAAATATAAAAGTATTGCAAAAAAAAAAAAAGCTTATCATAACATGAAAGCCTACATCGAATGGATGCTGATTCTTGTCCACTTGTCACTCAACATGTCATTTCTGTCATTGGTACTCTGTTTAAAAGAAAGTCCTCCAAAGTTAACTGTTCAGTAGATATAATTCAGAATTTATTTAATAATCTGCAACTAGTTCAACCCAATATATGCTATTCGTTCCAGAAGTTTCATTGCACATGTTCCTTACTTACTAATTTTTAGCTTCTGCATCAAACTTCTGGGAATCTTCCAAGGAGAAAATAATTTCTAGATTATACAGATTGGTTGTAAACTGCAGTGCTCATGAAAATGTTAACAACATTTGTCAGAAGATATTGCATTAAAGTGTTTGTCATATCATTACAAACTTATCTGTAGCTTCCTTGTTTAAAAATATGTAAATACTTTCACAAATGAACTCTAGTAATTTTCATGAATGATAATTTATATTTTTTATTTACCTGCATGCTTTATTACTGAATGACTTCATGATAAGCAACTGTCCTGATTTCCTAGAATTCTCTGTTTTGATGGCACAGAAGCAAGGCTATGAGATGCCCTGCAGATTGTCTACATTCAGGCATGAAGAGGGAAAATGGCTTGTGAGGAGGGGAGTAACCCACAGAAAAAGCATGTTGCTTGAGGGATTTAGTTCTGCTTGTAAATGAACAATTTTACATTCTTAGTTTTACATTCAGTTGTTGCCACATTTGTTGTGCCAAGAGAAGATGGTTTAACTGCTCACTTCAGCTAAGCATGTGTTTGTTATTTCAGATATGCACTTTCCTTTTCCTGTTATTATGACATTGTTTATTTTCCATTTTTATACACTTCCACCACAAACAGCATAGATAGGAAATAAAATCATTAGCTTGAGTGTCTAGGTATCTGTACTTGAGAAGACAGCAGACTCCAACATCCTTGATATGCTTGAGGGGAAGGATGTCATTCAAAAGGACCTTGACAGGATGCAGGGAGCAGCTGGCAGGAGCCTTATCAAGTTCAACAAGTCCTGTACCTGGGAAGGAGGAACCACTTGTGACAATATAGGCTGGAGATGTTCTGGCAGGTGAGCAACTTCTCGGGAAATGGCCTTGGAGTCTTGGTAGGCAGCAAGTTGAACATGAGCCATCAGTGTGCTCTGATAGCCAAGCAGACCAACTGTACCAAGCAAGGACTGTTTTAATAGGAGTATGCAGAGTACATGAGGAAAATAATCATCTCCTCCTACTTAGCATTCATTAGACTATACCTTGAATGCTGTGCCCAGTTTTGAGCCCACTAATGCAAGAAAGACGTTGATAAACTGTAACAAATTCCACAGCAGGTCACTGGGACAGTTGAGAGTCTGGGTCACTTGCCTTGGGAGGTACAGCAGAGAGAATGGAGCTTGTTCAGCCTGGAGAAAAGAAGGCTTGGGGTAGGGGGACATCTAATAGCAGCCTTCTAATACCTACCAGGAGGTCATCAAGAAGATGGAAGCAGGCTTTTGACCATGGCACATGCCAGGAGACAAAGAGACAATGGGCATAAGGTGAAACAGTGATTCAGACTGGATAGAGGAACACAGTTTTCCATCATGATGGCAGTCAGGCAGTGGATCAGGTTGCCCAGAGACATTGTACAATTTTCATCCTTGGACATTTTCAAGACCATAATGAACGCACAAAGCCCTAAATAACCTGGTCTGATGTCACAGATGGCCCTGTTTTGAATGGTAGGTTGGACTGGATGACCTCCTGAGGTCCCTCCTGACCTGGGTATCATCCTATGGTCAACTTAGAAACATTCCCAAAGCTGCAGAAGTGCAGAGGAGCAATTATTTCCAATACTAGCACTGTTCTAAATATGCCTATTAACACTATGCAGATAGGTAATTTCCTTTGACACAAAGACTTTCACTAGAAAATTAGCCTCAGAGACTTTGTACCTTGATCCATATAAAATGAATTATACGCAGTTCTTTCTCCACGTGCATTCAGCAACAGCATGGTGAGAACTATAAAAAAATAATTTCTGTGAATCTATTTTTACAAAGCACTGTTGTTTCAGTTTTCTCAGAATGATCCACAATTTTTAATTATATTTGGCAAGAGAAAGAAAATTGGTTTAGTATTTACAGGCGTTCCGGAGGAAATGAAATGTGCTATTCAGTTCAAGAGCTAATGCTTAATGACGAAACAGCGAGGTCAAAATTATTATTATTATTATTTTTTTTTTCCTGAGAGGATTAGAATATCTGTGTATGTCTTTAAACAACATTTTTACCCCAGATCTGACAGAGAGAGAGTAGATGGTGAGAAGGAGAAGGCAATATTTTCAATCTATTGTACTGCGTTGTGGGTCAAGATAAAGACATTTTAGTAAATGAAGAAAAAAGAATGAAGAAAACAAGTGATGCAAAGGCAATCACTCATCACGACCCAGCAGCTTACTGACGCCCAGTCAGACTCTGATCAATGGCTCAACCCCCACTACTCCTTACCCAGTTGTATTGCTGAGCATGATGTTATATGATATGGTCAGTTTGGATCAGCTGTCCTGACTGCGTTCCCTCCCAGCCTCTTGCCAACTCCCAAGCTACTCATTAGGATGGGAGAGTGATTAACAGAGAAAGCCTTGATACTCTGTAAGCACTGTTCAGCAGGAGCTAAAACACTGGTGTGTTATCAGCATTGTTTTGGTCACAAAAGCAAAACACAGCACCACACAGCATGCTATGAAGAAAATTAACTCCATCCCAATCAGGCCAAGTAGAATGTGAACTCAGCACAAGCCCATTAAACTCTTGGTATCCTACAGTATCAAATGCTGATAGCTATCAGGCAACAGACAAGAACTTTGTCATTTGGGCCAGATCCATCAAACATATGGGCCAAACTGTCAGTTCTTGAAAAGGCCAACATTTGTGGCCAGCTATTTTAGTAAAAAATATTCCAGGATGTTCCAAAACAAAAAGTGAATAGATAGCTGCTTTCAGGAGCCCTATGTAAAATATTTGCCATTGCCATAACAAATTTAAATAAAGTGAATCACGGTATCATAAACAATCTACGCTTAACAGAGCATGTGTTAAAGTAGAAAGAAACTATGGATTTTATGTAAATAAAATCAGTCCTTGGTGAATGAGCAGTAGCTCTGAATGCTCACTGGAGAATTACTTGCAGAACACCAAGATAACATTAAGAAATGGAAACTACCTTGTGGAGTATTAATAACTTGATGTCAAATAGCAAAAATAAACATGATAAGAGCCAAGCAGTTATTTGTTCTTTGAAGAACTATGCAATTATAAACTGTAACTCCTTTTGTGTGTGTGTGTGTGATTTTTCTGCCATTCCTTCTGTAATGACAATGGCAAAGGCATAGTGTCTCCTGTGGCTGACACTCCCTACATTCACTAACAGTAGAATTCTAGAACAGGTTTTATTTAACCTTCTTCTCCTGTTCAGCTAAACACTTCAAAATCCTGCCTGTGAAATGATGTGAGACAAAAAAACAACATCAAAAGCAAACCCATTAGCAAAAGCAATCAGCCATTACTTGATAGTCACTAAGCAGCACTATGCAATTCTCAAGTGGCCATCCTGCACACTCCCTTGCTGTAGATGATGAAAGGCAATCATAATTTCTCTGAACAAAGTAGCTGGTTATACAGTAGTACCTGCCTAGAACTCTCCAAGACAATAAAATGTATGTTCACTCTTCTGTGTATATGTGTTTTTTTTTTTTTTTTTATAAAGTTTTGAAGGCTTCATATAAGCCAAAAGCCAGACAACTAAATTGCTACCTCAAACACCAATCTTCTTTATCACTTTGCTAAGTAAGCATAGAATTCTATTTTGAATAGCTCTCCAGACTTTCATATAAATCAAGTTCTTAAATAAGCAGTCTGATAAATCACCTTAAAAAAAACACCTACGACTTTTTGTGTAAATATAGAGAGAACAGCTGCCTTTTGGTATAAGAAAATTAAATGTTTCATTCCTTCAAGTGTATCGTATGTAAACACTAATGACTTAGTGGTCTACTGTGATTGTTTAACATAAATAATTTCAATCTCCTCCTATCCTTTTAATACAAGTGGACAGAAGGAAACAAATCACTACCACAATGGTGTCTGTGCACCAGCCCAACTTGCCTAGAGAGGATGGGGAATCTCTGTCCTTGGAGATTTTCATAACATCTCCAAGTAGCTTGCTCTAGCTTTGACGTCAGTTCTGCCTGGATCTGGGGCTGGACTAGCGATTATTCTAAGTATTTACTGTAGGATTTTGGCCAGCAGTGCTTTCATATTCATCCCCTGAAAACTAGATCTGCAATGGAGGAAAACAGCTGTGTTTAAAGTAGAGAACTAGGAGAGAAGACAAGTTGCTTTGAGAGCAAAGAAAATCTACGCATTTGTTTACCCTCCGCTGTCCTCTATTACCACAGTATTTCAATTCATTACAAACATGAATGCTTTTACCTCCTACTGCCATATATAACATTATCACCACTTCGCAGATAGTGAATTTAACAGCGTAAAGCTCTGTCTATCTTGTCCAAAGGTCAGATGCAGAAACCATAGAATTTCAAGAGCAGAAACAATTCTTCTAAATACTACTCCTGCACTTTTATTTCAAGCTTTCATCACCTCAAGAGGATTTACTTTATGAAAGAGTAAAGTAAAAAGAGTAAAAAACAAGGTTCCAAGGCATTCAAAGAGCTGTTTGCTTCCTGCTTTATGCCTTGTAGCATACAAATGTGTTATTTGTACTCGTAATGTGATTTAGAATATGAATGCTAATACACTTTAACAAGCTCCGACCTGGATCTAAACAATCCTGCTGATTATATTCCAGAGCAGGCAATGAGTAAGAATTAGATACAGCATTTACAATATTCAAATATTTATGTCTTTGGCAAGAAACCTCTGCATGAAGTTCAATACTGAATAGTGGACCAATCAGCAAAATGTTTTATTAACATACACACTTTCAAAGCAAATTTTGAATCAGAAATTAACGCGCTTCTAACTGGTCAGAACTGAGATGCAACACCCACATCCCCACGCTTGCCACCACCTCTCCTTCTTCCACGTGCAGTACCATGGCCCTGGCAGTGCTCTTTCAGTCTGCCCCATAGCCCTCAGCCAGTGGAAAAATACGAGGCAACATGCTGCTGCTGGTCCTTCCTGTGTCCCTCAGACCCAGGTGAGCCCAGGGCTGTCCAGGGCCTGCTGGGGCCTTCCCCTTGGAGCGGCAGCTGTGCTGTCAGCTCCTCTCTTTTCGCCCCTCCTCCACACTCGTGTCTCTCTACTGTTTGGTCAGGCTAAAATAGGGATCAACAGGTTTTTGGGCTGAATGCTGAACAAGTAACTAGCTTGAATAAACTTCCTTAGGAAATTAGCAATACAATACCAATATTTGTATCTACCTAGTAATAACGCAAAGATATATAAGGAGTGTGGGACTTCAGCCAGCTACTCGATAGATTTTAATTAAAAGTTACACATGGGAGCCCAGACAAGGCAGAAAATAAGTTTCAGAACTGCAGTCACTGGAAACCTGCTTTGATATGAGCTGAAGTACTGCTGAATATAAAATTACACCAGGACTTACAAATTTAATGAAATTTGAAAAGACCAACAGCTAATGTGACTAAACCTTCTCTGGCTTACCTGATGGAAAAAAAGGCAAACACATTTACTGCTTATTACAGTGCTAAATTCATTGAGGACAGGACAGACGTGATTCATAGCTATCTTGTTGCAAGCTTATGCTTTACAGCTACTCTCCTAATCCCCTGGCTGCTGTACTTCCTCACATCAATATTTAGGAGCATTTCAATGGCTTCTTGCTGACTGCTTTCTGTAAGGTACAAGACGTCTTCTCCTCTCAGGGAAATGCTGCCTGCAGATGAGTGGCCATACTCTACCTTCATCTGATCCTCATCCTGCCTTTAGTCAGCACATTTATTTTCTTCCATATTTGTTCACAGTAGAATAAAGATCACCAAGAATAAATTGTGTTTTCAGAGAAAATAGCAATATAGGAACTTGGCAAAGAGGTTTATTATTATTATTATTATTAGCATTATTGTTTTTATTCAATCTAACTGAATTATACCATAACAGAAATTTACCTGAGCAAGAATAAATAAGAAGAGTCTACACAAACAAAAAATTCTTTGCCTTCAAAGCTCACTGGAGAGAAGGAAATAATAGATTTTATTTTCATGTGCTTGTACTTATCATATTTCTGCTACAGGTGTTAAAATCTGTGGAAAGCAAATTTTTTTTGTAAGTTGAAGAAAAGTACTTTGGACCTACAGCTATATTCTGTTTCATACTCTCTGTTCCACTATTGGTTTGACTTCAGATTATGCAATACTGATAAGTAAATCATGATTTCTATTTCACAGGACATGCTCATTGATAAATATGGGCAATTTTGACTCCTCTTATTTCTCATTTAAGAAATTGTTTCTGCCCCAAATCCCAAATAGCAACAACCAGAAGCATAAAGCCCTGACTTTTGTGTGGGCTATCACTGTGTACAATTATATCCCTACCACTCACTTTTCCAGTGGTGGCATCTGAATATATAAAATATGGGACTTTGTACACTAGAGTCTCCAGTTAGTAATGAACATCAATTGTGTAAGGCAATGTTTGAAAAATATGTACTCATGGGAATGGTGTGTCCTGCATTGATTTCAAGCTATACCCAATTGAAACAGGGAAAAGATGAGGAAGGTGGATTATGAGGTCATCTCTTCTCACAAGTATAGAATGATGACCTTCGTAAGTACAGGCTGAATCATAACAGACTTCCCAGTTCTGCATTTACCCACAGTCCCTCTTTGATTTCTTGTCCCTCACTCTGGCAGTCTCCATCACATTTGGTAGCCTTCTGCTGCCAACTACTTTCCACGTCTTCTCTGCCCCCATACCTATTTACAAGACCAGGCCCATGCTGCTCAGCTGGTCCCAGTCTCTTCATGAAACTCAGCCCTGCGGTCCTCACACTCATGTAGTGAGAGTCCTGCATATTGCACAGTTGTCTGTTTTGTTCCTGTATGAACTGCATTGAATAAGCCCTGATTTTAGTGATATATGCCCAACAACCTTGTGAAACACCTCTGAAAGAATAAATGCCTTTAGTTTACAAAGAAAGAGCAGTATTGATGGTACTGACTCTAAGGACTGTCATACCACTTTTCCAACTCTACAATTAAAACAGTCTCAGATTTCATCATCATTGAAGATTAAGTCTTGTCTGAACAAGACTTTGTTGGGTAAGGTTTTGAACAAGTTACCTTGTGCTTTGCCATCCTGCATGTGCTCCTTCAGAGTGATAAAAGCTTTCTGACACTTTTTAAGCATTTCTTACACTTTTTTCCTATGTGCACTTCTCTAGAAAAGCAAAGGTTTAAGAAGAAGGAACTACTATTCCTATTTGACACACTAAGAGCTATTACCAAGTATCTCAAAGAGCTCTTTGTCAACCATGAAATGTTATGCAGAAAAGGGTAATTAACTGTGGTGATGTGAAAACACCTGGGAATAGTTCCCTATAAGCAGTGCTGTGATGTTGTCTTGTGTTGGCTGTTTATATTTTTCTCCCTTGTATATGAGGAGAGCAGAGTGTTTACTGTGTATAGTATCATATCATATTAAGTTTTCAAAATATATTTATATATTCACCTTTTGTTTCTAGGTCCATCATCTGAATTTTTAAAGTTAACTTGGGGAAACTTTGTTGATTAAGTGTAGCAATATTTGCCTATGATATGCTAGGGAGAAGACGTTTATGTTGTAGAACAAACATGCCCATTTGTACAACTCACTTTATGCATGCCCAATGAATGCAGATTTTATCACCAGGAAAATGAGGATCTCTCAAAAGTAACTGTGTACAATGTGCCATGTGGCAAAACAAAGTACAGAGCATAAACGTAACTTTGGCATCCATTTCTCTGGCATCAGACACTGGCTCTCATCTCCATTATAATTCAGAATGACAATCACACTCTTCCCTCCTGCTGGAGGATCCATATATTCTTTTCTTAATTATCTAGTGCAAGCATGCTTCTCATTTTAGTATGTAAAGGAGAAAAAACAGAAATATAACCTGAGTTTGAAGAGGTGAAGGTCTGCTGCAATGTTGGATAATGACATACGGTATTTATTTTTCATACATAGCTCTGCTCCAAGATAACACTTTGTGGTAGAATGAAGTAGCAGTTTATTGGATCATAAGTAAAAGTCTATTAAATTGCCCTTCCACCAGACTTATTCTCCAGGCTTGCTCATTGTTGTCTAAATTTAGCTCTGGATATACTATATAATGATTTTATTTCAAAGCATGTTAATGGCTGTCTCAGTCCCAGGTCAGCTATGGCCATGCTGCAGCAATAACCATTGCACTGCTGTAATGCCATTGACCACCAACTTCACTTTCTCAGTGAACTCTTTTAAGTAAAAGTGATAGCAATATACTAAATCAATGTTTACAAATTATTCTTTATTACCATGTTTAGATATTGAAAAAATTTTTTTTCCCGTTAGAATCCATAGCTTTGATTCCTCTGTACTTTAAGCGTTATGATTCAAGATCCCAAGCTACACAAGGAGTAAAAAGCATATAACCATCAACATCAAAGAAATTCTAGCAGAATGTAAGATAGGATTATGCACCCTTTCCCTGCACTCACACTTAATTCCTGACATGAAATATATCTGTACCTTGGAGATTCTGGGGCTATACACGGACAGTTTGTCCTGATAAACTGCATGTGTGTTATGTGGAAGAATTTTTGTCAAACAAGAATTCTTGTGCTTTATCAAACATATCTAGAAGAATGTCTGCANAAATTGAAGTGAAAATGAGAGGTGAGGGGGGACTCCAGCCTCTCTCTAAGTCATCTCTCCCCTCCCAGAATTTCTAGTACTGATCAGAAATAAATTATGATGAGCAGGAAATCTTATATGAGCAAGAGAGAAGGTAGAAAAAGTGGAAAGAGTGAGAAAGAAATGGATATGGACTGGACAAAAAGAATGAGAAAAAAAAAAAAACGTAGTTAAAAATAAATGAGAAGAAGTAGTTTCCAGGATGCAGAGGCAAGTTGAGGCCAGGGTGGAAGAGAATGAGCAATGAGGGACTGGTGCAACAAAGATATTGCTCTGAATGAAAAACAAATAGAATAATACTAAGTAAGAGAGTAAGAGACAGAAAGTGGAGAGGAGAGTAGGAATAGGATGAGTAACATAAAACCTGACGCATAAGCAGACTAAGACTACATCAATTATGTCCTTATGATCTGCTTGAGTGAGCAATTCTCCTGGCAGTTTACCCAAATGGCTCATATCTGTCCTAGTAATAGCTAATTCCAGTCGGTGTGAAATGACTTCCTCCATGTTGTGGAGCACTTGGAAAAAGTCTTATCTTGATATATGCTTCACAGGCCTCTGCACCTACACGCTCACAGGGCTATCTGAAAAAGCTATGTACTTCATATTGAGCATTTGCATGTTTCACACAGACCATGTGGCCAAATTTATTTTAGCTGGCCTGCTTAGAGTTACGTTCAAAAAACATCCATGAAAAGCTTCCCTGCTCCTTTCATGTATGTTCACAGTGAGATTTTCATGCTTGTGAAGCACTTTTAGTTCAATCCAGTGTAACACAAAGCCAGAAGCTCTTCTGGCTTCCATTTTGCCCACTTTTCAGCTCAAGACATTTTGAAGGTCATTAAGACTGTTTATAACACAGCCAAGATAATGAGAGAATCATCGTTGCATCAGTGTTCCTGGGCTCTTAGAACAATCTGCTGAGAGTATACATTGAATGGGCATGTGCTGTGTGCATAGGGGCATAATATTATGGTAATATTACGTACACTTAGCATCTTTGCTTGTTATCTCATTCTTTAGCTCATCTTTAAATTTCAGCCTGGTCATTCTTTGTGTCTTTACTATTGAGGCTGTATGGTCCTTGGGACAAGAGGAGTATGCAAAGCTTGCCTAGAAATTACCACATAAAATCACCCAGTGAGACTTGCTCCGGTTACTTTCACTCCCACTTCTACTACTGAACAGAGAGGACATGAAGGCAATCCTTATATAGTGCTCCTAGAACAAAAGGAGTGTCATAGGATTTATAAAGACAGTGCACTTGGTATCTCTGCTAATATGGTAGACAAAGTTTTCTGTAAGGTATTCAGAAAGCTGAAGTTGAAAGAGGCACATGGAATACAGGATTGTGCTAATAAAATTGTGCAATATAAAAGTTAAAGAAAATGATAAAGAAGTAAGGCAACTTCCTTGTATGAATCTTCCAATCAAGAAGGAAACTCAGGAAAAAAAGGAAACAAATAAGATGGCTTTTTAAGTGGGAAATAACTTAACATGCACATAGCTTGTGATAGTGTGAAAGGAAGTCTTTGGTTTTAACATTTCAAAATCCACTTCCTCAAGGCAAATTCTTCATTATCCATAAAAAATGATAGGTTCATAGTCTTTTTCTATCCGTTTTCCTGACAATATGCTCCATCACATGATAAATACTTTTTATATCTCTGCTGCAAAAATAAGGAAATACATATTCAGCCTGTAAGCCCACAGGCACCCATCCGGAATGGAACAGGCATTATTGTCAAGATGTCTTCTTTCTAAGCATTACTAACTTTAGTTGTTCTTATATCTTGATCAAAGGCTTTTGCTTTCAGAAGAGATCTTTGGTTAGACTGCTCTGATCAGGCTTCCAGCAGCCTGAGCTGACAAAGCCTGGATCTAAATTAACCCTTTGGCTCAGGACGGGAGTGCTCTTTAAGCAAATCACCCAGTAGTTCTCACACTGTGGTTTTCACAGAACCATGATAAATGCCTTTCAGAGGAAGTTGAACTGGATGCTCCTTTCCATATTCTTCAAGCAGTCTCTACCTCCTAAGGAGGGATAAACAACTGAACCAATGTGTTAATCACACTTAGTTGAACAACTCCAAAGCACACCAAATATTTAACCATTGAGAAGGAAATGCAAGACTCTGAAATGATTTTCAGATAATATAAAGAGCCAAATATCGTGTGTTCTTTCATATTTACTGACGCGTTCCAGCTATCAATTCTTTGCAATTTCTTTGCAAATTCACTGCTCCTTTATCACCTACTCACTCACCTGTTTCAAAATCTATCTCATCTTTATCTAACCTACATTCTTTTGCCATGCCCTTTTGAATGTTTCTTCACCTTCCATTTGTAATAGTAGCAGTAGTAAGAAGTAGTTGCAGTTCCCCTTTTTTTATTGTTATCTCCCACAATGGTGTCATTTACCCTAGAAATTCCAAATTTGAGTATGAATGTAGAAAAACTGAGAAGTATCAGGGGCAGGTTGTTAATCTGGAAGGAACTTGGGTGGAGGAAAAGAGATGCAAGGGCCATGAGAAGGTGTATCTAATTCAGAAAAAAATGGAGAACAGGGTTAATAATGAGAAGACCAAAACGGGACA
>VXAV01007900.1:85391-95768 GCA_013399715.1 Alectura lathami
CTGCTTTTAGATGATTAGAGTTGTTCTTAGAGACTAGAGATCAGAGAGAACTGCTGAATTTTAAGAAATGGTGGAACCATTACTTTCTCGGGTATCTGTTTCTGTAGGTAACCACCCCAAAAAGGATGTTTCAATACATTTGTAAATCAGGCTTTAATGATATCAGTTGTACTGGCTGTATCAAAAAATTCATCAGTTGGATCTGATAAGATCTGCCTTCCACCACAGTCTGTTTAACAGCATTAATTCTATTTCTATTATTTTATTTAAAGTAAGGAAAGAAGAGCTGATCACTGTTATTTCTTAAACTACTCAATTGGAGCAAGAATATTGCATCTTGTCCTGACTCTAAATAAAATCGGACACAGATCCCAGACTGTAGGCAGATGTGCTCACAGAGACACAGTTGTATAAATTCTGGTCACTTCAGAACCTTCTATCATATTTAGATTAACACTATTATAATCCTGGATTATAAGGGTATTATTATGTAATCCAAAGTTTTGCATACTTTAATAGAATGCCAACATGTTTTTATACATACTATATCCCAGAGGTTTAGATTATCTGCCAGAGTTCTGAAACAATTGCTGTGACAAATTACTGACCTGCTTGTAAGGTGTGTGGAGAGGTTTGTTTTTAAATCTCTAACTCTCAAAACGATGGTGAAGGAACAGCGAAACATTCTGAGTTTGCTTCTTTTCTTGTTCCCTGCTCATTGATGTCATGCTCTTCTCCAGCAGGGTATGAATATCAGTGAACAGAAGTGCTTTTGTGATTCAGATTTAAAGACTGGTTTCAAAGTATGGGCATAGCTGGAGGTGTGGCAGGACTGTGGGGGTCTGGAACTAGATGATCTTTGAGGTCCATTCCAAGCCAAGCCATTCTATCATTCTATGATTCTATGATTCTATGACTCACAACCGCGTGTTAACTAAGCAGCATGTGGGAGAACTGACCACCACAGGAAGGGCTCCACTTTACAAGATTGCACTCCAGTAACAGTCAGCTGGAAAACACCAAAAAATAAGGTTATGTCTTGAATTCCATCCACTCTGTGGCCTTGATGCCTGATACATAAAGGTCTTGACCACTGTACCACGTCCTGTTTACCTTGAAATAGGGCCCTACATCTTGAAATAAGCAGACACCACTCCCTTATTTTAAAGATAGCCTGCTGGAAGATGACAAAAGTCCTGCCCACTCTTCCCTGCCCTCTCTCCTCTGTAAACGAGTTCAGTAGTTCATATATGGGAGAGACAAGCTGGTTTCCTTCCTCCCTGCTGTTTGACACTCATATTTCTGTCTAGGGTTTATGGTATGTGGGCTGTGTGAAGGAGGGGCAGGGCTGTTTTCCCCTTCTGTTGGCACAAATCCACCATGAAAGCTAAACTGTTAGTGGTCCAGAGAGAAAAGAAATCTCTTCTTTAGGAAATTTAGGAAACCCTCTTGAAAAAAAAAAAAAAAAAAGGATTTTCAGTGCTTTTAAGAAGGATAGCATATATGCAGACGTTTCAGATAATAAAATACTGACCTGGAAACATCATCTGGAGACCAGATCCTCTTCTCACACCATTATTGAACAATTAGCTTAGAAGATTCAGTCTTTAGCTGAGAAATACTGAATGTTTCTGAAAAGTGGGACAGTTTCAACAGTAGGAGTTTTCCATTCTGCTCTGGCTAACGCTTCAGGCAGCTTTCTGGGAGGCATGCAGTGAGTAGTATAATCCCTTCAAAATCATGCTACATAAAGAAGGGAAATGCACCTAGGTCTTCTGCACCCTAAAACCTTCTCTAAAAATTAAATAATTTATAAAAGGGAGGAGGGAGCATTTTAACTGCTCCTGTGCTTGTGATCAAAAAACGTCGGTTGAGAAGCCCTCTTTTGCACAGGTACTTTAGCAGACTTCAGACTGCTTCTATGTCAGCAAGTCCTCAGATGTTTAGATGAACATTTATTGGTCTATTTTGTTAGATTCTGATCTGTTCAGAAGCAGAAATGTAGAGAACTGGGAAATATTAAAGGAAAAATAAGGACGAGCACCTACAGAATTTGTGTTTTTTCAGTAGGAGAAAGCAAATAAGAAATTTTACAATTGCAATTGCTATGTTGTATTTCAAATATGTCTTGCATTTATTCAAGCTGGTTGCCTGGGTTTAAATCTGACCCTCTGTCTATTTAAGACGTGGTTCTTTACTTGCTGATACTTATAAATATTTCTATAATGAGGAATTTTTTAAAAGAAGTTTTACATAAGATCTGTACTGTAGAGACTTTGGACTACAGCTTCTGAGATTTGTATGAATCTTTCAATATGCTCAGCATGTTTCTTAGTTTGTTCTGTAAGGAGAATTATGCTACGTAAATTTTCCGTGGAACAAAAAGACACTGTTTCCATGACAAAATCATAGTTTCTTTTCCAGTAATCAGTTTGTACCTTTGTACTCATGACACAAACAATCTGTTTAAAAGCATGAGAAGGAAAGCATGTTGCCCATAATAAAATTGGAGGGCAATCAAACTACAGAGATACAGAGAAGGCATGAACTAGGCATTTCAAAAAAGTTCTAAGAGAAATTTTTGTGTTGGTTTGTTTGTTTTAACTGATCTGGTGTTCTCAGATAGAGTCCAAGAATGATGACAAACCGAAGTAGAATTGAAGATCTCACCATTTGTGTGGTTGTGCCATTTGAATTTGTGCCACACTTTGAAACTTCAGAGCAATCACAGTAAAAATTTTAAGAAAACTTCCTGCCTCATCCATGGAAGTCAACAAACTTGCACAGACATTTTATTTTCAAAGTAAATATTCTTTTAGGCACCTCTTCATTTACCTGCAGTGTTTAAGCTCTCTTTCAAGATTCACAAATTTTAAAAGCATAGAAAGTAAATAATGGAAGTTATGGTCACTGAACACTCCTAAATCCTTAGCAGATCATCTACTGGCTAAACAGAACCAGTCTTCTGACTGAGCTTCTGAGAAACCCAAACTGAGGTTCTAGGTTACAGGTGGCCTCTGAAAGACTGTTTGTGTGATTTACTTCAGTCACGGAAAAAGCAAAGTTTGACTTGTGATGTCAGCTGGAATTTGCTGTTTACCTTTGCAATATGAAAAGCTGATCAGAAAAAAAATAATGGCACAAGAATACAGACGGTACTAACACAGTACAGCCTTGATGCTTACAGCTGAAGGTGATACAGGCAGCCTGTTACAGCTTCTGCAGCCAGCAGGCTAATTTCAGGGTCAGGCTAAATTTTCTGCTAGGTTGATTTAGATCTGGGTTTTGGAAACTACCTGATTTTATTTAGGAGATATAGCACACATTCAAACTATTTTTTTTAATCCTTTACTTTGAATTATATTGTAACACACTTAGGTGGCGACTGAGGTGAAACTGCAGTTTTAGAGCATCAGATCAAGAGATCTTTTAAAAATACTTTACATATTTACAGTATATTACAAAAAAAAAAAAAGTTTGTGAGGGCAGGAGAGGGTGCTGGAGTCTCAGCCAGACTGTTGATATCTGTTCACACAAACTACAATCATCTTCCCTTCAGACTTTTACAGGTACAACTACTTTTATAATTGCCACACAGGTTTGTGGGCAGACATTTGAATAAACAAATGTGTGAGGGGCCACCTAATGTCAAGTAATCAACAACTGATTTTATTAATCACTGAATTCTTCATAATGAAGGATTATAGAATCAGAGGGCTAGAGGGACCCTCAAGACATCTTCTAATCCACCCTGTTCCTCACAGTGGCTAGATGGCTAAAGCAGCGTCTCTCCCACAATATTTCCCTAACCTGTTCTCAGGGGACACCTGTCCTCCATTGTCAAATGATAAAGCTGTCCCTGTGCTACCTATCCTAGTTGCTCCACTATCATGGTCAGAACAGGCTAGTTCATTAACTGTTTCCCATCTAGGGGTCAGGAGAGCAAAATCCCTCTCACTGGAAGAGTAGAGGAAGCTGGAGACCGCCTCATGAGACAGAACGTGCAAAAGTCTATGAGGCCGGACAAGATGCATCCCAGGGTCTTGAAGGAGTTGTCTGATGTGGTTGCTGAGCCGCTCTCCATCATATTTGAAAAGTCGTGGCTGTCAGGTGAAGTCCCCAGTGACTGGAAAAAGGGAAACATCACTCCCATTCTTAAGAAAGAGAGAAAGGAAGACCCGGGGAACTACAGACCAGTGAGCCTCACCTCTGTGCCTGGAAAGATCATGGAACAGATCCTCCTGGAATCTATGTTAAGGCACATGCGAGAGGAGGAGGTGATCTGAGACAGCCAGCACGGCTTCACCAAGGGCAGGTGGTGCCTGACCAATCTGGTGGCCTTCTATGATGGAGTGACAGCATCGGTGGACCAAGGGAGGGTGACGGATGTCGTCTACCTGGACTTGTGCAAGGCCTTTGATATGGTCCTGCAC
This sequence comes from Alectura lathami, assembly GCA_013399715.1. Taxonomy (NCBI): domain Eukaryota; kingdom Metazoa; phylum Chordata; class Aves; order Galliformes; family Megapodiidae; genus Alectura; species Alectura lathami. The sequence continues at coordinate 89,825 of VXAV01007900.1, forward strand.
CATATCCTTATCTCTAACCTGGAGAGATGTGGATTTGATGGGTGGACTGTTTGCTGGATAAAGAACTGGCTGGATGGTCGCAGCCAAAGGGTTGTAGTCAATGGCTCTACGTCCAGGTGGAGGCTGGTCATGAGCGGTGTCCCCCAGAGGTCCGTCTTGGGACGGGTGCTCTTCAACATCTTTATCAACAACCTAGATTGTGGGATTGAATGCACTCTCAACAAGTCTGCTGAGTGGTGCAGTTGATACCCCTGAAGGAAGGGATGCCATCCAGACGGACCTGGACAAGCTTAAGAAGAAGGCCCACAAGAACCTGATGAAATTCAACCCAAGGTGTTGCACTTGGGCCAGGGCAATCCCAGACATGAGTACAGACTGGGAGAAGAAATCCTTGAGAGCAGCACTGAAGAAAAGACTTGGGTGTCCTCGTGGACGAGAAGCCTGGCGTGAGCCAGCAGTGTGTGCGTGCAGCCTGGTCTGCATCCTGGTCTGCATCAAAAGTGGGGTGGCCAGCAGGGCGATGGATGTCGTGGTTACTCTGCCCTCATGAGGCTCCATCTGGAGTATTGCATGCAGGCCTGGGGTCCCCAGCACAAGAAGCACAGCTACAGCTACTGGAGCAGTACTAGAGGAGGCCATGAAGACACTCAGAGGGCTGCAGCACCTGTCCTACAAAGAAAGATGAGGGAGCTGGGCTTATTCAGCTAGGAGAAGAGAAGGTTCTGGGGAGACCTCGTTGTGGCATTCCAGTACCTTAAGAGAGCTTACAAACAGGAGGGAGAGTGACTTTTTACACAGTCTGACAGTGATAGGACAAGGGGGAGTGGTTTTAAACTAAAAGAGAGGATATTTAGACTAGCTATTAAGATTAGAGTGACCTTGCACATACTGTAGTCCTAAAGGATGCGTGTTACGCAAGAAGCTGATAAAAGGAAGAAGTAATATGTTATTTCTTCATTCAAGGAAAACAGAACTCTTGGATTTGATTCTTAAAGCTACATTAGAAGAACAGAGATTAAATTTGCTGTTAGTTTTGAATAACCCTTCTAAGTAAAGTTATTCAAAATGCAAAATATATGCCAGCTTTTACTCTTTTGAAAAATAAGATATCCTGTTTCAAGGCCAGCAACCTATTTTATAGCACTGCTGTGCTACAAATCCCTCCCCTCATTACCAGCAAACCAATTTTCTTCTAACCTGTGTCTACATATAGCTGACAAGCAGCACCATCTATGCACTGTTACCTAAATCAACTTTCTGCTCTGAAGCAGCTGCCTACATCACTAACAACCCCTAGTTATTGCTAATATCCTGACTTTTTGGCTTTAAAGTATTATTGCTGAGCTCAAGCACAACACTGTAGATATGACTTTCTCCATGGAGGTTAATCAATGAGAAGCTTACTGACAGCAGGTGGTTAATTTTCCATTAAAGAATCTGCATGTGAAATAACAACATCTACTTTCAATTTTTTTTTGTCAGTTAAAGGGATTGACTTAGCTGACCTGGCCATCTGCTATCAAACCACAAAAACTTATGCTAAGTAAGTGACATAGTTTTTTTTTTTTTTTTTAAACAACAACAACAACAACCAACCAAAGAAACCCAAGCAAAAAAGAATTAATGCCTAGATGGATGAATTTCCTGACCAGTCCCCACTCAAGTACATGAGCACCAGGACTGCTGCCGGGGGCCCCACAGAAGAGTGTGGCTACCAGTAGAGAGGAGGGCAGGACAGTGCTACAGCACCCTGTGTTTTGATGTGTTTAAGCCACCCTGGCATTTCTTCTTGCTAAATTTAATTTAGCTGATTAGTGACATATGCTGTAAAAAAAAAAAATATTTGCCAAGGAAATAATTTGTGAAATGAGAGATTTTTTTAATGTGACAATGCGACCGAATTACTAAACAGGTAGGAAAAGGAAACATCACAATGTCCTCATTGCAGAAGTAGGCAAAAAGATAACAATGCAGCATAGAACAATGCAGTGTAGGCAGAGAGCTCCATGCTAGACCAGTTAATGAGACCTAGTTTGGTTATCTTTGCAGGACGTTGCTTTGTATCTTCTAGTAATAATGTGAGATCAAGTTGCTTGTGTAGGGTTGCAAGAGACTGAGGCCATAACTCAGAGCCCCAAGACACCTGCCAAGAAGACAATTCTTACTCTCTAAGAGTTATCATACATCTGAGATCCATAACTCAGTTCTATGAGGTCTGTGGTCTTCCAACAATATTTGTTGAGTATGAAGCTGCTGAGTCTCCGTATCAGTTTGATGGCTGGATCTTAGCAATTCTATTTTAGTGGCAATACTTAAAGCAGTTTACAGTGAGTGATTAATACTTCTAACAGAAAACAGAACCACTTCTACAGACTCAAGAAGTGGCAGATGCTAATAATTGTATCCAAGGGCTCTTATGCTGCTTCAGATGAGAGGTTGTGTATCACAATCCGTGCTATTTGCTCTTTCCCTTTCTTATGGGGTCAAATTTCAAAATAGTTTGATATGATATCTACTCGTATTGCTCATGGCAAAGCACACCAACATTTGAAGACTTCCAGCTGGCTACAGTGTGTGAAAATGCAGGCTTGCAAATTCTAATAGACATGGAGTTTACTTACTAATGATTTAGCTCTTATTTTCCATTGGTAGTGAATGAACGATTTATAAAACTTGATTCATGAAACTCCAGGTGCTGAAATGTGTTTATATTAGCAGCTTTGCCTAACTAGTTTCATTTAAAATCATTGTATGTATGAGAGAGAATTAGGGAATACTAAAGCAGTGTTTTATTACCACGCTTTGTTTTACTAACCTTCAGATTAATTCTTTCAAGCGTGGGCTTGGTATCTAATTTTATTTAGCATCACACTGAAAGTTAAACCTCAAGGAAATTGCATGTAAAATACAATTATAAATAGGTGTTGATAGCTCTCAATCAAGTGCAGAGAGAGCTTTCCACAAATTTCCTTAGTTAAATGTTGTAAATAGTATTGACAGATGGGAACACGTTATAAATTGTATAAAGCATAACAACTGGAATCTAAATACTAGAATAACTGTGAAACAAACTCTTAGAAAAGCCAATGTTCTTTAGGAAAAATCTGTATGTTAGACATTTCAATAGCAGGTTTCCACATGACATTTACACTGGAGCTTAAGATGGAACAATGCATATTCTTAGCAAAACATATTGACTGTTTTACTCTATTTTCTATTTACTCTTTTTTTCTTGTTATTAGCAAACTACATATATTTATGCATGATTGTGTTTTCAGTGGCAAACACCCCAAGTATTTTGTATTCTCAGCAGTACTGGAGTTGATGAATTATGTAAGTATATCTGGGGGCTGTGGTTTCTCACATGTCAAATAAAATACCTGAAAATGGTCTTGTCTTCTAAGCCTACTGAAGGAAGGGGAAGAAGACTCACATCTAGACACTCCCTCTGGGAATGCAGGAGTGTAGGTTAAAAGTAAAGAAGGAGGTAGGGAAGTCTTGGAAGTCTGGGCCCTATTCAGGTCCCATAGCAGTCCTGTATCTAGCTGCTGAAGGCCTACCAGCAGCTACAGTGCTGCTTGTCCTGAAGTTCCCAGCTCAGGAAGATGTTTAGGGATCTTTCAGCAGCAGTTTAAAGTCTCACAGCTGTAGCTGCATGAGTAGTAAATCTAAGTAACTCTCTAAGATTCTACATGCCCTCTTCATAAGAGCTTCCAGTTTTGAGCACTTGCCTAGAACCTGGGTAATATGGCATCTGTTCAGCATGCAGCACATAAAATGAAGGGCTCGTTCCTGTGCTTAATGAACAGGCAGCACACCAGGGAGAAACCAGCCACCCTAGTAGTGGACTAGTAAGGTCAAGAAACAATTCCATGCCTTGCAGTGTGTGCTGGCGTACAGACAAGTCAGGCTGGAGGTTTCCAGTGACACTGACTTTTCTCATTAGTTGTTAGGTGGGTACTAGTCAAGTCGCTCTCATTGAGCATCACATCTTCTGTAGGATATGATTCCACAAATACAGGACATGATCCTTCAGATTCTAATAATGAACCATTAGAATTTGCATGGCCTTATTGTTGCATCTCTGAAATTTATATATAACTTTTACCTGGCAAGTGGGGTTGCTGACATCAGGCTTGTCTGGTTTTTAGGCTTCAAGGGAGATAAAGAGCTTGTGAAATAATTTATCCTGTGCTAATTATTTTCATATCCCTGATTCTCCATTAACTTTAATTAATCTCTGACGTTTATGGTCTATAAATATGTGCACACACATATATATATTATAATTACATACAGAAATGTGCATAACTCCTTATCAAATGTTATTTACTAACATCAGTTCTTTCCTAAATAATTTCACCTTTACTACTCTGATTATCTTTTAAATGAAATGAAATCAGACTATCTAGTTTCTCACTAAAACAGATTTAAAATTACCTACATGTTTGCACTTTCATTTATTTTCCCCAGCATCTCCCTCTCCCCTTCTGGGGAAGCTTAGCTAAACATATATGGAATATGATTAAATCCAGTGCAAAAAACGGCATTGTTTTTCATTGCACCAAGCATCCTGCTACAATCAGGTTTCATTTTGTCATTTTAATTGCATGCTTCAATGATGCTGACTAACTTTCTGACACTGAAGCTACTGATGTGCAGTATTTTAAAAGCTAGTTTTGTTTAGTCAGTGAGTTTTTCCCTTTGCTGAAAGAAATCTGGGGTACTCGTATGTTCATAAAACTTCTACAGTCCATTTCAACCAGAGACTGGAGATGAACTGATTTTTAAGTCTTTCCTCCTTCTCCCAGAATTCAGAGGACAGTTTTGTCTTCTTTTTACCTGGGGGTATTTTTAACGTACCACTATTTTTCAAAACTTTATGGTGCAACCTAAGTACTGAATTTCTAATCACTAAAATAAATTAAAAAAAAAATGCTGTGTGCTGAGGTTAGAGTTTCTCCGGATTATAGTTTTCACCTCAGTTCCTTGTTAGACTTTTGTCTTTGTCCAAACCTATATACTAATGATAAAAGTTTTTCCATTATTTGAGTGTCCTCACAAGGGCACTTTGGTCCACATTCTGAACTTAGAAATAACAGTAGTCACCACAGTATAATTCCTATATTTTTCCTTCCTTTCAGAGAATCTGTGTTGAAGCAGGATTGCAGCAGATTGATGCAGGATTAAGTTTAGTTCAGTATCTCTCTAAAAGCTTCAGATATGTCTAGTGTTCAAGAAATTAGTGTGGGCTAGGCCTGTCCATTCCAAATTATTCTCTCTTTTTTTTTTTTTTTTTAATGATTGGAAATGATTGTGGTAGAAAGAACTTTGCCACTATTGTTTGTGTCTTTGAAAAGGATAAACAACCAGAAGTTAAAATACATTTCTTGCTTTGTATCCAAATTTTCTTTCAATCTGTCAAGGAAGATGAGTATCATTCAATAAAGTGAGAAAGACAGAATTTTTTGGCAAAAGTAATAATATTACCAAATATTTCATTTGATAATATAGTTTTTTGGATCCGATTTTATTGGATTGGCCATGTTTAATCTAGAATAATCTAAAACGTGATTTTTGGACATGATGAGCAAAAGAGTGCGAAGCAAGGAAATTGTGCCTGAAGAAGTCAACAATTACCTGTTAACCTTTCCTTAGTTTCTCTTCCAGGGTTATTCCTTCAAGAAGTATGTCATCAGTGTAATGAAAAAGTTCTTCAGAGATGTCTTGCTATAAGATTTCATGGATAATGCCATAGCAGATGGTAGGACTCTTTCCACCAGTGGGACAGATGGTTCCAAGAGTATTGCATGCTCTTCTGGGAGAAGGCAAATGGGAATCTTGCTTCTTTGGCCAGAGTTTTCAAAAAGGCGTTTGCAATGCCAACTGCATTACAATAGGTATATTCTTTAGCCTCCAGCTCCAACAATAGCTGTACCATGTC
>VXAV01007900.1:113063-134028 GCA_013399715.1 Alectura lathami
CCTGGCATACATACCCACGAAACTGCATTCACATTATCAAATGTACAATAACAGGAACATTTACTTGTCAGCTGAACAAAGCCGAAGGACTCAATGGATGTGGAAACCAAGCGTGTTGTAAATGTAAATAAGACCAGGACTGAAGAGTTTTGATGTACTGCTGGCTTTTTGTGCCTGGCCAGCTGAAACTGTCAAGGGAATTTTTGTGCAGAAGTACTATACTCACAATACAAAATTAAATATGAATGCATTTGTTCTAAGAAGTAAAACAGACTCTTCTTATTATCTTTGCCAGAAAATCATATGACAGACAATGCTGTCTCTGAGGAGCTGAGCTCTCATGAATGGGAGAAAAGGAAGGTAGCCTATTTGAAGTCAAAAGTATCGTCTCTTTTCAATGGCTAGAATGGAGGGAAGGCAACAATGATATGCAGCAGGAAAAGATGAGTGTGTTATAGAGAGGGGAGATTTCAGCTGAAGCAAGAAGGCCTCGTCAACAGGCTCCCCCTGATCAGGTGGCCTGTAGTAGACCCTGACCACCAGCTGCCTTTTATTGGTCCCACCCTTAATTTTCACCCACAGGCTCTCAACCCATTCCTGACTGTTACTCAGAGGCAGTTCCTTGCGGTCTATGCCCTTCTTAACATAGAGGGCAACTCTCCCACCCCTCCTACCTTGCCTATCTCAGCCAATTCCTCCCACCTCAGCCTGACAATAAAACACTTGGTCAGCTCTCTGGTGACTTTTGGTATTATTAAAAAAACTTGTCTTTCACTATTGTTTGTTCTTCTGCATTTAGTTTACAGGTATGATATTTGTCAATGCCAAACAGGGAAGAGTGGATACCATATCCACTAAAGAGCTTCTCACCTCTGTATTTAAAGGGATTGAAATGCAACATTTGAACAGACATTGGATATGCTGGCAGATAAAGACATGTTTTTCTGCTGTCAGAGAATCTTTTGCACCTGGAGATCACAAGATGCTTAAATTTTCTTTCCTGTCAGAAAGGGCTGTGTCCACAATGGCAAACACCTTTAGAGTTCAAGATCTCAGTGGAAGGTTATAAAGTGTGTGTTGCCCTGGATGAGACACAATTTGAGCAAGAAGAGTTTGCATTGCATGTGGCTACTTCCACATCTGAAAAAATCAGGCCTCAGCTGGGCATACCATATAGTTACTGATGAATAACCTCATTTTCATGGCAAAGAAAGTTACCTACAGTATTATTCACCTTGGTGATTTTCAGCTACGTACTCTTGAAAGAATTCAATGATCTTGAAAGAGTGAATTGCAAATTGACTCTGGATGTTTCCTGATGTAATTGGGTACAGGATAGCTCCTGAGACTGGAACTCAGCAGGTCATTAGGCTGCAGATTCCAGGCACTTTCCATGATGTCCATCATGCCCTAAATATCTTATTCTACATAGGGTACATGTCCATTGCTGTTAGGTTTAAAAAGCCTTCAGAGCTGGCAGATCCAGACACCTCAAGGAACAGGAAAAATTAAGTCAGTAGAGTAGACAATGCCTTACACCTGCCAAAATAAGGCTGCTAATGAAAAAGTTATGTGAAAATTCATGTTGCTGATGTTATTTTTTTTTTAATTTTTATTTTTTACTGTGTTTCAACTGACTCCACAAAGGATTGCTAATTCATTACAGACTGTGCCTTTTTGTCATCTATTATCTATATGTAACTAAGGCCACTATGCTCTTTTTTTCCTGGAATTAAGAACAAATTATTCTATCTACAGACATTTGCACCCCTTTTAGTTAACCATTGCTACTGACGCGTATTCTTTATCTTCAGAAACATAATTAATCTTCATATGGAGTTTATATCTTAAACGTTTATCACTCCATCCTCCATTCTTACAAGAGCTATGTTTTCTTTCCCAGACCTTGTCAACATTTAGATTGTGAACGTTCAGATTCTGTTAGTGCATCAGGTCAGAAAACTACATGAAGTTTTGCTTTGTTTTGACAGTACAATCAAACTGCATATTTTTAGAAGACATGAATGCTGTCCCAACCACCTACGTTTTGGCAGAAATCCTGATGTCAAAGAGGCATTCTGATTTGTGTTCAGATTGTTGTTTACTTTGCACCATATGGAGAAAATTCAAACAATTTTGTTTTGTAATCATTTGATAGTTCTTGCACATTTTTTAATATTAAGTCAATGCTATTCTAATGTCTAAGTTATATTTTAAGGGGTAAAGGCACAAAATTATTTGAGTTCTATAGTTTGTTATCAAATTAACTCAGTTTTTTCCTTTCCTCCTTTTAGATGCTGTTTAAAATAGTATCTACTCAAATATTAAAATAGTATCTACTCAAATATCAAATTGTTCTCTTTATGTTCTTCGAGTTAGTAGAAAGACTATGAAAAAACATTGATCAGACCTGGTTAGATTACATTTTCCTGACATATTTTCTAAATATGCATTGTAACCATTACCATCAGCTTTCAATTAGATTAACAGAAACAAATGAAAGGGAACTGACTAATAAAGTTCTACAGTACTCTATTTCACATAATTTGAATGACAATTTTCATTTCAAATTCATGTCTTATTAAAACGCTTTTAATGTCCTAATCTCTCACAAGGAAGGAAAAAATACACAAGCTAGAAATATGACAGAACTATTTTTTCCTTGAAAAATATCCCAGATCACAATAATATAAGGAAAGAACTTGCTGAATAATGAAATGAATCTTTTAGGCAAATGCTAAAAATCAAATCAATTGGCTAGTGCATAAACTAAAGTGTGTGTGTGTGTCATATTCTAGAATCCTCAAGACAAATACTTAATAACAAACTCTGGTATTTTTCTTGTTCTGATAACCTGTGAAAACCTGCCTTATATAATATACTGATTTCAGCCAAGGGTTCTGTGGGATCAGGACAGATGCCCAGTTATGAGCTGCATGCAGCTTGATTTTGTTCAGCCATCCTTTCTTGGTAGGGGAGCCATACTGTGGCTTGACACAGTAAATATTCTCAACTAGTCTTAGAGATCTTCTGTTTCCCAGTGGCAGTCCTGGTTCTTAGGGACTGCTCTGCTCATCACTCTAACACTGTGCATATCAATCATTTTCTTCCTCCTCCCACCCCCTTCCCATGCTTTTTCTGAAGTGCTGATAGAGGAAAATGAGGCCAAAAGCTGATGATACAAAGCCAACAGCTTCCTCATATACAGCATTTGGAGGTGTTGCCCTCTGCAGAGGATTCAGTTTTTGACTCTTTAGTCCAATTTTCATTTTTTATATAGCCTGTTGAGCATAAGAAGTACAAATGAGACAGAACAGAACCAGGTCCATGGCCTATAGTTAATGTAACTATCTGAAAGGATCTTGTTTTGCACTACAAAGAATAATCTAGAAATAAGTACTTGAGAAAACATATTTTTATAAAATGTATGTTACTAGTACAAGTTGAAGGACAGTAAAAATAAGAAAGCTGTTCCTCCAGTAGGTGGTCTGCCTAACACAAACCTTTCTTTTCCTGGCTTTATATTCTTCCCCATTCCTCCTTTCACCACCTTGCTTTTGCTGAAATATCTCAGGCAACAGGCAGCTCCTCTCTTGGCTCTCCCTGCACAGAAACATTCCAAATTTGATTTCTCAGCTCTTCACATTGATGTCTAAAATGTTGCAGACCTAAATGACTTAGGTCTACAAGACTTTCCTGGAGTTCAGCTGACTTGTATTCATTATTGCTAGTGTTATTTGTTTTAGACAGTGAAATCCCATCACCCCTACCCAATAAGCCATAGAGTCATCTTCCCTCAACAGGAAACCATCTTCAGTCCCTTACTGCGGAACCCTGAGGAACTTGGCATAAGCCTGAAGCAAATCCTACTTAGAGTAAAAGTTTAAACTACAGGGCATCCAAAGGTCTTTTTTCACCCTAATTTTTCTATTATTCTTACAGTACAGCTTTAACTTAGAAGACTGGCACTGAGTATATGTAACATTAACAACATTTTGAAAAACAGCAATATGGAGGGGAGGACTGTTAATAGGCTTTGACAACATAGGGATTGCATCAGTTATGCAGTCCTCTCCTTTTCAGTGTATTCAAAAACAATTTAAAGTTAATTTTCCCTAATACTATTGTGTTCCCAGCACAGACATAACGAACTGCAGGCTTGTAGTTAGGAAACTGAAAGAAACTAGTGGAAATCTTTGCAGCTGTGGCATTCAGAAACATTTATTAGTTTATAATTACAGAAGTAAGCAATATACCTTTTATCAAATTATTTTCAGCAGCTTTGAAAAACATATAACCAAAATAAAGGAATTTCAGCTTTGAAGCCATTTTCCTTAATCATCCCTTGTATGCAGGAGTTGTTTAATGCAATGAAACATACTGCTTCTCTAAAGCAGATGCTATCAGAACCAAATGAGGATAAAAATATACTAAGACCAGAGATAGGAGGATAATAGAACTCTGTGTGGTTGAGGCAAAAATCATGCCCACAAAGACAGCAATATTCCCTTAACATTTTGTTCTTGCATAACTCATTATAAATGTGTATAGAACCTTCTGTTTTCTCTTATATAATCATTGGAACAATTGAGGCAGGTTCAATCCCATCTTAGTGGCACTAATTAACATGTAGATCTTGTTGCCACTTGTAGACTAATTGTGTAACGCTGTTACAGGTAGTAGCTAAAGTCTGCAGACGGACTATGTTATGTTCCCTCAAAAGGGCAGTGGGAAAATAGCAGGGAGAAGTGTTGTTTCTGTGCCTGGATTGTTGTGTTGGGATGGGGAAGGGAGAAGCAGTGGAATATTCATTTGTTCCTGTGAGGAAGTGAACAGGCAGATTTAGGAAATGTTTTTTGGTCTTAAAACAGAGAGAAAGAGATGTAAAGCAAGAATCTGGGAATCTGCAGCATAGTGTACACTAAGAAATGAAATCTGATGAAGACAGAGCAGGGCTAGACGGGACTGTGAAAGGACACAGCAGGCAGAGGGAGGTATGTTTGCAGACTTTTATGTTTAAAGATCTTTTGCTCTGGTTGCTGTTGTACAAGCTTATCACCCACAGGGGCTTCAGGTGGTCACTTTAATGAACTGGTGCAGGCAGAATTGTGTCAGAAGTCTGGCCAATTCACACAGAGGTAAAAAAAAAAAAAAAAAAAAGTGTCAGTCTCCAAGCTACCTGTATTCTAGTGGGTATATCTGGAGCACTGTGTCGTGCCCTGCTAGCTGTGCCCTGGCTGTACTGTGCTCCACCATATCCATGGAAACGAGTCAGCGTGCCACTTCTCCCAGAAGTAGGGAAGTGACCAAAATTTGTGAGCAGGAATGCTGCCTTTGTGTGGCCTTGCTTATGCCCTCAGAGAATATTGTTCAGCCCTGCCTGAGGGACAGAATAAATCCATTTTTCTGGCTGAGCAAATACGTGCCTTTGAATCATCCTATCATTTTAAACTGAATAAAAGCATTTGTTGTCAACATCAGTTAACTCTAGGCAGTACTGAGTGAGGTGAGCATGCAACACGTGTTCTCTCTCCAAACTCCTGTCTCCAATATGCATGTTAGAGAAGTTATTGTATTTGCATCGTCACTTGATAAATAACACATTTCTCTATGAAGGCAAGTGGAAAGAACAAAGAAATAGAGTGGATCACTGTTCTGTTACAAAGCCACATTATTTAACCAAGCTTTTTCCCTCATCTGTTTCTCAGAAGCAGGAAAAAGCAACAAACAACCCTGAAGATATCACTAGTCTCAGAGTTATTCAGAGGCTACATCCTTTAAGCAACCACCTGAGTACGGAATGTGCTACAATAAATCACAGAAAGTGTGCTAAAAATATTTTAGTCATCATAATCTCTCAAATCCACTTAGATTTCTGAAGAAAGTTTCTCTGAGGCCTGACAGCATGATTGTTTCACAAACTCTAAAGCTGACTGTAGGCAAGCTTTAGCCTGCTTCACCTGATGGTCCATTGTGATCCTCAGCAGTGCTTTGTTCCAGAACATGACCCCCTCTGGGCATGTACACATCATGGTGAGCTATTACTGAGGGGATTGCCTTGTACTATCTTAAAATGTTCAGAAATGTAAAAAGTTAACAGTGTCATTATGAGTATATAATTCATCAGAGGCAAGTATGTCCTAAAAAAATACACAGGACTATTATGAAATTAGTATTCCTTAAATATAAAAAGAATTTGCTAGACTTGCTTTATTGTTGTTGAAAAAAAGATCTTTTGTGGATAGCTGTGCTGCAACAAGAGTTACAAGTGTGAAATAGGAGCCTCTAACGTTGTTTAAAAAATAAGCCTGTGGCATAAGTATGATAGAGAAAAATATATAGTTAATAGAGGGTGACATTTGAAAGAGTGAAGTTCCATTATTTGTGTTAATAGTTTTTCTGAGACAGAAAATAGGATTGTTGATCAAAATAAGCAAACTGAGTTGAAATTATTTCATTATTTCCTAGTATTTTCTTCTTTCCTACTGGCTCAGGAGCAGCTATGTTTTCCCATTTTCCAGATATGACTGTGTGGTGGGTTAGCCTTGGCCAACAGCCAGGCTCCAACCTGTTGTCTCATGCTGTCTGCCACCACAACCGCAGCAGGATGGGAAGAGAAAATAACGGGAATAAGAAGATTTTGGGTAAAGATAAATACAGTGATGTTGCTTACTTTTATATGCAAAACAGGCTCAATTTGGCAACATTAGTTTATTGCCGATAAAAATAGATTTGACAGTGAGAAACAAAAAGACAAACATCAAATAAACCCTTTTCCTCTCCCCTTTCCCAGGCTCAACTTCACTCACTCAGCCTCCTCTGCCCCTACAAGAGACAGGGAGGATGGAGAATGAGAGGTTACAGTCAGTACATAGTGGTAGTTCTACCACCTGCTCCTCACACCCTCAGCCAAGCATGTGGATCCAGGATTGTTTCTTCTGCAACATCCACTTGCTCTGGTGTGGCATTCTTCATGGGCTGCGGTGTGGACATCTGCTCCAGCAGGGAATGATCCCACACAGATGTGCATTACTTTTAGTTAGATTACTCTTGGAGTGGAGACTACAGCTCCAAGTCAGTTATATGTGTTATTGCAAAGAACAATAGAAAGACTGTTTCTGATCTGCTTAATACCAAGCGGATTTGATCAGGGTGTCATGGGACAAAGTCCTGGAGGGGAGAGGGGCCCAGTAAAGCTGGTCAATATTCAAGAACCATCTCCTCCAAGCCCAGGAGCAGTGTATCCCAAGAAAGAGGAAGGCAGGCAAGAAAGCCAGGAGGCCTCCATGGATGAACAAGGAGCTCCTGGACTTACTTGGGTGCAAAAAGAAGGTCTATAGGGAGTGGAAGCAAGAACAGGCTAACTGGGAGGAGTACAAAGACATTGTCTGGGCAGCCAGGGATCAGGTCAGGAAAGCTAAAGACCAGATAGAAATAAATCTAGACAAGGACATAAAGGGGAAGAAGAAGAATTTCTATAGGTATATGATAAAAGGAAGGCGGGGGAAGATGTGTGTCCTCTCTGGAAGGAAACTGGAGAGCTGATCACAAGCAATGTGGAGAAAGTTGAAGTGCTCAATGACTTCTTTGCCTCAGTCTTCACCAGCAAGGGCTCTAGCCACACTGCCCAAGTTGTGGAGAGCAAAGGTAAGAACTGGGAGAAGGAAGATCCACCCACTGTAAGTGAAGATCAGGTTCGAGACCATCTAAAGAACCTGAAGGTGCACAAGTCCATGGGACCTGATGGGATCCATCTGCGGGTCCTAAGGGAAATCATGGATGAAGTTGCCAAGCCACTGTCCATCATATTTGAAAGGTCATGGCAGTCTGGTGAAGTTCCCACTGACTGGAAAAGGGGAAACATCACCCCCATTTTCAAAAGGGGAAAAAAGGAAGATCTGGCAAACTACAGGCCAGGCAGTCTCACCTCTGTGCCTGGCAAGATCATGGAGCAGATCCTCCTGAAGGATCTACTAAGGCACACCGAAAATGAAGATGAGGCGATTGGTGACAACCAGCATGGCTTCACCAAGGGCAAATCATGCCTAACAGATTTAGTGTCCTTTTATGGTGGAGTAACAGCATCAGTGGATAAGGGAAGAGCAACTGACGTCATCTACCTGGACTTGGACAAAGCGTTTGACACTGTCCTACATGACATCCTGGTCGCCAAATTGGAAACAAATGGATTTGACAGATGGACAGCCTGTGGGATAAGGAACTGGCTAGATGACTGCACTCAGAGTGTTGCGGTCAATGGCTCAATGTCGAAATGGAGACTGGTGATGAGTGGTGTCCCTCAGAGATCGGTATTGGGAGCAGTGCTGTTTGATATCTTTGCTGGTGACATGAACAGTGGGATCGAGTGCACCCTCAGCAAGTTTGGGGATGACACCAAGCTGTGTGGTGCCATTGACATGCTAGAGGGAGGGGATGCCATCCAGAGGGACCTGGACAGGCTTGAGAGGTGGGCCCATGCCAACCTCATGGAGTTCAACAAGGCCAAGTACAAGGTCCTACACCTGGTTTGGGGCAATCCCAAGCACAAATACAGGTTGGATGGAGAACGGCTGGAGAGCAGCTCTGAGGAGAAGGATTTGGGGATGTCAGTTGATGAAAATCTCAACATGAGCTGAGCTGACAATGTGCACTTACAGCCCAGAAGGCCAACTGCATCCTGGGCTGCATCAAGAGAAACGTGACCAGCAGGGCGAGGAAGGTCATCCTGCCCCTCTGCTCTGCTTTCGTGAGACTCCACCTGGAGTGCTGCATCCAGTTCTGGGGCCCTCAACACAAGAAGGACATTGAGCTGTTGGTGGAGGGCCATGAAGATGATCAGAGGGCTGGAGCACCTCCGCTATGAAGGCAGGCTGAGGGAGATGGGGTTGTTCAGCCTGGAGAAGAGAAGGCTCCTGAGGGCCTGATAGCAGCCTTCCAGTATCTGAAAGGGGCCTACAGGAGAGCTGGGGAGAGAGTTTTTCAAGGGTGTGTAGAGACAGGACGAGGAGTAATGGCTTTAAGCTGGAAGAGGGGAGATTTAGGCTGGGTATTAGGAAGAAATTCTTTCCTGTGAGGGTGGTGAGACACTGGAACAGGTTGCCCAGAGAGGCTGTGGATGCCCCCTCCCTGGAAGTATTCAAGGCCAGGCTGGATGGGGCTCTGAGCAACCTGGTCTAGTGGGAGGTGTCCCTGCCCATGGCAGGGGGGTTGGAACTAGGTGATCTTTAAGGTCCCTTCCAACCCAAACTATTCTGTGATTCAATGATTCTATGATTTGGGTGCTGTTAGATCTTTGAGATCTTTCCTGGTGAAAATTTAGTTGCCAATGGATTTGGACTAGTTAGAACAGATAAGATGAGTTCTTAAAAGATATTAGACTCTTAAAAAGAGTCTTAAGTACTTTTTCCTAATGAGACTGTTAGCTGTCTGATATTTAGCCTCTAGAACTCAAAATGAAATATGACTTCTCTATGTGATTTTAAATGAGAAGTTTGGAAGATGATCTCCATACTTCAGAACAATGACATGAAGTGTATCTAATTGTAGAGTATTTAGTATGATCTCAAATAATCGTTGTTGGTTAATGTACTGTAATGAGAAATGCTGTGTAACAAACAGTATTTCTTTACTGAAACAAATGTTTGGCAGGTAAAATTGTTAGCGTAACATGCTTAAATTTCTGCAAGACGTTGTATGCAATCCCACCTGCTTTTGTGCTAAAACAGTGCCGTACACAGTCAGCATAATGAAATTGTTACATAAAAACAAATAATGAATGTGAAACAACCATTGGACAGCAATTATTACAGTGAAATCTTGCAAAGGAAGTCTTAGTGGGTTTTGATGAGTCTTGGCCTCTCCTTTCACAAGTACAAAATCTGACAATCCTTCTCCCAGGCACTTGAAATTCCATTTGTAAAAGCAAAAATGCTTGAGAACTGCTAGGTCTCCTTTTGAAATGTTCTCCATAATTTCACTGCTTTGATATTTGCTACAAACCCAGCTAAACACATATATAAGCTGTTTTTATCCATTCACTTTTATCATAGTTTTATCACCTAGATCTTCTCTCTACCTGGTATTAATGCTCCTCTCTATTTATAGATAGCAGTTGTTCCAGTTTAGGCTTCATTTTGCAACATTAGCAAAAAAAAAAAAAAAAAAAAAAAAAAAGGAAAAAAAAAAAAAAAAAAAAAAATAAANGAGCTCATTTTTTTTAAGTACAAATAGAAAAGTAGGTTTTTATCCAATCGGTGAGTAAAGCAGTGAAACTTGTCCTCTGGAACCCAGGGATACTTGCCAGGTTCAGGTGTGTGATCCAGTAGGATTCTGGTTCCACAGTGAGGTGAAATCTGGAGGTTCATGGCACTACTTCCATCCATTTGCTTTGGAAGAAAGTCAAGACACACATATATGCAGTGGGACAGCAATAGCTTCCTGCTGGTTGCCCTTTTAGCAAGGTGCAGGAAGAAAACGCTGTGGGGTGACTATATCCACAGCATAGACATAGTGTTGACATAGTTCTCTGTACCTGCTCTGTTTTTCACTTCTGTTTTTCAGCACAGATAGTCAGCAGTTTATCTCCTGATACCGATGGGTTCCCATCAGTATGTTTTATACTGGTCTTAGTGTTTTCCTCTCTTTCCTTGCAATGCTTTCCTCAGATATCATAGGCATTTACCTTCCCTGTCCTCAGTCTTCTTAACAGCTTGTAGTTAGCCTGTAGCTAATTAGCTGAGATTACAGGTTCTTGAGTTTTAACAGTTATTTCCACAAAGGAACTCACAATTTATAGCTGGGATATATGGTATTTTTCAAGTGCATCACCATGCTTCTTACAATATTGATTTCATTCCTATTTTCATTATTTCAGTCCTTGTAGTCATTCAACAATTGCAGTGCCCTTTTATGGTAATAGATCCCAGCCTAACATATCCAGTACATTTTACTGGCGTGTACCTTTTTTTATATACTAATATCATTAATGAAAATGTTGAAAAATATCAGTTTCAGGGGTGGTACTTAATAAACCCCACCTGTTTCAGAGGTGGTGCTTAATAAACCCCACCTATCAACTTCTGCTGGCATGATATTTGTTATTTCAGCTGTACCTGCTCTATTTCCGCTTTTGTTTAGCACCTTATCCATTCTGCAACTCCTGGACTGTCTAATTCTGATAGTCATTCAGATCTTTTTGAAAACTGAGTCCCACAAAGAAGACACACGTCCATCCTGTATTTGGTGTCTCTGAAAAAAGACAAGGAAAAGCATGCCAATGAATATAAAAGGAAGGTAGAGTTCTGCCAGCCATTAAGTTGAAATCCTTTGCAAAGAAAGGACACACAAAAGAGAGAAAGTAAAAACAACAGCTTTTATTACTTTCCAACATTTTTTGTAACTATTTCATTAAAAAATCATCTGTAATTTGTATTTTTTTGATGAGTCAGAGTTATGGTTTTCTTAACCTGCATATAGACAGTGGCCCTTTAAAAACTGGAGCCCTTTAAGTCAACTTAAAATTTAAATAAGAAAATATTTTGGGTTCCTTATGCTTTTTGTTGGTTTTTCTCAGAGAGCTGGAAACTGATGAAGGGAACAGAGTTCATAATCAAAAAGTTGAGCCAGTTGCCAAGACAAAAAAAAAAATAAGGAACAAAAAACCCAGGTCTTTGCTGAGATGAGAACTTGGTTGAAATCCAAAGCTGGTGCTTATCTCTGAATTCATCTCAGCCATGCTCTGTCATTTCGTGAAGTCAGAGTAACTTATGCCGCTAATGTTTGAAAAAGCAATTTGAGCTGCTCAGCCAAATAGAAGCAATCCACTAAGGGTTTTTCTGACTGCCCTCTGAATCTCCCAGCTATCCAACAGGCAGCTTTAAATTTTCAAGTTACCCCTTAAACAATGAATAAAGCAAGCATTTGGATGCTTAGCTCTCTCATATCTCTTTCTCTAGTGGGTGACCTATTTCTTAAGCAATTAACATCACCTCCAGAAGAACTAAAACTCTCAAAACTATATCACTATTAGTAAAAACGTCTGGAAACCGCAAATGCACAGAAAAAAGGGGATATATTCCTCAACATGTAACGAGGCAGCACACCTCACCACCATCTCAGAACTGTAGTTTCTCCAGTAATCTTTGCATTAGAGAACAGAGGTGAAATTGGGGAAAAAACAAACAAACAAATAAACAAACATGATATAAAAATAGATCTGGAAATGTTTTCCAACATGTTTCAGTAGCTACAAGTGCTTTACTATACACACTAAAACCCAGAATCTTGAAGCTACTTTACATACCTTCAGCACTGGTTAGATTAGCAATGATTTTATTTTTTTTTTTTGTGGCTGTGACAGATGGTCATACCCACAGGCATCAGAAAGATGTTCCAGAGTTCCGTCTCTTGAAGTAAAATGTGTTTGGTAGTATCAACTGCATACATCCTCATTCACTAGAATTGAAATGCATTTAATTTTTGTAAGTACTGCCCTTATTTGTTTTAGCAGCATGGATAAAGACAATTTGAGATTTATATTTCTTCCAAAATGTAGCCATTACATCTGGCATATTAAAGTTAATCTATTGCCATTGACTTTGGTCCTATGCCACTCTTCTGGAGACACTAGTCTCGAGTTCAGAAAGTTAGAGACAATAGTTCATTTAAGGATGTTCCATAAAGCAATGTTTTTAAGTTATCAATATTATTTTTCTTGCCTCAGTTCACAACTACTGTACATAAGATTCAGTTATATTAATGAGCAAACATACATTTTTTTCTGAGACTCATACACGTAAAGGATACAGGCAGCTGTTTCTTAGCAAAGAAGAGAAGGAAGTACTTTATTTTCTTGCAGCTGCATGTCAGTGGAAAGTAATGTATGAATTCAACAGGTATTGAAATGTACCTTCATATTTTCTTTCTCTTGTACTCCTTCCACAATGCCCCTTGCCATTGCTTTGTGCTTCCCATTCTATCTGCTCTTGATCTCAGCTGAAGTATTGGCTGTGAAAGACAGACACCAACAAAAGAAAAAGGAAGGTGTTTTGTTCTGAGAAGCCATGCACTTCTGTAGTAGGTAGAACATTAGAAAACAGTTTAGTTCTTACAAAATACTAACAATTTTAGACTAAGTCTACAGTGCCTTCATTATGCTTCTAAGTGCAGAGCACTGCAGAGGAGGAGAAGAAAAGGAAAATCGATGGTGCCCTTCCTACTGCATTTTAGAAGCCTGTATTGGCAAGCCTTTTAAACATTGTCAAGTATGGAAGCCTGGAAGTATAGCTGAGCACTGGGGAGAAAAGTGCTGCTACTCAAAACCTAAACAAGAATTTTTGATATTGTGTGTAGCTTTCCTGAGGAGCAGGCAGATTTTTCTATTTCAGAAGGCCATATGGAATTGCTACATTTTTGGAGAATAAAAAAAAACACCTCATCTCACATTGATTTTTTGACCATTCTGGCCAAATAAACAAGGCTGATACTTTGAAAACATCAATGAACCCCCGAGAGTTTAGATTTCATGTTTTCTTGCATATGAACTATGTTCCTGTTCTATTTGTACAGCATCTAACAAAAGGAACCTTGGTTCCTAAGCCACTGCAGGCATATTTGTTAATTTAAAAAATATCCATTCTTGTTTAGGTATTATAATATCTTTAAAAGTTCAGGGCATAATCATGGAAAGAGGTAATTAAGTTAGGGGCTTAGCTGCCTGACGATTACTTAGTAGAACCTGGAAGAAGCAGCAACTGTGCTGTCTTTGCTTGTAAATTACTTTTTCAGGAGGAACTTGTCACCAATCTTGCACTGAATTTGAATGCTGAAGCTAACACAGATGTTGCTTATGCTTGGTGCTCATTCATACTACAGCGTAACCCTGCTTCCCAGAGAGCTAGCAGTGTAATGCAGCAGATAACTTGCTTTGAATTGTAACTTTGGCTCCTTTATATGTAAAATAAATAGAGCTATAACAAACCTTGTCACAGCCTGCGCTCATTGATTTGAGAATAAAATATATGCTGAAGAACAATTATGTTCTCTGCTTACTGCAAACACAATTTGTCACCAAAACCACCAGCAGGAAAAATCCAACCACTATACTTTTCACTGCAAGTGGGCCTGTGAAGGTCATCACTATTCAACTCTAGTCTGAGTTCCTTTATTCACTGCAGCTGCCCTGTGTGCACTTTCAGCAGACAATCTGAAGAAGGGAGAACCACAGGTGTGTCATCACTACCATCAGTGATTCAGAGAAACAAATGCACCTGTTTTCCAGAAACACACACTGAGAGTAACAAGAGGTAGCCAAGTGTGTGGATGAAATGTGAGAGGCAGATAACTATACATATCTGCCCACGAGGTGGGCCAAGAGTGGTAATGTGACTGTTTTACTGCGGGACTAGGGGAATGAAATTGAATGCTGTTACCTAAATTTGGCTGAGATTTTACTTTTGTGTATCTCTATATTCATGTAAAAATGTTTTAAGTTCTTCCAGTGTGCAACTAGGATACCAGCTGCCTCTCAAAGATACTACCCTAAATGGACTGATTGACCAGATGGGCAATATGCTCCTCTGTTCTAGAAAATAGGTTGAGTCTTCCCTATCTATATCTTGGTAGGATTTTGGCATCCAGGTCATTTCTGGGGTTACCAGGGACACTGACTGGCAATGTTTTTGATCATGCTGTTATGATCTTCAGTCCTGTCCTGTGCCTGTTCCTGCTATGGGTGCAGTACTGTATCCTTTCAGTGATGTGCTAACACCACATAATGCACCATTTAGCTGAACTTGGTTATCGTGTTTAGTACTACAGTGTCTGTAGTGGTGATCACCTGTCTCCCATAACTCTCTAGAATGGAAGTCCTCCAGGTATTATGGGATTGATTGGGGCTTTAGTGGGATAGGAAGATTCTTGGCACTTCTGGTTAAGTGAAATTTCTTGATGTTTGAACTTGCTGCCTTTGCTGTTTCCTAAAGCTCACGGTACATGCCATCTTCAGAAGCAGAGAGTGAGAATGGTTGCATTATCTTTTAGAAAATCCAAGCTGTGAAGAGCAAATAGCTGAATAGGGAATGCTATGGTGTGATGAATCATGCATGACCTTGAACTACAGCACAGATTTATTCAAACAACATTGATGGGACTTCTTTCGCTTTGAATGAGGCCCTGGATGTTTAGGCTAGTCTGCTGGATATCTGGGACAGTTTGCCTCTCTCAGGTCTCCTCTAAGGGCATTTCACCAGCATCCAGATACAGGAACCCCTTTGGTATTTGAGCAACCCAATGGAAGTTTATTTATATGCTCTTTCAATTTTATTCTTATCACATATACCAGACATAGTTTGGTAGATAGGGGGATATCACTATTAATGTAAGGACCTCTATACAACATAATCAGTTCGTACATTGCTATTAAAATGAATATTGTGCTTTATGTAGCAGAAGGAAGGCATATTTTTAATGCAGAAACACTAAATACTTTGAGAGTGTTTTCTACCTTCTGTGCTTCCTTGGTATCCATATTTGACCCTCCTGTTTTACGTTCTGGATACTTTTTGAGAGCTAAGAAATCCGTGGTAGCTGCAAAACTAATAAGCAAGTAAATTTAGACAGGAAAATTCCTGGTATGATTCCACTCAGTGAAATTCATTTTCATCCTAATTTAGATGCTCAGAACTTCAAAGTGCAAATATAGTACTGCCTGCAGTTCTAATGTAAAAATTCTAGTCTCACCTCTGGCATTTTAAGGTAGCTATAATTATTTTGGCGTTTGAACACACCTTCAATGTCTAACATCCAATAACAGGTTTGTTCAAAAGGACCCAAATGTGCTCCCTGTAAAGCAAAGAAATGATTATAGTGGAAATTGTTCTATGCCAGAATACAAGCTAGCAAAGTTGGGGCTACTTTAAAAATAGGTAGAAAAGGATGTAATAGATTCTTTATGATTTATTCTTTTCCTTTGCTCCTATATTTATGTCTGATGTAAATTAAACAGAGCAGTAATACATTTCATGCCCAATTTAACTTCAGTCCACTCCTCTTTGAACTTTTTTTATTTGCTAAACTTACTTATTCTAACCAAAAGTTTCATTCTGAAGACATTCATTGAGGGAGGAAGTTCCAGCTGAGCTGCACTGCTAGCTTACTATAGTTTTACCATTCTAGTTCTAACCCTAGGCTTACTCTGAATAGTGACATAGTGACACAGATGCTGCCACAAAAGGCTTTCTGATATGTAAATGGTATTTCTCAAGGAAAAAAAGACCATTCCAGCAAAAAAATACTAATTCATCAGTTAAAAAAAAAAGTCATGAAAATGATGCAAGTTTAAAAAATTAATTAAATTATGGACATATTTCCTATACAGTGTGTTTTCCTGGTTGACCTCTAGGGAAACAGGGCTATAAGATTCTATAGGAAGACATACATATCAGGTTTTGATGTTGGCAATTTGAAAATTGGGAGAGGCCTTCTACTAGCCAAGATTCCCACATTCTGCATTCCCAAATTTTTTCCTGGGTGCCTAGATGTCTGGTAATCTCCATTCAAGCTGAGGATACCTTTTGCATTCTCCTAGATGGTATTAGAGACTAGGACACTGTACAGATTCCCACACACTTCCCTCCTAAGATCAGAGAAGCTAGTTGTCTCAAGTTGTATGCCTGTGCTGCCAAACAATCTAGCTTCACAGCTCCATCCAGGGCTGTCTTCTGCTGCTCCTTTAAATGGATACATTTTAGTTCAGACACAGGATCTCTTTTGGAGTGAATCAATTTATTCTCTCCAGAACAAAAAAACACAGCTGTAGTTCTAGGATACTTCCCATCTTGCAGCAAGGATGAGCAAATTTGACTCTTGCTTCCATGTGCGGTACCATCCTTTTGAAATGGCCAAGTTTTCAAGATTTTGAGCTGTTTACCCTGGTAAAAAATTACCAGTGACAGTTGAAAGCCCTGCAAGAACTCTGAATACTGATGTTCTCACAAAACTATGGATCTTGCAAGCAAGAAAACATATGAGTTTTAGACATCTATCAACACTCTTTTAAGTAAGTAACTTACTCTTCTCAAGGAAGTAACTACAGAGGTTCTTTATATTTAATGTTATTGCAGGAGTTATTCTTAAAGATGGGTTCAGAAAATACTTATTACCGGCAAAATTAAGATCTAAATTATTCCAGAACATTTTTGTCCGTTGAGAAGGTTCCATTATTTAAGTTACTGCTGTCACGGTTGTAGGTTAGGCACTGCTTTAGGACTGGGGTAGGTAGGAAATGAGCAATTCTTACATAGATGACTGGAAGGTACATGTACAACAACCGTCTTTTAATGAATACTTCACCATTTCAATTAACAAATGAGCTAGTATGTTCCTGTTGCTAAAACACTCTTTGTCTTCCATATATCCTGGTTATCAAAGGCTACGCAATATTCAAATACATATGCGCATTTTTAGGGAAATATTTAAAAGATTTATACAGTAAATAGTATCTGATCAAGTGTGGTCATTAGAGTGCCCTTAAAATGTTTTTTTCTTAATCACATTTCATTGTTGTTTATTGTTTGTGTGGTCATTTGTCAGCCAATCCTAGGGTCTAGATCATGACAGATGGCCTTATATGAAGAGTTGTTTGATATTAAGAAATACTTTTGAAGGGTTTCAAATCTTCATAAAAGGATTTGTTAACCTGACCTCACAGTAGTTCTATGAGATACAGTAAGAAAGAATTATGTTTATTTTACTGGTACTAGAACTATATTGAAATTATATATATATGTATATATAAACTATATAAAGCTAGGATGTTCAAACTTTAAAAGTCAGGTATTTAAAATAAACCAGTGATCTTATTTCTCAAGATACTAAACACTCACAGGTTTCCTGGACTTCACTGGTAACCACTTTAGTCAAAAAGATATCTTATAGTGTAACATAGTGGTCGTTAATTGATATATTTGGACAATTTCATTTGCACAAGTATTAGCAGAGTCCATGACAGCAAGGCACAGAAATTTCAAGGCTAATGATGCTCCTACATCCAGTTGCAGATACCCGATTTAGCAGTGACAATGAACATGTTCAATGTTCAGCACTTCTGAAAATCAAGTCCAGTAAATGCACAATTTTTGTATGCAGCAGTTATTGTCCTACCAGGGAAGCTTCACTGACTCAAGTGGTGTTATGTTACCAGGAAATGTGTTTGCTTGTAATTGAACTCCTTTAGTTATATGTGCTGTTCGTTCTGTCATGATTGTAACGTCGCTAAGACTCAGGCTGAATTTTCCAAAAGAAAAACTATTACTCATGGGAATATCTTGTCATAGAAGAATTTCTCATTGGTAGGAATGGCTTTTACAAGCAAATCATTCATTATATAAGGGTGACTACTTCACTGTAATTTGTTTTATTCATTGAAATCTGAGTTACACATTAAGCATGGCAAATCAAACCCTGGGTATCTTTTACCTACTACCACAAACAAAGCGAATATTTCTTCCTACTGCTTTGAATGGGGATTCCATATTGTGTCCTGAGGTCAGGAATTTCCCATTTCCTGTGTTCTCTCTGTTTCCTGAAGTCACATCTAGTGAAGCCTAGAACAGGAAATACTCCCTGGTATAACATTAAATAAAAATGTTGCTAATTTAGGTACACATTCTCCTAGTCCCCAAATAGGATCAAACTAACATAGATGGGCAGAGAATCCCTCTTCCTAGAAAGCTCAGTCTTACATATATTGGATCTGAAATCTGTAGCTCTTCCAATATTTAAAAATTAAACAAACAGTTAAAAAATCACTTTAATTTGTTTTGGAAGGTTTCCATAACCTCTTCAGACAACAGTATCTGGTGACTCTGGCAATTAGCTTTGCAGGAAGGACACTCAAAAAAACCCTAGCAAAATGTATCGGGAAAAAGTTCAGACAGATTATTTCTAACTTCTTATAGATGATGCATCCAAATAAGTGTTCTCAGTCCCTGGATGCTTCTTTCATACAACTATTATTACTTGTATCAGAAATGTTTAATTGTAGTCAGGAGTCAGCCAGTTGTGCTGTGCATTTTAATTGCAAACCAACATGTTTAGTACTGTTGAAAATCGTCTTTACCATACTATTTTTATTTTCCGCTTCTAATTNCTATTTCAAACCTTATAGATACATTTTAGGAATCAAGGCTTCATTTATCTTTTCAGAAATGCCAATTTGTTGACTCAAGTGTAATATAGTATATGCTGCACTTCCAGAGGGAAGAATTCCATCATCTTGGGATTTCTGCATTTCTAACTTTAGTTCTGTGTATCTTTGCTGTACCTGCCAGTGATAGGCAACTATTTTTAAAAATGATCAAAAGTTTCTGGGACAATTTCTCCATATTTATTTTCTATATATTTACTTAATGAGAAATAGAGTATATTTGTGATAGATTTCTGTATAGCATTTGTAGTACAAGTGATTCAGGACCCCAAAATTATTTGTCATGTAACTTAGGAAATTTAACACAGGATCACAGTTTTTTTGAAAAACAAAAATCTTTCGCAGTTAAAATCCTTTATATTAAACCTTAAAGGATATAAAACTATTCTACTAAATTATGATTATTCTCTGATGCATTATAATTCTGCTAGATACATGTCAAACTAATACAAACTAAAATTTCTGTGTTTGCAAAATTTAACAACTTTAGATACAGTGGCTGAGAAATCATTTCTAGGAGAAAAAGTGCAGGACAGCTCCTTTTTATTTACAGAAGTTCAAAGAAGGACATGGTATAGAGGAGGACTGATTCTGTCAGTGTGCCATGATGCTTTTATTTCAACTGTAATCATCCATCTACCACCATGGAAACTTTTCAGACAGATATCTACTTTCATTTATGGTTTCATATTCTCAATATTTTGTCCAGTCATGTCTGGTAGAAAACTTTAGGATACATAGACAAGTAACGCTGCAATTACTCTACATAAAGCAGTCAAAGACAATTTTTCAGTTTCTATGGAGAAAGATGAGAAAANAGTGTGACTGGGAAAGAAAAACAGTCAAGGATCTTTCATTCTTTCTCTAAATTCCTCAGGGTATGTTGTCTTTGTGAAGGAGACATTGATAATGTCTTTAATAGCCTTTAATAATGAATTAGGTAGTCATTACTCATTAAGATAACGTCTACCTCACTTTACTGTAAGATGTCCTACTAATTACTAACTTGTTTTCTCACTGCAATATGGTTATTTGTGGGGAGAAAATGAAGAAAGTGAAAGAAGGGTTTTAATGTCTTTAACCGTTGTGGATATTAATTGTGTCTCCCTATCATGGACATCAGGTGAAACTGAACAGTACAACACATATTCACGTGTTTTTTCCTTCAAAAATCTCTGGACCAAGTAGTTTTTTTTTTCTTTTCTTTTCTTTCCTTTTTTTTTTTTTTTTTTCCCTCCCAAGTCAAAACAATAGTTCTTTTTCTCCATGCAACTTCTTATTAAAAATGCTGAGTAATCCACCATATTTTACCAGGTCCTGCATAACCATACACATCATTTTGAGTGATTGTAGAATGGGAGAAAAAAATACAGAGAATGGTTGGACTTGATGCATTTTAAATTTGAATATCCTACAAACAAGATATTCAATGACTGTTCTTTTCAGAGATACACCAGGACTATATATTTGAATAATTGCTAAGGATTTTTTTTGACGTTGTACCTGGGTTCATATTGTTCCCAACCAAAATGATTTCATGAGAGGAAAGGAATAATGTAAATGTTACTATTGGAATGATTTTGCAAATCTTCTCCCTTCTCCATGTTTTAGTGGTTGTTGTTTTTCTTGGCCTGTGTATGCCTGCGAAAAATCTGTCATTTCCTGATGCGTGTGGGATACAAAGTGACAGAACAGAGTTAGACAAGTCAGGTAGCAGCAAAAAAACTAGTGTTTTGCCATATTTCTCGTAGATGTGCCTAT
>VXAV01007900.1:134054-150655 GCA_013399715.1 Alectura lathami
CCTATAGTTGGGAGAAAAAGATGTATAAAAATTAATAGTGTTCCTTTAACTTCATTCTGTGTAGGAAATGAGTTTCTGCAATGTTTTTTCTGTACAGTAATATGATTCAATGCTTACAATTATTTAGGTTCCATTGATTTTAATTATGAATTTTGAGCAACCTGCTGTTCACTGTAGTATCTAGTCTTCTGGTATTTTGATGACCTTTTTTAAATGTTAATAAAACGCAAGAGGAGGAACTCATGAGAATCACCTCAGCATCAGTGTGATTTTAGGCAAGATGTGATCTGCAGTTACTGACAGGAAGCAGTGCTTCCTTCAGTTCTTCTCCTGCAACGTTGACAACCACAACTACCAATTTTAGTGATATTTCCTATCTATCCTTGCTTCCAGGCCATTTCACCTGTCCAGCCGCTTGTCTGGGTTGGGCTTTGCACTGCCAAGCGAACTATTTCTGCATGGCCAGCCCATTGTATTCCCTTACCCTATTATCTCAAACGTGTTCCTCCCTAAGTACCTCCCTTTTTCCACCTTTGGTTCCTCCCCTAATCATCCCATAATAAGTCACGTGCAATCTCATAATGTGTCCTGCACCTTTGGGCAGCAGTTGCTCTTAGTCTGAAAGGTGCTCTGGAGAGCAGCTCCTGATGACTTGTGGTAGGTGTCACACCTGGACACTGGGGCTGAGACTCTCCTGAAACAATGCCAGGAGGAGGGGCCCAGGCAGGATGTCCTTTCCTCTGAGTCCTTTATTTTGATTCTCACATGCCCCTGTGCTCATCATGGTTTGTGGAAATGAGTTTCTGGTGGGCTGATGGATTCTGGGGTGGGCTTGGGAGGAGCTGGGGCAGGCATTACTTAAGCTCCCCCTACCGCTGTCCCTCTGTGTTTCTTTGTGGGCGTGCAGATGACCTTTTCTCACCTAACCTAACAATCCAAATTTGCTTCATTGTATATTGCTCATTTTCTTTTGCTCCAGAATGCAAGAAAAACAGTAGCCTAAATTTATACCTAAAAAAGAAATATCCAGATGAAATTGTATTGAGCCTTCAGCAGAATGAGGTAATATGTTTCAGAATAACAGCATTACCATATTGATACACTGAATTTTATGATAATATTCTTTGAAAATGGAGAAAAAAGGCAAAAAATAAGCTAGTGTCTTTAAGGATCGTTTAAAATAACAAACCAAAAACACCCATGGAAATTACAATGTCTTTTCTTCTTGTCTTGAAAATGTCTAGACCATCTTGTTTTCTTTTGCTTGAATTAACTTCTATGCTATAACAAACAAACAACAAAAAAAAACACCTATCTTTCCTAAAGTGTCTTTCCATTTTATTTAGGCTGTGTTTCTGGTCTATTTACTATGGTATGGAATTCTATAGTGACTGCAAATAAAAGGGCCAATACCCAGACAGAACAGTTCCTAGAGGACAGGAGGCTGAGGTAGCACATGAGAGGGAATACAAACAAGAAGAAAATGGGTAAGTCTTGCATGCAGAGACACAAATTAGACCTGGGATATGACCCTAAACATGCAGAAAAATGAAGGCTTTTTTAAAAAGTGATAGTTAACCCTGAAGCTAATGTTTTACTTCCCACTGCTTTGTAGCTCTGCTTTCCCTCTATTTCTTCTTTGCCCCTGCTTCTCAACCCTCACCTACCCTTTATTTTTCATCAGTTTTGAAAGTTTTCGTTTCATTTCAACCTTATCATCAACTTGCTTTCTAACATCTTGGAAATGCAAGATGGCTACCAACGTAGCAGTTAAAAGCAGCTATTGTTTATATTGTAGTATGATGCTTATGGAGAAATGATACCGTAATAATTTCAATTTGATTAAGAAATTGTCCAAAGCTAACTGTGTTTTCAAGAGTCCTAAACAAAGCTTAGCTTCTTATTTTTTCAAAACTTGGCATCATGGTGTCTCAAAGTACAAAGGCACTTCCATTGAAAACGTTAAAAATGCTCAGAGCAGATTTTGAGATTTCTGACTTATGAAGAGAACTTGTAAGACAGAGTGAACATGCTAAATTTATGCATTTTAAACTAACAGATATCGAGAGTCTTTGATTGATACAGTAGGGAAATGCTGTATTAACATTGGGCAGCAGTTAAATCAAGTACAAAACTAGCTGAATTTTTTAAAGTAGAGTTGCAAGTAAAAAATGTCCCTTAGCTGCTGTATTTCAGCTCAGAACACGTTTAAAACTCATTGCTGTCTACAGCAGTAAAAGAATCATGTAAATGTTGTCTTAGTGGGTTAAATAGCTTACATTTCTTTATCTGGGAAAAAAAAAAAAAAAAGAGGTATTTTCACCATTTTAAACACTAGTTTTTCTTCAAATGTTATTTAGTGTTTTTTGTTAGTTCAACTTACTATGTTTGGATAGAAATCTGAACAGAAAATCTTATACAATTAGACTTAGACCTAAATTTTAGAATATTTCAATATTCATCTTGCCTTTTCCTACATAATTAGAAGGCCCTTTGAGGAATTTCTATATTAATTAGATTTAAGATATTATTTTTTGAGAGAGGAGGTGGGGACAGGTGAGATAATTACATTTTTTTTTTCCCACTCCTTCTACCTTTTCATGCTTTCCATTCAATTTCAAGCTTCTCCAGGAACATTATCACAATTTAAATGATAGAAATGATCATCTTAATAAGTATCTGATGTTAGACACAGTCCATCTAATCTATCTGAAATCCAAAGTGAAGCTTTTTTTTTTTCTGACAGAATTGTAATATATTGGTAATCCCATCAAAGCCTACAGAACATCCAGGAGTAATATAAAACTTGTAAAAGTATGCACTGTAGACATTCTGGTATGTTTTTCAAGCCAACTGAAATTAAGAACACAATATAGTGAATATTTTCCTTCTTACAACACGAAACATATTTAATCCTTATAATGACAGTGAAATCATGCCTGTATGTTACTGGATGTGTCCTTGATAAAGTTTTTAACATGCAAGAAAATTCAAGTTCCATCCTACAAAGAGAAGTTTTGGCATAGGAAGAATAAAACTTTGGTTTTAGGCATGAACATTCGTGGATGGTCTTCTTATTAAATTAGTGACAAACCAAAATATATTTCCCCTTGGGGCAAAAATATGGTCCTACATGTTATATGGAGAATTAAAAAAAAAAAAAAAAAAGTTTTTACTTTGGAAAACTTGTTATGTTGAATATGTTAACACTCCAAATTGACTTACAACATCTGGGAACCAGTATGATAAATACAACTAAGGCAATTTCAAGCATTCTGGCCTTCGGTTATCATGGTTTGCCCACAGAACTCAGTAGCACAGTCCATGTAGAACCCTACTACATGCAGCACAGTTGTACAAGAACTACATATCACACAACCATATTGGCAGGGACAAAATCCCCATCTAAACAGCCTGTCATGATGCAGGGGTCCGTCTTGGGACTGGTGCTCTTCAACATCTTTATTGACGACTTAGACTGAGGGATCGAGTGCACCCTCAGCAAGTCTGCTGATGACACCAAGCTGAGTGGTGCAGTTGATAGCCCTGAAGGAAGGGATGCCATCCAGAGGGACCTGGACAGGCTGGAAAAGTGCGACCACGAGAACCTCAAGAGGTTCAACAAGGCCAAGTGCAAGGAGTTGCACTTGGGTTGGGGCAATCCCAGGTGTGTATACAGACTGGGAGAAGAACTCCTTGAGAGCAGCCCTGAGGAGAAGGACTTGGGCGTTGTGATGGACCAAAAGCTGGCCATGAGCCGGCAGTGCGCTCTTGCAGCCAGGAGGGTCAATGACATCCTGGGCTGCATCAAGAGAGGGGTGGCCAGCAGGGAGAGGGAGGTGATCGTCCCCCTCTACTCTGCCCTTGGAAGGCCTCACCTGGAGTGCTGTGTCCAGGCCTGGGGCCCCCAGTACAGAAGGGATGTGGAGCTGTTGGAGCGGGTCCAGAGGAGGGCCACCAAAATGATCAGAGGGCTGGAGCACCTCTCCTGTGAGGAAAGGTTGGGGGAGTTGGGATTGTTTAGCTTGGAGAAGGGAAGGCTCCGGGGAGACCTCATTGCGGCCTTCCAATACTTGAAAGGAGCTTACAGGCAGGAGGGGGACCGACTTTTTCCACAGGTGGATAATGGTAGGACAAGGGGGAATGGGCTAAAACGGAAAGAGGGGAGGTTTAGGTTGGACATCAGGAAGAAATTCTTCCCTGAGAGAGTGGTGAGGCGCTGGCACAGGCTGCCCAGAGAAGCTGTGGCTGCCCCATCCCTGGCTGTGTTCAAGGCCAGGCTGGATGGGTTCCTGGGCAGTTTGATCTCGTGAGCTAGTGGCTGGCAGCCCTGTCGACGGCAGTGGGGTTGGAAGCAGATGATCTCTGAGGTCCCTCCCAACCCAAGCCATTCTATGATTCTATGCCATGAAAACAACAAAAGAAATTCCAAAGCTCATTCTCCCTCCTTTTCTCAGTTGACTTTTACGTCTTCAGAGAATGATGTCTAATTTAGGAGAGTTCTAGAAGCAGAAAAGGCAAACTTTTTTAGTGCAAAAATTTCACCTTTATTACAGCTCAGGGGCCATGCCTAAAACCCTGGTAGAGCAGGAAACAGTCCTCAGCCCACAGTGTATTTTGCAGTGATAAGAACTTCTGAGATGCACAAACCTACAATGAAGGACAATTTGTTTGGCACACTACTAAACTGTTAATAACAAAGCTTCACATTAGAAGCTGGAATAAATGATGATGTATACTTTCAGGAAATCATTATTCCTTTACCCCCTTTATGACCATTATTTAGATGCAGTAATTATGTTGATTGTGGCAGTACACCTGCAAGTTCAGCTATTTCAAAAACTGACTTGAACTATTAAATCTTGAGTTTCCAAACAAGTACTTATAGGGAAATAGAGGGGCAGATCAGAACTTTTTTTTTTTTTTTTTTTTTTTTTGTGTGTGTGTGTGTGTGTGAATTCAATGTTAGTATCACTTCATTTATACTTGGAACATTTTCTTTGTTACTATGAGAGCTAAAAAAATGCTGCATTATTTTATAATCTAAATGGGCATTCTCTGTATTTTAAATCTGACCTAGGGTTGTAGATAAATGCTCTAAAAATATTACACCTGTTTTGCCTAACTAATGTGTATATATATCATAATCATATTAGAAAAAATGTTCTAGCTAAGGTTTTATTTCTTTCTGCTGTCTTTCTGATAGCAATTTTAGGAAGTGTAGAAGCTATAAAATCAATTCTAAGTACTGCTAATGATATTTTTTGGAAAATTTAATTTCATTTTCATATTTTTTTTTTCCATGTCTCCTGCAGGATTTTTCCACCAAAGAAAACTAATCCTAGAGAAAGGAGAACGAAATCCATAGATTCCATGAAATCCATAAGAGACACTCCCAAGTGGACAATAGAAAGAAGGACAAATGAAAGGAAATAAATCTTGTTGGTACCATAATGCAAACATGCAAAGAGAAAAGTATGGGTTCTAACCGAGAAACACTGCTCCGTGTAAATGATGGCCATCTGTGCAAACTGTATTTCATTATTTCATTATTTTTTGTACAGGCCTCCATTAATTAAGTATTGCATAAAGCCTTCAGCATGGGCTCAGTAGCACCATTGTGAATAGTATACATAATATATGTAACAATTAATTTGATATAAAGCTATTTAAGGAGTCATTTTTGAACTCCCCCAAGGCAACAAGAGGGTCACTGACTTCGTAGCAGATTGTCCTGCACTCGCAAACAAGCAAAGATTACTCACCCGGATAGAGGCCTCAGGACAGTCCATATAGCGATGACTGAATAAACTTTCATATGTAAAAAAGATCTTAAGATTGATGCTTCTAAAATGGAAAATAAATGGAAATAAAACTTTCTCCTGGGGTTCTACTAGCTTAAAAATTTTGCCATTACATGTTTTTTTTAACCATAGTGCAAAAATGTTACTTTTTATTAATATTATTCCACCACTCTTCCTTTTTTTCTAGGTCATACATTTCATTATTTCCCAGCATTCTAGCTCATTTCTGCTGCTGTACTTATGTAAGTAAATGACGCATGTGCCACACATCAAGGGCAGAACTGAAAGCATCCCTTCTCCAGTTATGTCTAGAGGATTCCCATAATCAAAATGTTTGTGGCTATTTTGGTGTCTCCTTCCACCCCAACTCCTATGCAAGGGCAAAGTGGATCATATTACACAAGAGCAACAAAATAAATCCTTTGAGTTAAGGGCATATGACTTTTACCAGAAGTATAGCCTGAAGCAGAATAATGTTCACAAGTTCCTGGCACACACTGGATCTAAAAGAGACAAAGCAGACAAGAAGAAAAACAACAGTGTGAACCAAATGAATATCTTTGGGGAAAACAGGAAGGGAGTTTGTGTATCTTCCAGTTTCTGAGTGTATTTGAGCATGTGGACCAGTAGCATGAACTGTCATGCAACCAAAGGGAGAAATCATGGTCAAATGGTCTTTTTCTCTGTTAGTAAAACCGTATTCCTAAAAGTCCTGGAGATATCACAGCAGATCTTCTTCAATATTTAGGAATGTTAAAGGCTATGTGGCCTGTTCATATACCACACAGTATGCACTTGTTCTTTAGTTGCATATTTGTGCCAGTATGCAGTGGTTCATGGTGGGTAAAGTGCAGAGACTGATGTATATGGAAAAGTAACAGCGATGCAAATCTGTCTCCAGGCCAGACCAGCTGTAGAGCAGAAACTTGCCGTGCTGCTTCACAACTCCGGTCCACCACAGCATAAACAGGAATGGGAATTTTATGTGCAGAAAGGGTTTGAGTATCCGGCCGGCTGCTGTGGCCGCTACATCTATTCTTCTAGATAGGTCTGAAGATAACAGCTAGGAAGAAACAGACTCATTATTCTCTTCTTCTTGAGCAAAATCTTGCTAAAGAAAAGCTGGTCATGGCTCCAGTCTGCATATTGGGTGACCTTTGTGCAGCTACAGTTGGTTATCTTGCATGTCGGATAATTATATCTCCATGTACACTACTGCTTGCAGTACATGTGATACAATTTTTCTTGAGGGATATAGGGACTAGCTGGAAAAAGCATTTACTAAGACTGGGCTTATGTGTGTAAACAGGGCAAGGCATGCTTAGGAAAGAAGTAGACTTCATATCACTAGTTTCTCCTTCATAAAGAAGCACGCTTCCTGACTCTGACAGCTGTTAATAACAGGTAGTTGAAAATCAACCTTAAACTAAGTCCCAATATAAGAGTGCACATATAAAATTATACAGCTGTGCTCCCTGTCCTTTCACTTCAAGATTGCATAGGTACCACTGTAAAATACAGTCAGGAAACTCATCTGGTCAGTCTGGACTGGCATAACAGCCACTCTTATATTTTGTGCAAGGTGAAGGAATTTGAGCCTCCAGGCAACTCTTCCTTAAATAAGTGTAGACGGTTCTGCTAACTGATGAAGTTATTAGCAGCCCACAGATGTAAACCAGCATGAAAATTGAAGTACGTTTTACTTTAGAGAAGTGGCCTTTCATGTTAAGTACCAAATTATAATGCAGAACAGTGTGTGGGACTTCGCACTGCAGTGTCGTGTAAAACACTCTTTCTCGGAGCAAGCTACTCCCCACTGCTTTCAGGCTGACATTGAGCAACGCATTGAACCTGATTCACACAAACGGAAGATAGAAAATTATGATATAACATTATTTAAAGTAAACAGAGATCTAGCTCTAATAGTTTCAGAGTAGACATTTTGAAGATCTTGTAGAAATGGATTACTAAATTATATACTTGTATGTATGGAAAAAACAGTATTTTTCTCTTAGCACAACTGTATTCTTTACTACCTGTAAAGAATAATCACTACTCGTGTGGTATGCACTACCACAAAGCCAATGATTTAGAAGTCTATCTTCAGATCATTTCTCTTATCTATAGAGCCAGTTTGGGTAGCCTTGCCCTTCCTCCAGCCTTCTACATTGCCGTTCATGTTTGCTCCCTGTCTCAGTTATGTTACTGCAGCTCAGGGCTGGTGGTTTGTTTTCATTATCATCCTTTATGAGATGTTCATCACATGATGTCCTCAGTAAAACGGTAAAACAAACATCAGAACAAAATG
The DNA here is from genome assembly GCA_013399715.1 of Alectura lathami. NCBI lineage: Eukaryota > Metazoa > Chordata > Aves > Galliformes > Megapodiidae > Alectura > Alectura lathami. Next base: position 142,167 of record VXAV01007900.1, read on the forward strand.
ATTTTTTTTTTTTTTTAAATCAAAGACCACAACAAAGCGATAGAAAAAATAAAAAAATGGACACAAACTGGTAAGAAAAAATGCTATTGCATTTGAATCACATTTCACAAGTTGTTAAACCAAGCCATACTTTCATTACACCATTGGTTTGTTTTTTAAATAGCAGATAAAAATATGAAAAGCCAATTCTAAAATTGGTTGTTTTAAAAATCTAGAGGACTCTCCATTGCCAAAATTAGAGTAAAACCCTGACGACATAAACAACGTGTGTTTTAAGATACAGGTAGGAGATGAAGACTTTAATGTAAGCACATCAAGCTGCCCTGCAGGAAGACAAGGTAATGAAATTGTGCTGATTTTCTGCAGCAGTGAAGAATGTCATCGCATGATACTGCTCTGACCAAGATAGTCCCTGCAGTGCTTTTCTACGGTAATTTTCTTAGGAAAAAACAGAGCTTTGATTTCATCTTGGGACAATGTGGCACATGCAGTTCAAATCTTTTTGAATTAATTGGTTGTACGCCACATGCTACACTGCAATGATATATTCTGATATAAAACTATCTAGTTAATTACTTGCTCATGTATCTATTAATATGCATACAGCTATAAAGCATTTTAATAGACTTCTTTATGCTTATCATTCAAATATTAATTTATGGTTAAAATATACAATCTTAGATGCACAATATTTCTCTGTATTTAGCTACTCAGTATTATTTAGCTTCTTCACCTATTGGCTCAGTATAAAGTGCCTTCCAGGTACAAAGCCAAAAAAAAGGGAGGAGAGAAAAATGAGAGGAAAGCAAAAGCACCTTTGGTACTGTGTGCGAAAGGGGAGATTCTGGATATCTCAGAAGAGGAAGGAGAGCAGCTCAGACCTCCTTGGCATGGGGGGTGAGAAGTTATCCTCTGCTATGGAAAGAGGGAAGCTGGTGGATGGAAGGATGTTTGTGGTCCTGCTGGGACTTCACGACCTCTTGGTCAGGCTGCCCTTGTCTCGCAGCTGGGTGGAGGGCTCAGCCATGGTGAATCCAGTGGTGGGGGCAGCTCTGGGTTGTGAGGTACTGGAGCAGGTTGATCTAGAGCAGGCTGCAAGTTCATTGCGGTCATGCTGCTTTGGTTGAAGCCCTGGGAGTTCATGAAAGGTGTTTGAATACAAGTAGCAATGGATAGCAAATTAATTCTCGAGCTGCAATAGACTAAGACCTATTCCTAGCATTTTCACTAATACCTTAATCAAACTCACGAACCATAAAAAAGACCAAGCTCTGGGCTAGGATGAAAAGCTGGTTTCAGCCTCCATGTATAAATAACGATTGACTAATCTGTCAAGTGCTATGATCAACTTCAGTCCCATGTCTGATGTTCCCATCAAAGCTCATTAGATTTTAATGTTAAACTGAGACTAAAGCTTACATTTGTTTAGATATGAAATCCCATGCAGGTTTCAAAATTGTTATTAATGTAGGACTTTTAAGACCCTTATTTTTTGATTCCAAAGTAATTTAATATTAGGCTTATTAATGTAGCCACAAATAATAACAAAGAGCATTCTAATTACAGATTAATATGCTGTACATGGTTCAGTTACTGAATAAATTTATTCACTTATGTAAATAATATACACGCAACAATATTCCAGAGGATCAGGCCCTGCATTACTGACCATAGGATTTTGGCTTAGTAATCCCCAAATTTAGAAGGAAGAAGAAGTTACTAACTAAATAATTTAAAATGATTAAAGGAAAAATTAATCCAAGGTAGATAAAGGTAGAGAGAAGATAAGTACTGAAGGTTATGCAGTTAATCTATTTTAAGAGCTAAAGTAATTAAGAGACTAGTTATAAGGCTTACATTAAATCATTAACGAGCTACTTGAATTATGTTTGCACCTTGAAGGCACATGCTGAAATTGGAAGGCATAAATGCAAGCATACTGATATTGTTGGTACTGTTACTGAACAGTAAGGGAAACATTTTGGATAAATTTAGTGAGTTCAACATGAAATATGTGAAAATTTATCACAACACATATTAAAAGAGTATTCAAGGGTCTGTTTCTTAGTACCTACCGTGTGCTGATTAACATAGTCCCCATTCTATCTGTGCTATGTTGTCCATTCTTGTGCAGGATCTGGGCAAAGGATCAAGGAAGAATATTTCCTTAACAGTGATAATCACTAACATTTATTTATTCCTTTTGTAACTGTAAAACCAGGAAATCTCAATCTGGATTGCCATCAATGTTTAGAAATTAAAAAAGTATGGTTCATACATAAAGAAGAGGAGACGGAGAGAACAACAACAACAAAACAAACAAAAACCAACAAACCTTACAGTCCAAATATTCACAGCTCTCCATTGGCTTCTGTTTGTTCTGTGTACCTTATGCGGACTTCCATGCTGGGTGATAAGGACTCTTTCTCTGTTTCTCAGAAAGGCAGTTGCTGAAGTGCCTCACAGATGCTGAGATTTTCCGCTATTTATCAATTTTTTTTTTTTTTTTTTTCAGCCAAAGTAATGAAGGAAAAAAGTGTGTGTTTGACATTGGTCTGTGGGAAAGCTAACATCAGTTAATGCCTCCTGCCATGTCTCTCCATTGTGCCCTGCAGCAAAACAGATGTATTCTACATATTATTTTAAAAAATAGTTTATTTCTGAATATGAAATATTAGCATGCCTAAAAACTGCATGGTAAATCAACCTATGTTCTTGTAACTAGGAAAAGAAACAATAAAGAAAAACTAGATACATACTCAAAAAACACTCAAAAACTTTTTTTTTATATAGACTCTGAAATAAATGCAGATGGGCAAATAATCTTAAACTGGTATGTCCTTATTTTTATGCCCATTTTAAATATATTCTGCTTGAATACCATCAAGCAGAAATGTGCAGTATTCATTTCAAGATTTTTGGATACCGCTCTGATTGATACTGCTGACACAGCCTAAAAAAAGCTCATTTTTCATTTTTTGGCTATTCACCACTGGCAATTGACAGCACTTTGGGACAGATCCAAAACTGCCAAAGCTGTGAATAATCCACCCCCTTTCTTAGTTAATAGCTTGTTCCCTCCTTTTCTCTACGAATTCTTATGCAGAGTGCTCTCTGAGCCTTACAAATGAGCCAACTTCAGCAGCAGCATCAACAGTACCAAGAAATGAGCCACTTGAGGTCTAATCACCCCCAGATAACATTTAGAAAGAGAAACTTCTAAGATCTCCTTTAACGTGCTCACTCCCCAGTTCATAAGGCCTTGGAGCATCTCCAGACACTGGTACCAGAAGCAGAGACAAAGGGAGAACGCTCACAGCTTCTCACTGCCCAACACTTTTGCTGAAGCTGAAGAAAATCCAAAGGGCAAGGATGAGCAAAGACACGCTCTTAGCAGAGCAACCTGGCCGTAGAAAACAGAGACAAACCCCTCTCCCCAGTGGCCCCAAGAAAAGCCGTGGGCAGATCTTCATGTAGCTGAGCTCACAAGGCTTTTTCACAGCTGAAAACTTCAGGGAACATTTCAACAATTTATGTAAAATCCTAGCCTACAGCATCTGTAGTGACTGAAATCCTGTTCCTGTGTCATGAGCTTTTCTTTAAGATCCTTTGGAATGCAATATTACCATCTGTTTGCTGTTGTTAACAGAGTTACCAAGTTTTGTGTGGCTCCACATAGGACGCTTTCTCAAACTCATTGAGGCAAGTTGCAGATTGATATACTTAAGTGTCAAAAGTGTCAGCCTTTAATTAACTCAACCTGCAAATGCAGTGTTAGGCTAGGATTCAGAGAGAACCCATATGTGTGGAGCAGGAAAACTGGTAGCTGCCTTCCTTGGAAAACTGAGCAGCCATATGGGGAGTAGACTTGGTAGGTGGTTGGTATTTTGAATTGCTACAGGTGTGGGATGTATATGTGTGTAGGAAGAAATCTTTGCCTGGCTTGCTTGGTAACTGTAGGATGAGGATGGCTTGGAAGATAACTTGAGTGCTTTGGGAACTGGAAAAATCTGCTGGAAGGACTGGGTGCTGCATTTGTTCTGCGGCTTCTGGAGAACTTGGAGGCGGTGAGGAGGAGAGTTGGTTTTGTACCCTGTGTGTTATTGCTGCCAAGCTCACAGAGACTGCTGCTGCTTCACACTGGCCCTTCACAGCTGGCATTCACAAGAGAATCACCAGCTTTGCAAAAACAGCAGTCAGAAAGCAGTTCTGCAGCCTACCATATGATTTAAGACGCATGGCAGGCCGTGTCTTTGCTTGTGCAGCATTGCGGTAATAGAGCATTGTTGCCAGCTCCTTTGCTGCAAAAAGCAAGGAGACTGGGAGTCTTACTGGCACTGATCCCTCTCTACAGTCATAGGAAGATGTTTCAACTTCAGCACAGAGGCAAATGCAAAAGGAGCCAGATCACAATTTTTGATCCTTCTCCTCAATCTTTATAAACCATACTTGAACGTGAATTTTTATTTTGTTTCAGGAAAAAGAGTGGTCTTTCATTTTTAAGCCAGGACATAAGTTTCCTTACTACATGTCAGCTTTTGTTTCTGGATGAATCAAGATAATAGTTTGATATATTACACAGCTAATTTTTTTTCACCTCCTTGAGGGCTCCAAACCCTTTGACAGGTAGCTTTATGCACCTACTTACCTCTGTCAGCAGTGTTCCTATCTTGACTAGTTTGCAAGTATAGGTCCAGTCTTTGAATTTAGAATGCTCATATTTGATTGACCTGGAATGAAGTGTGAAGTAGTAATGACCACCCCTGACAGATCAAGCTGTTAACCCTGAAATTAGATCTGTGAGAGAGAGACAGCCTAGACCACAGCATGTACTTCCAGGCTCCCTCCAGTGCTGTGGTGATTATCCAGCCAGAAGCTTTTCTCCACCCAGTTCTCTACACGGTGCTCCTGGAACTTGAAGAAATTTTTCTGGAGCCCTGGAATCTGACTTGTAAAGGCTTGGCAGATCTGTAGAGATGCGACATTTACAATATCAATTGTCTTTCATTTGCATGTTTTTTTTTTGTTGATAAGGATAAGCTTATATTGGATTTTATGTGCATTTTGCAAGGATAATGCAAATAAATCAGAGCATTTCTTTTTATGCATCCCTCCTCCCCCCGCCAATATTGTGCCTTTATTAAGTAGAAGGAAAAAATACTATTTTTCTTCCTATACTGCAGCCATTTTTAACGACAAAACAAATTTGCAAACATAATTTTAACAGTCACTGATGTTTAAGGTGAGATTGTAGTCAGTTCTGTTGCAAGTTGATGCTTGCAGGAATACAGTCTTCACTAAAGATTTTTCCATCATATGGGGTAGAAATGTTCATATAGAAAAATCTTCCTAGAGTTTCAAAAACAGAAATGTAGCAGCTGTTGCTGATTACAAATGATTGTATTGTAACTGGATTTTTGTGATACTTGGGTCACAAAGTATAACAGCTAGGATGAGAGGTAAAGTTTCTTACTGCCCTTAGGGGTCTCAGCTGGCCTGCTGTACTCTGATCTTAGATCAATCTATTAGTCCACTTGCTTTATAAAATGCCTATTTAAATTTCTACTTCTCTGGCATAATAAGGGGCTATATTGCCTCATTTTCCATCACATTTTCTGTTGTGCCAAATTAGACATGATTTATCTGTAGGTGTTAATTCCAGATGGGATGGCTCAACCCTACAGATCATGTGTGAAATGTAACAACAAAACTTAATAAAACAACAAAACTTACAAGAACTTTTTAAAAAAACCTTAACCAATCCTCCAGAAATTGTAAGATTTGCCTGCAGCTAGAAGACAACAAAAACAACAATAATAGATTCTGGATTCATTTCATTGTAATCCTCTTTATGTGTATAAAGCACGTTCTTTTTGAATAGTCTAACCAAGTTCCTCAAGCACAAAATAACTTTGACCCTATTAGGGGTGTTCTGTTTCTGTAGGCAGTTACTGCTTTTTCTCAGTTGCCTAAATTCTGTGCAAATAACTTCCCGTTGATATGCAGTTACCTACTGTAACAGGCAATTTCTTTCCCAGCATTTGCAAAGACTCTTCTCACTCCTTCCCTTCTACAGACCTGAAGTTACAGAGCTGGACTTAATACTCACATTATTTACACGAGATGGTCAGCTCTGCCTTCTCCTTCACCACTCAGATATTTCTACATTATTGAAGGGATGATGAGTGGCTGCTCTCTAGAGTAGCAATAGTAAATTAAAATAATAATAATAGGAAGAAAAAGATTTGGAAGGCAACTTTTCAGATTGTATTCTCCTTTTACAAATCTAATACATTTCTGTGGGTAAGTCCAAAGGATTTTGTATTTATTCTTCCCACTGAAATAAAAACTTCTGAAAAGTTTAAGGCAAAAAATGTCAGCAATATAATTTCAAAGGCTTTTCAAAAACCCTTAAAATTGAACTAATTCCTTTTGGCTAAATGAAATTAACTGAAATTCTTAATTTCGAGCTATTAAAACATTAATCCATATCTTCCCTGGCGGTAAGTGACCCTTGAGGAGCAAGGTGATAACTGGAGTAAAACAGAGGTGGTAAATTTCTGCTGTGTCAGGCACTGTGGGGCCAGACAACAGTGCCCATTGTGCACCAAGAATCTCACAAACCCTGCAATGCTCTGGAACTCTTCACCATTCTGTCTGGGATTTATTGTCCAATACTAGGGAGGGGCCAGAGGATAGAAATGTAGCACTCAGGAGAAACCACAGCAAACATCCTGCTTAGCATCAAACCAAACCAAAGTGAAGCATCTTGCTGTGAGATATCGGATGGAAAATCAGGACTTCAAATATTTTCCCAGAATGAACTGCATTTGGAACTAACCACTTGTTGCGTCAGTAAATCGTTTCAGCAGAACAACTCAGCTAGCTTTCATTACATCTGTTATACACATTCTCTTTGTTTTTCTAAAACACAAACTCAACTGTTTAAAAGGAAATGAACTGCTCACACTATCTAGGTATTTCAGAGGAGATCAGTGCCAACATTTCTGTCACTTACAATGGCCAAAATTATTAAAAACTGGAAGTTGGGCATTGAGCACTTTGCTGTTATGCTTAGGTTTATGTTTGGTCTGTGTTTACACATATTAGTGCAGAAGACAGGTTTCTGTATAGGCTGGATGCACATTAGTTAGCTTTTACTAAGGCCTTGGACATGAGTTTCATTGAAATGCTATTTAACACTTTATTTTCTTTTCTGTGGGTCACAAAGTATTCTCAGTTAAAAATAAGAAAATTGTTTTTTTTTTTTTTTCATCACTGTGAGCAATTGTTTGTTACTATCCACTCCAGAGAAAGTTACATTTCCATAACTGATAAAATAATGAGTCTTAATACAGCATAAAATTTATTAAATACCATGTAAGTATTTCTTGGTTCAATGTCATAACTTTTCCAGAAAAGAGAGTAGAAAGAAGAGGTATTTTTATTAAGTTCCAGTTTTAAGACTGTCTGCTTATTTTAATGAAAAATAAATATTTTTTCTCCTTTTTTTTCCTTCAATTGTTAGCCTTGCTAATGTAGTGCAGCTGTGTGAGAATGAACTTTGTATTATCAACATATTTTTATTTGTAAAATTGTCAGAGTTTTAGATACAGAAATAATTGTACTGTCCAGAAGCAAAAGAGTACAATTTTCAGAGTAGACTCTTCAGAGTCACAACTAGCAAAAGCACAATTGCTTGCAAGGAAACTAGAGAGAAAGAAAGAGTTTGGAATTTTACCACATTATTTTCGAGGGTCTTTGGTTTTTTTGACCATGGGGCGGACTATTCCACACCTGGTCTGCTGGCACCAGGTAGGGCCCAGCTATCCCAAAGGGGGAGAGGGGGAGTTGGCTGGACAAGTTGGGAGGGCTTTAAACTGGATTTGAAGGGGGAAGGGGTTAAATCCAAGTGCATCAGAGATCAGCCTAGGAGGGATGTGCCAGGGTCAGAGGAGAAACCGATAGCCCAGCTGAAGTGCCTCTATACCAATGCACGCAGCATGGGAAATAAGCAGGAGGAGCTGGAAGCTCTGGTGCACTTGGGGAACTACGATCTTGTCACTCTCACGGAAACGTGGTGGGATGATTCCCATGACTGGAATATCACCATGGAGGGCTACAAGCTTTTTAGAAGGGATAGGCAAGGTAGGAGGGGTGGGGGAGTTGCCCTCTGTGTTAGGAAGTGCATAGACTGTGAGGAGCTGCCCCTGAGTGACAGTCAGGAAATGGTTGAGAGCCTGTGGGTGAAAGTTAAGGGTGGGACCAATAAAAGGCAGCTGGTGGTCGGGGTCTACTACAGGCCACTTGATCAAGGGGAGCTTGTTCATGAGGCCTTCTTGCTTCAGTTGAAGGAGGCATCGCAGGCACGGGCTCTCATCCTCATGGGGGATTTCAACCACCCAGATATCTGCTGGGACAACAACACAGCTGCTGGAGTCCATCGACGATAACTGTCTGGTTCAGGTCTTGGACAGACCGACCAGAGG
>VXAV01007900.1:151377-165259 GCA_013399715.1 Alectura lathami
AAACATCACTCCCATTTTTAAGAAAGGGAGAAAGGAAGACCCAGGGAACTACAGGTCAGTGAGCCTTCCTCACGTATGTGCCTGGGAAGATCATGGAGTGGATCCTCCTGGAGGAGATGCTAAGGCACATGTGAGATGAGGAGGTGATCCGAGACAGCCAGCACGGCTTCACCAAGGGCAGGTCGTGCCTGACCAATCTGGTGGCCTTCTATGATGGAGTGACGGCATCGGTGGACCAAGGGAGGGCGATGGATGTCGTCTACCTGGACTTGTACAAGGCCTCTGACATGGTCCCGCACCATATCCTTATCTCTAAACTGGAGAGATGTGGATTTGATGGGTGGACTGTTTGCTGGATAAAGAACTGGCTGGAGGGTTGCAGCCAAAGGGTTGTAGTCGATGGCTCTACGTCCGGGTGGAGGCCGGGCACGAGCGGTATCCCCCAGGGGTCCGTCTTGGGGCCGGTGTTCTTCAACATCTTTATTGATGACTTAGACTGAGGGATCGAGTGCACCCTCAGCAAGTTTGCTGATGACACCAAGCTGAGTGGTGCAGTTGATACCCCTGAAGGAAGGGATGCCATCCAGAGGGACCTGGACAGGCTGGAAAAGTGGGCCCACGAGAACCTGATGAGGTTCAACAAGGCCAAGTGCAAGGTGTTGCACTTGGGTCGGGGCAATCCCAGGTGTGTGTACAGACTGGGAGAAGAACTCCTTGAGAGCAGCCCTGCGGAGAAGGACTTGGGCGTTGTGATCGACGAAAAGCTGGCCATGAGCCGGCAGTGCGCTCTTGCAGCCAGGAAGGCCAATGGCATCCTGGGCTGCATCAAGAGAGGGGTGGCCAGCAGGGAGAGGGAGGTGATCGTCCCCCTCTACTCTGCCCTTGGAAGGCCTCACCTGGAGTGCTGTGTCCAGGCCTGGGGCCCCCAGTACAGAGGGGATGTGGAGCTGTTGGAGCGGGTCCAGAGGAGGGCCACCAAAATGATCAGAGGGCTGGAGCACCTCTCCTATGAGGAAAGGTTGAGGGAGTTGGGATTGTTTAGCTTGGAAAAGAGAAGGCTCCGGGGAGACCTCATTGTGGCCTTCCAATACTTGAAAGGAGCTTACAGGCAGGAGGGGGACCGACTTTTTCCACAGGTGGATAATGGTAGGACAAGGGGGAATGGGCTGAAACTGAAAGAGGGAGGTTTAGGCTGGACATTAGGAAGAAGTTCTTCCCTGAGAGAGTGGTGAGGCGCTGGCACAGGCTGCCCAGAGAAGCTGTGGCTGCCCCATCCCTGGCTGTGTTCAAGGCCAGGCTGGATGGGTTCCTGGGCAGTGTGATCTAGTGAGCTAGTGGCTGGCAGCCCTGTCCACGGCAGGGGGGTTGGAACTAGGTGATCTCTGATGTCCCTTCCAACCCAAGCCATTCTATGATTTTATAAGTTTTTTGTTTGTTTGTTTGTTTTTCCTGAGGATGGTTCTTAGTATAACAAAAGTAATTGTATTCAACCTACTTTAAATGGACTGTGATAAGACACCTTCAGATATAACAACTAAATGTATCAAATGCAGAATTTAACAATCTTGTAAGACTTCTTATATTTGACTGAGGCTATATTTGTCTCTTCTGCTCTTTTTCAAGTACAAACCACATCAGAGTCAAGCTGTACCTTTCCTTATTCAGTTCTAATAGAAGGAATGCATCAATGTGGCTCTATGTTGAATCTCTGCAGTACAAGTCATCAGCATTCAGGAGAGGAGAATTAGGTTTTGAAAATAGTTTACTTCTCCTGACAATGCAAGCTGATAAGAAACATTCCAGTAAAGACAAATAAATGAAAGAAGAAAGATCAGATGATGGCATCTCATCCTTAGAAGCCGCTTATTTCCACACAGTAGGTATTACCATTATGTTACACTCAGATAAGAATAGCTAGTAACAAAAGCATTGAAGGCTTTAGTAAAGGCAATGGAGAATTTAATTTAGGAAAAGTAATATCCACTTCAATGATCTGGGAGGAAAATGATGGGGGAAAGCGGAAGCTATCCAGAATCACCTCTGTTATCTCCTCTGCTATAAAACTCACAACATCTCAGATTCTAAAATGGAGCCATTCAGTTACAGAAAGAGAAAGAACAGAGAGTAGGTCTAGTATTTTCTGAGGAGGAAGGAGTGCTTTGGTTGCAGTTGGTTTGAATGTTAGAATACTGGCTAGGAAAAAGGAGAGACTGGCATTTCAGCAGACCCAAGCTTTCCAAGACATGGCTGTTTACTACATCACTTTTGTTGCCAGTGAAATACACAGATGCTTACAGGAGTTGATGTTGCTTGAGCAAATGTACACTGTTGACACAATGAATGCTACATGACAGGAGTAAACAGTGGCAGCCATAAGCTTCTTTATTATAGCATATATATGTTTATACCTCAACAACAAATGCATATTTTGTTTTGCTGAGGGTTGTTTTTTTTTTTTTTTCTTTCCAATTAGTGATGTACTTCTCAGTAACACACAAACCGTTTAGACTTCGCAGCTAAACTGGTGCCAGGGCACACCTGGTCTGTAAACACTGTTTAAAATTAGATATGTAGTTATGCAAACATACAAACAACCACACCTTAAAATCAGAATAGGCAAGGTACTTTTCAGACAAAGCTTTCCTCATACTGTAGAAAAAGTAACTCCATAGAAAACAAAGATTTTTCTCTCGTGTATCACATTCCATTTGTTGTTCATTTAAAAATGCCTATATTAGTCATTAGTTGATCATAAAAATTTGTATATTGACATTTACTTCATCACTGAGATGAAGCTTTTAAAGTGTTTTTGTGTGTTTATTGCCAACTTTATAACATCTGATATTTTTCATAATGTCTGAGTTACACGATTGCGATTGCCTAAGAATATCAGCTGTTGGGGGGTTGTAATTCCTCTTCCTCAGATTTTGGAAGATAAGCCTGTAAATAAAACTCTTGTAAACAGGAATATTAGCAAGTAAAAAATATCTCTATGTAATTACTGTTAAAATCATTTTGGAAAATTGGAATTATGATTTTGGGGCCAAGCTATCTCCAGCTCACTTCCAGTTCAGGATGTGTTCAAAGGTTAGTTAGAGAAAATGGAAAATTTCACCATTTAAATGCTTGTATTCAATCTGTATTATAAATAGAAATAGTGAATTTGCAGCAACAGTGAAGAAATATTTCAGTTTACTCTTCTATGATAGAAGTTTTACGGAAATTAATAGTACCAGTCAGATTCAGTCAACATTTTTTCATGTAACATGGAAATGGTACAATCTTTCAGTGTATTTTATTTCTGATGTACTAAGTTTTTTTGACGGAAGATATAATATAAAAGCAAACAAAATATATCCAGTGCTGCACCTTGGCTTCAGCTATTCTCTTGATTTTTTATTGCTGCCAGTGGTGAGTCATTTCCTGAGCTTTATATGTAGCTGGTAAGTTGCATTGTTGTACATTCCTTTAGTCCAGCAGCTTTGATCATTTGGCATCCTTTTTCATTTTTTCCAACTACTGTTACACCCAAATTATTGCAAATAGAAAAATTGTTTTCAGTAGCTTTTTCTTTGACAAGGTGCAATTCTTTCATGACCGGAGGATAACTTTTCTAGAAGTTCTCATTCTGACAGCTAATGCTAAATGACACTATATGTAACTCACGTGTTCACAGCTGAAAAGCTATAACGAAGTATACAGAATTGTGAGATCTGAACTGCAGCAACACTATTGTATAAATACAATTTTGGGACAAGCCTAACTTCTCTTTTAAGATGACCTGATGGATCGGTGTAAAAGGTCTAAACTGAGTTCATAAGGACCATGAAGATCTACGTACTCGCACAGATATAGAGGTGTCACTTCAAAAAACATACACAAGCTAACAAAGCATTCCAGAACTTCTGTCTTACTTTATTTGTATAGCTGTGGCATTCTTCTGGGTTAAATTCCTAACTGTTAACAGAGGTAGGAGGATTTGCTACTCTCTTTAAGAGGATAATGGTCTAAATATCTCACATCGCTTGTTTATTTTTAGGAAATATTATATGCTTTCCTCACGATCTACTTCAAACAGATTTTCCCAATTTTGAAGCTGTTAGATGGTCTGTTGCATTCCACTGTTTGTGATATTATATTATTTCTTCCTGTATTTGTCTAAATCAGAGTAGCATGAACCACAACCTGGAGTGGAAATATCTGTTGTTCTTCAAATCAAAATACAAGAAATAAAATTCAAAATAGATAAACAAGTAAAATGATGAAAGAAATGCAGCCAAATCTTTCCACTTCATTTGGAGAACAAACAAAATGTTTCAGACTAAAATCTACAGGTTGATTTGCCTGATGCATACCAAAATGAGCTGGCAACAATAACTGCTACATTTGTTGAGACAGAAAGATAAAAACTGCATTTAAATTTAGCATTTTAAACTTGTGCAATGGATGAATGTCAACAGCAGCATTTTAGTCTCTACTCTTTTGCTAAAAGCATGCCTTTTATCACTTCCACCTTCTCATTTTCAAGTAGTGGTTGTATGGGCCCAGTTCAAGATGGGCTTCCAGTTTTGGTTTTGGCTGGGGTTCAGCCCAGCCCCGGGCAGCTCAGGCACGGTGCTGCCGCAACACCTCCGATCACAGTGCAGGAGGAGCACGAGGAGGAGGTTGGTTAGTGGTCTCCACCCTTTCTTCTGGGAGCTGTAGGTAAGCTGGCCTGTGCTGTGTCACAGCTGTGCCTGTGCCTGGCCTTGTACCTTGCCATCCCTGACTTGGTGACGTGACTTCCTGAACTGAGCTTGGGCCTGCCTCATCCCTACAGACTTGTGTGGCCATTGCTGATCACTTCTTTTGCACGTGCTCTTCATTTTTGTACGTTGTGGGACTGCACCTCTTGTAACGGAGGTGCCAATACCTGCTCACCTCACTGTCACCCTCGGCCTCTGGCTCACTCTCCCCATGGGGCAGCCTTGCTCCTGCTGCTCCCCAGTAGTAGGAGTAAGCTGAGAGCCCCATTGTTTTATCTGCAAAGTTAGGACTGGGGTTTTTAATTAGTGTTGATACAGTTGTGCATTAGTCTATATTTCTCAGTGCTGGAAGATGAAAGCCTGTGGAATCAGTTCTGCTCTTCATCTCAAAAACATAAAGCAGAACTAGCAAAGGATTACAGATGATCAAAGGTATGAAATGACTTCTATACAAAAAATGACTAAAAGTGCTAGGACTCTTCAGCCTGGAAAGGTGATGACTGATGAAACATTCCTCCAAGCAGTAAATGACCTAGAGACCTTCAACCGAGTATAGTGCTGACAGATTCAAAATAGACAGAATGACATGGTTCTTGCCACAACACGTCACTGAGCTATGGCAATACCTGCCTGTAGGCTGCGGACTCTACAAGCTTATATGTATTCAAAAGAAAACAAAGGATTAAAAATCAGGTAAAAGCTCTAAGATCCAAGACTTTTACTTTTTTCCAAGACACATTCTTCAATTATAAAAATCTCTGAGCCACAAATCACCAGATGTTTGAAGCACCATTATAGGCTTGCTCTGTTCTCATACACTTTCCTAGGCATCTGCTAAAGCCCCTGCCAGACAGGATGCTGAGCTAGACGGATGTCTGCTCTGACCCGATACAATTGTTCTAATGTTCCTAGCACCACTGGTTGACACTAAGGAGTCATTTGTGCTGTCAGGATTTGTCTATGGAACAAGAACTTACTGTCTTGGGTCTCTAGGGGGAAAATACAAAGTGTCATTTCCTGTAAAAGATTCTGTCTAGTTTCTTTCATTTCTGCAGTACATGGAGGATGAGTGCAGAGAACTCTATTTGTTTAACTCTTACCTACATATTTAAGATGGATATTTTTAATGCTTTAATTTTTGAAAAGCATTAGTGCTATAGAGGTACTTATACTTGTGCAAAGACATTTACAAAGTTTCTCATCAATAGGCTCAATTCAATTCTATCCAAGGTGAATGTTTTTTGTTCTGTAACATCTGAGGTCTGGAAAGAAGATATCAGCTTATTTTTTATACTGAGAGGTAGTACTTGCTGTCAGCCTCTTCTCCTGACTTCCTGTACTTCACTGGGCAGACTAGAGAAATACACAGAGGAGCTGAAGTGATTCTGAATGTTTGCCAGTTAATCATTCCAACTGTCTGCACCCAAAGGGAAAAAAGAAGGGCGTGTGTAGAGAGGTGAAGATGAAACTTCCTACCAGCCTTGTCATCACAACTCCAAGAGTACAGTGGAATACAAACTCATGTCTTCTGCCTTTTCCAGTTAAGACATCTATGCCACATGGGAGATCAAACAAGCATTTAAAAGGGGAGGGGGCAGCTCATTTGAGGAGACTATTAAAAACCAGATGCCTGAAACACACTGGGGAAGTCGGAGGGGGAGAGTATAAAAATAGACAGAAAAAGCTATTCGGGCAGCAGTGGTGAATATAATGTACGGAAAAAGGCAGAGAAGAGGGAGAAAGTAAATGGACGCTTTAGGTTATTTAGAATGAGCTCTTTAGATAACTGAACCAAGTGGTCCAATAAACTGGCACATTTAAAATTAATCGTTTTAATTAAATGTAAATAATAATAAGTCTATTCACAGAAATTTGCACAAATTAACTTGCACTTTGATGTAAAAGTAAGTGTAGCACCAACAGAGAAATATTACGACTGTATATTATACCTTTTTGTCACTAACTGAAGAACACAGACCTTTACTTTTCCAGTCTAAGAAAAATAGTTTCTGATAAGACAAGTGAAGGAAAAAGGTTTCAAAGAGTCTCAAGACACACAGTAAATTAGACTTACACACCAATGTAAACTCTGACAAGTGCTCACATTGTGGAGTGTGCTGGACAAATGTCCCTTCATTTAGGTTTAAAAGACTGCTGGAAAGACAATGGACAGGGAGAGAAAGTGCTAAAATCTGCTTCAAGACCAACATAATGTCATTGCCATTGTGTTCTTGCACCAAAGAGATATAAAGAAACTAGGATCATGACATTACCCTTGCAGTACAGACTGTCTTCTGTATCCCAGTAAGTATCTGGGTTACCATAAAGGGAGCGTCAGCCTTAATTGTTTAGACATTATTTTCTTGTACAATAGTGAAGAAAAGATACCCAACAGTCCTCTGCGATATACCTGTTGTTTTGCGTAATTCTCATAGTTCTTCAGGGAATGGCATGAACACACAACAGAAGAGGGTCAGGTTAGATACTGGGAAAGGTTCTTCACCAAGATTGTGGTTGGGAAGTGGAACAGGCTCCTCAGGGAAGTGGTCCTCCGCCTGCCCTTGTTGGGTAACAAAATGCTGCTGCAATCTGCTCTTCACTTACTCTAGAAAGTATAACAAATGAGAACGTTTATTGTCTTAATCTCTTACTTCTTCTCACATGCATGCTATTTTATTATAAGGAGCAAGGAAGAGTAATGTAATAAATAAATTCATATTTGATATAAATTGCAGTCAAGATTGCTACTTTGAAAGAACTTCTTATTTTACTTCTCGATAAGATACAAGTATCCCATTGCTCAGAAAACTGTTATTTTCTTAAATGGTTGTCTGGTCTTTTCAATTAAGAAGGAAGCTTATAAATCTCTGTCAAAGGCAAGGTCAATTGCTTGGTATCTCCTCATGTACTTATGAGATAGTATCTCTCTGCATTTATATGACTGTGGTCAGAATATATATATATAAACAGCAAGTCTTCACTTTGTTTGGAAACGTCATATAGGCTGTAAGCAGTTCTTTGTTAGGATTTTCACGTGGTAGTAGCCATGCTGCTGCAGGCCGTCCCAAGCCATCCTTCTACACACTTTTGTATGCTTTCTGAGTGACAGTGATTATTATAACACATTATCTACAGCAGCTGGTAAATCTGATGAAAAATACTGTTAACGTGTATTGCATGGATACTGAAGTAAAATATTTAGCAATGCAATCTGCAATAGCTCATTGGAAGAATTGGTTCTCTCAGAATTTGCAAAATAAATGTTTTTTCCATTGTAATATATATGTATGTTTGAATTAGCTCTCACAGTATGATACCAACTAAATAAATACTACGGTACTCACCTCCAGCATGACATCTCTGTATTTAACATACGACTTTTCTGTATGAGAGTAACATTTCTGTACTTGCATTCTATGTAGCCTAGCAAGGTAAACTTTTCACATAACAAACTTTTGTAATCACTTTGAGGCTTCTGTACTCTACCCTTTGGCTTTACACCACCTCAACCCATAGTGTTCCCTCATCAGTCTTCTAGCAAAGAACACAGATTGGCTCCAGAAAGAAGAATTGTAAGCTGCAGAACATATCACTTAACGCTTCAGAAGACCAAAGAGAATTCAGAAGAATGATCCTTATCTTGAGTTTTGAACCCTCTTAGGAGAGAAATGGTGATCAAAAACCAGCTGTGTTTTTTTTATACTAGCAGCACGTTGAGCTCAGAATTACTTAAATATATTGCTTTTCATGCATTCATAACCCAAGAGCTCTGTCAGCTCCATCCATAAATTGAGCCTACCTACCTGAATATATAAGCAACAATAAACCTGAACTTCTTATTGAAGATCAAAGCCCTGTACAGCTTTTACTCCTAAAAATCTACCCTCATCTAGTATATAACCACAAAAAGTTTAATTAAAATGAAAACAGATAACAGTTCTGCAGCAGCACTGTTTGACTGGGGATCTTTCTGGCTGGAAATTTAATCAGTCAGAGTTTCTACAATCTCAATTTTAAGAAGTGATGCCATGTTAGTTATTCTGGTTAAAAAGAAACTTACATAAAAGTACTTAACAAGCAGAGAAGTATAAAAATCTTATTAGATATCGTGGCAATTAGATTGTCTTAGAAGAGCTGCATGAATAAATAAGACGAGTAAGAAAAACTGAGAAGGGAAAAGTATGCAAATAAAAAGACCTGTGGTGGCGAAGAATGGGGAAAAGAAACCATAAACCACCAAATACTGAGAAGAGGTACATACGGCATTCAATATGAAACTCAGTGGGGCACAGCATAGCAATTCTACCATGTATAATAGTGTCAGTTTAATACCTGAAAATTAAGTATAGACTGAGATGACTCAGTTCAGTACAGCTGCCTCATCCAAGCGCTATACCTCAGTTCTCAGAGAAAGAGTACGTGGGAAATTGCTCATTTGAAGAACCGTTAAACAAACGTAGAGAGGAAAGCAGGATTCAAGAAGTCCAGGCTTGTGCATTGGTTTAGATCTTGAATCCCAGTGTGGTAACTCTGTCCCCAGCTTTGCACAGGTTAATACTGACACCAGACCAAGTAGTATGTGCAAATGAATGTTACAGGTATGCAGATGCTGACAGCTACATCACAGACACACACAGCCTGTGCTGGGTGTGAGATGCCAACAGCAAGCCCATTCTGTTCTTAAAAGGAATTGAGCCTCATTAGGCATTGTTATTTACTTTGACCTCATAATTCCATTACCCACTTTATCAAGTGTTTGCATCGTGAATAAGCATTGGCTGATAAAATACTAAAGTTCTGATAGGAATTTAGAAGGGAATTCTGTGAAAGGCTGTGGATTTACAAGTATTCAGTGGTCACTTAAAAAGCATGCACTATATTTTTCCTAGTTGTTCTTTTCATTTCTCATAGGCAATGACGTTTTATCACTCCTAGTTCCATCACTCACAGATCCTTTAATTTTTAGGAATCTTTTTTTAGTAATTTTATTGCAGGTGTCAAGATTTTGGTAATCATGGAGCTGCAGGGCTGACCTCTGTGAGAAGAGCCCAGCAGGTGCCCCATGTCAGACCAGAGCCAGCTCCAGCTGCTCCAACAGCGACCCACTCCTGGCCAGAGCTGAGCCATGGGCGATGCTGTGTGTGCCTCTGGGAGAGTGGATTTAAGAAAGGGAAGAACTGCTGCGCAACAGCAGCTGGGAGAGAGCAGTGAGAAATGGGAGAGAAGCAGCCCTGCAGGCACTAAGATCAGTGCAGAAAGGAGGGCAGGAGGTGCTCCAGGCACAGAGCAGAAGCTCCCTGCATCCCAGGAGAGGCCTATGGTGGAATCACAGAATCACAGAATGTTAGAGATTGGAAGGGACCTCGAAAGATCATCTAGTTCAGTCCCCCTGCCGAAGCAGGAACACCTAGAGCAGATCGCACAGGAACGCATCCAGGCGGGTTTTGAATGGCTCCAGGGAAGAAGACTCCACAACCTCTCTGGGCAGCCTGTTCCAGTGCTCTGTCACCCTCACTGTGAAGACATTTCTCCGCATATTTAAGCGGAACCTCCTATGTTCCAGCTTGCACCCATTGCCCCTTGTCCTGTCACTGGATGTCACAGTGAAGAGCCTGGCTCCATCCTCCTGACACCCACCCTTTACATATTTATAAACATTAATTAGGTCACCCCTCAGTCTCCTCTAAGCTGAAGAGACCCAGCTCCCTCAGCCTTTCCTCATAAGGGAGATGCTCCACTCCCTTAATCATCTTGGTGGCTCCGCGCTGGACCCTCTCCAGCAGTTCCCTGTCCTTCTTGAACTGAGGGGCCCAGAACTGGACACAATACTCCAGATGCAGTCTCACCAGGGCAGAGTAGAGGGGGAGGAGAACCTCTCTCCACCTACTAACCATACCCCTTCTAATACACCCCAGGATGCCATTGGCCTTCTTGGCCACCAGGGCACAGTGCTGGCTCATGGTCATCCTGCTGTCCACCAGGACCCCCAGGTCCCTTTCCCCTACGCTGCTCTCCAACAGGTCAGTACCCAACTTATACTGCTTCCTGGGGTTATTCCTGCCCAGATGCAAGACTCTACACTTGCCCTTGTTAAATTTCATTAAATTTCTCCCTGCCCAACTCTCCAGCCTGTCTAGGCACAGGCTGTCCCGCTGCAGCCCATGGGCACCACATGGAGCAGATCTCTACGTGCAGCCCAAGGGACACCCACAGTGGAAAAGGAGGTCTGGCAGGAGCTGCCATCTGTTGTGGACCCATGATGGGACCGTCACCTCCTGAAGGACTTGCACTCCATGTTGGAGCAGCACTTGGAGAGCTGCAGCCTGTGGAAAGCCCATGAGGGATCAGTTCAGGAAGGAAGGTACCTATGGGAGGGAACCAATGCTGGAACTTGTGTGGAAAAGAGTGAAGAGGAATGTGGGACAGAGGTAAAATATTATTAACTGAGTGTAATCCCCATTCCCCATCCCTCTGCACTCAGGGGGTAAGGAAGCGGAAGAAGAGTTGGAAATGAAGTCAGGTGGAGGAAAGGTGTTTTCCCTTTTTATCTCTTCATTCTACTCTATTTTTAATTGACAATAAAATAAACTAGTTTTCCACAAGTAAAGTCTGTTTTGTCCATGATGCAGACTGGTAAGAGATCTCTGTATCTCAACCCATGAACTTCTTCATCTCATTTTCTCCCTCCTGTTAAGGAGGAGGAGTGAGAGAGTGGTTGGGTGGATCTGGCAACCCACCACAACAGTAATAAATTAAATCCGTGTTAAATGTAGATGTTTTTATCAGCTATCTCAGTTGAGCATAATTCAGATATTTTTTGCAAGAGAAGTCTAAGGAAGTTTATTCTTTACTGAACTGAGTTACTGCTGCTCCGCCATCTATGACAGCAGCGTCTATAGATCTCATGATCTACGGAAGCAACTTTTACCTATGGGAAGTTAAGCAAAAGAAACCCTTTAACACGTGTCTTTTCCAGCACTTAAGAACCTCAGCAAGTACCCAGTATAACAACATTTAGGAGCCTGTGTTTAAAAAATTCACTGTGGTAGAGAAAGCTGCTTTAAATGTAGTAGACAGGGTTGTTCAGCCTTGGTATAGTGTATGACATAGTAAGTCACTGAAAGGATATTTTACAAACATGTCACATTACCTGGCAGAAGATCTACACAAGTATTACCAGGCATAAGTGTTATAATAATTATAATTCTTCATCCACACTCCTAGTTTCTTTGCTTCTAAGCTTATTTATGTCAATATAAAGTTAGTTCAACTCTACCTGCAATCAGAACAGGAAACAGTTTCCTAGGTAAACAAGTATTAACTTAAACAGAGTGTTCATGTTTTCCTTTACTGGCACAATCTAGTTGCTCACTCACCAACTGAATGAATCATGAATATCAGTTAGAATCAAGAGTTAACACTGAAATCTTTGGCATTTCCACTTCCACCTCCCACACATTTGCAAAGGAAATGACACATTGCCCATCCCTTTTTGAGTAACTTACAAGTCCAACTTAACTACACTGTATGAATTCAGGTTGCTCGTGGGTACTGACCTGACATGCAAGAGAACAGGTTGCTGGTTGACACAGAGGAAGAAAATTTCAGGGGTAACTTGCTTTTATTTTTTTTCTTTAAGTTTAGTTTGCCATATATGACTGAGTAATTATTCCTGCTCAGGAAAAAATTAGATAATGAGGAAAGGCCTTAGGTGTTTAAACACAGCACCTTTAGTTCCATCAGTGGGGTTGGTAGGTTTCTGGCAAGTTGCCTATCATGCAAATGCCATTAGTTTTCTTTAGAATGGAATATTTCTGATTCTGGAGGTGATTTATTCACTTTCGAGAGAAGCCAAGAGGAAATTTTTGGAATTTTCAGTAAGTGTGTAAATTTGATTTGAAACATCTAGAAACCCAGTGGTTAGATTTAAAATTTAAGAACAGTACAGTTCTTAATGTTGATTAAAATCTGCAAATATGTTCTTGAGCAAACCTATGCAATCTGTCACATAACTATTTCTAAATTTGCATGCTCAGAGTTAATTATCTTAAGAAGGGACCTGATTTTTAGAATTGTTAAACATCTGTGGGTCCCAGATGCTTCAGCATAAATGGTTCTCATTGCCCTTTGGATGTTTACAGATATTTTAAAATATTTACATATGTTTACAAATATTTACTATCTGTTTTCAAGATAGTTACAGTCAAATGAAGAGCAACTCCAAGAATTAATGAAGCTGGACAAATTTTCTTAGAAAAGCTGAAGTATTAAATCTTCACTGTATGACTGTCATATGTTTGCAGATCCCTGTGCCATATCCCTAAGACCGTTTTCCTTCAATGTATTTCTTTTTGAAAGAAGTTTATTTGCCATAAAAATGTTTCTCTGAATATAATCTACACAAAGCCCATTAGGAAACATGAGGAAGAGTATTTCTGTATTGCATGTGTTTCAAAGATGGAATGTGTGTTATTTATACATACCAAATAAATATCTTCCCACTAGTCTTCTTCATCAGCCCAATTTGTCAATATGGTAAAATCCAACATCTACGTGTTGTCATTAAAGTGAACATAGAGGTCCAAATTTAATTTCTATACAGTCTTTTTTTAAGATTTTGTCATCAAATATTTAAAAATGTAGAAATGCTTTACAACATCTCTAAAAATGAATGAAAAAAAGACACAGTTTTGTTTCCTTTGGGGAACAGGATTTGTTTGTTGTAAAGTTTGAACGTAATGTGTGTCAGATGTGGAAACAGACATGAAACAATGAAAACTTAGTATAATTTAAACTATTCCACATTGCTGTCGTATTAGGGAGCAAGAATATGAATTAAGGGAAAAACATTTTTTTTTGTTTTGTTTAAAATCTAGTGTAGATATGTTATCTGTAAAACACATTTTCTCAAACTTCTTCTAGACATGAAACACCCTCCTTTTATGAATATAATGTCTGGTATACTTTTGAATAACTTCCCAAGTTGCAATTTGAGTGAGTTGTATCTTCCAACACCTGCTGTCCTGGAATGAAGATCTGTCTCAAATAAAAGACATGAGTTGAAAGGAGTGAGTCTGGAGTAAGGCTGCTTAGATAAATGAACTTTCAACTTAGAACAGACATGATTATTACTTAAT
>VXAV01007900.1:165285-187662 GCA_013399715.1 Alectura lathami
AAAAAAGATTATGAAAATTTAATTAAAAGGATTTGAGCACAAACAACAAGCTGAAACAGAGACAGACAAATCTTAGTTTGTAATTATACTATTCTTTCTCCTATTAATTAGAACTCTACTCCATGCTCTTTTGTTGTGTTTGTACTGTCTTCTATGCTAATTGCATAGTTTTAGGCTTCCTTATGGAATTGTGATTTACATTTTATAACATTGTATGCTTAAACCATTCATCCTCTTGTAGCTCCCAGCCCATATGGTTTGAATTAGATTCAGTTGTGACTGAATATATTAAGTCTGCCGGAGTGTTATATGGTGTACTATGCTTTATTATTTTATCAAATCTTTCTCTACAAAATTAGTCATTATGTGCAAGTTTCAAGAATGTGGAGGAAG
Source organism: Alectura lathami (assembly GCA_013399715.1). Lineage (NCBI taxonomy): Eukaryota > Metazoa > Chordata > Aves > Galliformes > Megapodiidae > Alectura > Alectura lathami. The sequence goes on from VXAV01007900.1 coordinate 165,679, forward strand.
AAGGAGATTGATTTGGAAGACAAAGAACCTTTACAAGGGAAAAAGTCTTTCTTATCTATTTCTGTATCTTAACTATATCTTATATCTGTGGGTCTCTGAACCAGCGCAAGGTTTCATGCTATTCCACTGTTAACAACAGTTAGAACTTTTCTGGTGCTACCTCACCAACCAACAGCAAAACAACTGGTATTTTGTAGATTTTGTAGATTCCTCTTAGATGCAAATGAAGACCAGCCATTTAAAAAATTAAACACAAAAGGTGTCACAACAAAGAAAACAACTTGGCAGTATCAATGTCTTTGAAATTTGTCCTCAGTTCAGACAGGAAATATTTATTTTCAGAAAAATCTACATCAAGCTCTTTTCTAATTCCTCTACCCAATGGCCATCTTCAAAGGTAGTGGGCTATTTCTGCTCTTCTCTGCAAAGTGAAGATGTAAATCTGTCAGTTGCTTGTCCCTTGTAATGCTTCAACAGATGGTGAAACCTACCGACTTTTCCTAGCACTCTTGTAAGCTTAGCACTGAACTGCTCCAGAAGTCTCACAAGAAAGGATGGAATAACTGTACAGCAACACAGACTTGGGCACCAACTAGCTAGAAAGTAGCCTTGCAGAGCAAGAGTGGGGAACCCTAGCATACAACAGGGACTTCAAATAAAAATGAGTGAGCTGAGATCCCCATTAGCACAGGTAGTCAATTTACCTAGCTATGGTAAAACCAGAGCAGGCAGTAAGTCAAGGGAGGTGGCTCTTCCTCTCCATTTTACACTGGGAAGTTCACAGCTGGAGTGCTGTGCCCAGTTATGGGCTTCCCAGTAAAAGAAATACATGGCTACCCTGGTGTGAGCCCAATGGAGAGGGTAATCAAGATGGTTAGGAGACTGAAGCCTGTAGTGTATTGAGGAGAGATTTCTTGCTCTTCCTGAAGATGAGTACGACACTTGCCTTTCATCATTCAGCAGGAAGCATCTTATCCTCGTCTCCAATTTCCATGAACTTTTAATGATGATATTGCCTCTCGCAGTTATACCCAGCTTCATCAGTGATCACGAACAAATTTGTTTTTGTAGCATTTTTTTTCCCCCAATCTCATGAAGATTCAACAACACTTCCAATAGTGATAAGTATGAGGCATGGAAACTAGACTAACTGTCGGCTGGTTTTTGTTTTGTTCTATTTGTTCAGCAGAATCAAATGGATAGTTGCTTGATTTTTGGTTCATTTTTAGGTAGTAGTTTAATGCCTCTCTATATTGGAACACCGTGGTAATCCAATGTAACGGAGTGGGCAGGGTAGTGTATCAAAACCAAATATCAGGCCATGATGGAAAGCAGAATTTTCAAAGGAGCTGAAGTCCTACTGTCTCTTCAGAGGTTTTGAATTCTCTTGAAATGTTAGCTTTCATTTTTAGCATGGAAAGAGCTATATTTTGCAGCAACTAAGAATAATTATCCAAATTCTGATGCTATAGCATGGACAGTCTCATCAAACCCTGAGATACACTCCTGAGTTGATGACAGAATTACTGATTAGCTATCTTTAAATACTCTAATAGTTACAGAATCATAGAACCATAGAATCATTTAGATTGAAAAAGACCCATAAGATCATGACATCCAATCACGTCCTAAAGCTACCAAACCCACCACTAAACCACGTTCCTGAACAACACACCCCTATGTCTCTTAAACACCCCTACGGCTGGCGACACCACCACTTCCCTGAGCAGCCTGTTACTTAGGAGGAACCTGAAGCCACAGAGTTTGCTGGAGAGAGGGATGTGAAAACATCTTGACACTTGTAATTCACAAGAAGAAAGCCAAAAAGGCAAAGATACAATGCTCGTTTTTAAAATTACTAGGAAAAAAGAAAAAAAAAAAAGGCATAACCTTGGGTAAGGATAGAAAATTGATGAACAAAAGCAAGAAGAATGTGTCAGGGTAACAAAGGAAAAAGCTGATACAGAAAACAGAGAAAAATATTTCTCCTGAACTGATCTGAATATTGAACGCATAGAAGAAAGAAAGAAGATAAGGTGGTAGAGATATACAGAATGCCTCAAAAGTACTGCACTGAATTTACCCAGAACAATTTCTTTTTAAAATCAGAATGTCAGTATTCATATTTTTTTAAATATCATAATCCAGACAACTATGCCCATGATCTTATTAACACGTAACATAAAGGAAAATTTTAAGCATGGGCTCTTAATGGTCTTAACCATGGTCTTTAAACATGGTTTTAATGGTTTCCGTGAGAATGAGAATTAGTTTAAAAAGACAGTAACTACACTGTGTACAAAAAGAAATGAGGCTTAGAAAATGGATGTTCAACTGGTTTATTGGGTGAACTGCTTGCCTATTTTCTAATTGCTCCTCAGTGTTTCTTTCCTGAGCTCAGCATCGCTCATAGTCACCCTGTAGCTGAGAAAATTGTTTCTCTGCATTTCTGAGGAGCATTCTGAGGTTGAATGGTACCTAACTTCGGAAGTGAACATAGTCCTAGACCATAAATTAGTGTTTGATAGATAGACCAGAGGCATATCTTGCTTCAGATGATGCACTGCTCTGTTGATCATCAGGTGCCCAAATAGAAAGTGTGACAGGTGGTGACAGAAGTTAGGGAGATGGGTGGTAACAGTCAGCTTTGCATGAGGCTGCAGAGACAGGCAAAATTTCTGTCTGATCTGGCCAGTGGAGACTGCTGCAGTGATATATCTTGTTCCTCTCCCTTCTGTTCAGAGGCTGCACAGGGCTTGGGCTGCCTGCTGGATGCAGATGCGGAGCTGTGATGTCTTGTGGAGGCCAGGTGTGCAGAACGTCCAGGGGTTAATGCATACACAGGTTATTTGACAGACTGAGCAGGCAGTGTAGGTGTTACAGGCTTTTTGAAGATTTTGTCACATGGGTAGCCACATTTTACATATGTATTTCAGAAAGTTTGATCATGCTATTACAAGAAAATAAACTATTATTTGGTTAATAATTTTAATTAAACTGAGAGAATATTACTGTCTGCCATAGCCTTTGACAAAAAGATTGGCCTGCCACTGAGTGAGTGGTTCATTGGTAAGCAGAACAACATATACAGAAGGGAGGAATCAAAATACTTAAGACTCATGGATGCAACAGCTTTAACAGAGCATACTAAGCTCTAAATGCCAGAATCAAGTAATATTTAACATTAAATCACAGAATCAAAAAATAACAGAATCGTAGCATTTGGAGGGGACCTCTGGAGATTATCTTGTCCCACCACTCTGCTAAAAAAAATTTCCCTACAGTAGGTTGCACAGGAAAGCGTGGATGTGTGTTTAGAACATTTTCGGAGGAGGAGACTCTACAACCTCTCTGGGCAGTCTGTTCCAGTGTTCCGTCATCCTCGAAGTTCTTTCTCATGTGCAGATGGAACCGCATTCCAGTTTGTGACTGTTGCGCCTTGCCCCATTGCTGGGCACCACAGAAAAGAGCCTGGCCCCATCCTTTTGACACCCATCCTTTAGATATCTCTAAACATCGATCAGATGCCCTCTCCGTCTTCTCTTCTCCAGGCTGAACAGCCCCAGCTCTCTGTCTTTCCTCATTAGGGATGATGATGATCCAGTCCCCCAGTTGTCTTTGTAGCCCTCTGCTGGACTCTCTCCAGAAGTTCCCTGTCTTTCTTGAACTGGAGAGCCCAGACCTGGACACAGTGCTCCAGATGTGGCCTCACCAGGGCAGAGTTTGGGGGAGGATCACCTCCCTCGAGCTGCTGGCCACGCTTTTTTTAATGCAGCCCAGGATACCGTTGGCCTTCTTAGCTGCAAGGGCATTCTGCTGGCTCATTCATTCTGCTTATATTATGAATTAATTGCTTATATAATAAATATTATCTTAACTATTACTATTAACATTATTTCATTAGTTATGCATTTGTTTAAAATGTTTTCAATGTATAATATTTTAAATGTTAAATGTTTTAAATACATGATTACAACATATTACATCTATAATTTTCTTTTCGTTAAAAGTAATAGTATTATTGTCATAGGATCATTTGTATCAGTTCTAATAATATTTCATACATAGTTATTCTCTCAAACATTTTGATTAATAGAGGAAAACGCCTGGTTGGGAGACTGCGATGGCTAGGATGAAGAATGAATGGCCAGTGGCAGAGCATGTCTTGGAGCAGCCTTAGCCAGAGTGGAATGGCAAACACTCAAAGCACATTTAAAAGAAATTAAAGTTAAATTACAAGGTTCAAAATATAGCTGACTAGTTATTTTAAATTCTCCCAATATGGTGGACACTGAGGTAAAATTAATGAATAATTAGACATGAAGCAGCTCAGAAGTCCTCTGGAAAAATAGAAGTTAGAAGGAGACACGGATGACTTACTACAAACTGTGTTTGCATATTTTATACAGATGTTCAAAAATGTCAGGGTGAGAGTCAGACTTCGAAAAGCCTGATGTGATGCACGGGTTGATTTTGCATGAATGAAGGGGTACTAGAACTGAAAAGACAGTAAACTGTAAGAAAAGGCAGTTTTAAATGTGGAAATATATGATTATATCTCAGAACAAGAGGAACAATAGCTAGATACATTTCTCTCAAAGTAGTTGTTTGAGCATCTAAAACACCTAATGGAAAAATCAAGTCAGTAACAAACTTGTATGCACTTTATCAGCTACAGTTCCACATTTCAAGAAGAAAATTTATCTTCAGTTGGAGAGGTAAGTTTTAGGTCATGACACCAGTACCTGTTTTATTTGCTAGCACTTGGTCCATGCAACATGTATCTTCAAAAATAGGTTTTAAACCCTTTAAAATCTTTAAAAACAGGCTGAGGAGAGCATGTTGCAGATTCTCATGAGCCAGGATTACCTTCACCTGCTCCAAAGGCATCTCAACCCCTTGTAGCTTACACGGGCTAATTATTGCTACAGGTCTGTAGCTGTGGCAGGTCTGCTCAGGGCTTGTACACTTCTTTTATCGTAAGGCTATACCACTTTCCATTCTTATTCCTGTTTCATCCTTGCTTAAGCAGCTTCATCCAGCTTAAACAAGCACCAGTCTTGCAGCTGCCCATATATCACATAAACTGTCTTTTGGAGTTGATGTCACCAGCCGCAGTTTCCCATGGTTTCAGCATTATTCTCCAAAATGTTAGTAATATTTGGGAAATGGACAGCATATGTTCCCAGAGTTCGTTGTGAAAACAATGGGAGGCTGCTTTGTTTAACAGTGTGAAATCATCCAAGCCCATTTGGTTATTGACTTTCTTCAGTCTTGAATACATCTGTTGTAAGGGTGTGAGTCTGTCCAAATCAGCAGAAGCAGATGTATGAAAATGGCCATGGGAGATAAATGCCAGACTAGCACCATTTCAGGCACATCTTTTCTCACAGATTCCAGACAACATACTTTTACTGCTCTGTCTGGTTCATCCAATACGCAGCATTCCAGTTGTGCTATTTTGGATTTCTGTGTTAGGAAAGGGAACATGTTCACTGATCCATATGACAGTGAAGTTTGTTGAGACTTTTAGTTCTAAAGGAGGCAGAAAGCACTTAAAAAACCAAGGCTTTCAGAAAGAGGGGATGGCACAACTCACCATTTCCTCTTCATACGAGCAGTTTACTGACTGCAGAATGAGGTCTGTTAAGAATTAGACCCTGCTATTGATACACTGAAGTCTTTGTACTATGATACATGTGAAGCTACAGATTTTTATTTAGAAAGAGCAGAAGATTTAAAAAAAAAAAAAAAAAAGCAATCCCTTATAACTCAGCTGAATATCTGCATCTCCAAAATGCTGAGAATAATCTGTTGGTATGCCTTACACACAGACTGCAGGCTCCTCCAGGTCTGACTTCTACTGCATTCTTAACTTGCATTAAGGTCTTTCACAAACACGCGTTCATAACTGCAGCACACATATTCAGAACCCAAGCAGACATACTGCTTTTCATTTTCATGCAGATGGTGTTCATTTACAAAGAGAAAGGAAAAGGTATTAAATAGCTTTTTGGAATCTTTAGTATTCTAAATATTCTATTGTGTTCTGTGGGTAATCAGAAGCAGTGATGTTGAATTGAATTTGACAGCTATTTTAGAGTATGTGATAAAGCAACAGGCCTTTCCTCCTCATCAAGGGAGGAAAACACAAAAGAAAAATTAACAAAACTTGTCAGACATCTGAGTAGTCTGTGTGAAGTTTTAGGAGAACCTTCCTAGTCTTTTCAGAAAACAGATACATTCTATTTCTTTTAAATACTCCCAATTATGAAACATGAAATTCACAGATTATATACAAAAATCAGTAATCGACCTTCATGTTTTTTTTCCCCAATGGAATGCAGTTCATTGGAACAGTTAATTTCTCCTTGATGGTGTTCCCATATTCATTCAATCTCTGTGCAAGGGTGAAAATAATGAATCAAAGATACCAATCTGAAATTTATACAGAAAGAGAAATATTACATTATTCCCCATACCTCAACACACTGCAAGGAGAAACCAAGCAAATAGATTTAAAAATAATGTTGTACAGTGAACAATATTATTTGCTTTTTCAAGTGTGACTTGTTTAGATACTTGCAGAGGGGAAAATATGGAACAGGAGAAAGGGAATTGGAAACCTAATTTTTCTGAAGTTAAAATTCTGCTAGAAAAAGAGTAGAGACAAATTGTATTTTTGTTCCCTCTCCTCTGAACCTTTCTGAAATCATGACCTGCAGGCTCTACCTTTTTGTCTTTGTATGCACACACCTCTACAAATATTGTTTTATCATGTCTAAAAATACAGAATTTCATGGCTGATGAGTGGCAAACCATACGTTCCTTTAGAAGCCTTAAAATGAAAGGACAGTTGGTTTTGGTTAGAGTCTTATCCAGCACAGCTATACAACTTTTTACTAGTATTAGGAAGTTAATTGGTGGCCAAAACAGAAGCTCATGGTTTCTAATATGTGTAAATATTTCTACCTTTTATGACAATACTTGAAAGAGAAACAAGTGAAAAAGTGATGTGGTGCTACAAAACAATGATGCTTGGAAATATCTGGGTGCAGAATAAGATTATTTTAATAGGAGTCCACAATATACCGCACCACGGATTGTAATGCAGTTACAGGAATGTGCCCAGGAAGAAAAAAAGCCTTTGTTTTTTGATGTTGAATAAAGAGAATCTCTCTCTTAAAGATTTTTCCACTTCATTTTCCTTATGTATTTTCTTTGACATTTAAGAGTAGATACAGAATAGCTCTGTCTAGTATTTTGGTATTTAATATTTGCATCATTTATGCAACTTTTAATTGACTTCACATTATGCACTTGTTTGCAACTCTGTACATTTTTTTAGACAAATATGTAATTTCCAAATTTCTTATTTTCTCTAAAATATTTATCATTTTTCTCTAAAAAAATAAATCATTGATGAGAAAAACATATGCTCTGTGTTATACAGTCTCTTCACTCTAAGGTAGGTACTGCTCTTGTGTACTTTATCTCATCCCAAGCTATGCGGACAAAGCAATAAGTACACCTTCACGGTTCAAATACATCTTCATCATCCACTGCCCTAAACAAAACCTCTTCCAAAATGCATTAAAACAACTCCTTCATGCTGCTGCATACAATTCACTTATTAGGCTGCCTCTGTTTGTTCAGAATTATCTCATCTGTTTGTCCTATGGGGTCCCATATTATTTAACTGTAGACAAACCAGTACTTTGATTTCACCTTCTGAATTTAAAGGCTTAAGAAAATTTCTTTAAACAATGGAAGAAGCCTCTGCTGTTTCCAGTATCTGATGCCTGTTTCATCTAAGGCAGATTTTTGTAGCCTTAATACCTTCATTTACCTGAACATATTTAATTTATCAGTCTTTCACAGTTGCTTAGTTCATCCCAGCTTGTTAATGAACATTCATACTACTGGTAAAAATACAATTTTTCCTGTAAAAGTCGGTGAAATTATTGTATTTAAGATGGTTCCATTAACCTTTGCTGCTAAGATTCTTCAATGGCATGTGAAAATGGGTTTGGGAGTGAACACATGTTCAGAAACTATATAAGAAATATAGCATTTTGTAGCAAAACAAACCAGCCAGCAAAAGCAGAAAAAAACAAAACAAACAAACAAACAAAAAAGTGATCTACAATCTAATAGGAACCTCAAAATAGTAACCACTCTTTTTTTCTAATATATACTGCTCAGTCTACATGTGACAGCCTTGCTTATGTTCCCCCAGATCAAAATACAGAGAACTCATATCCATAATGCCTAAACATCGATGATTGCATTGTTTCTTCCAGCAATACAGCACAGATCAATTAAAGATTGTATTGATTGAATTATGAGTTACTCAAATATTTATTTTGGAAAATATGGAGTTTGAGCAAGGATTAGGATCTTTGGTATCTCAGGGATAGATGTTCTCCCTCAGGGACATCAGTGATACCAGCTCCTCACATGGCACATACAGTTTCTGTTGGAAAATGCTTGCTAAATGTCAGAAAGAAGGTTTATGCAGTGTCCAAACTTGTGGAATCACTACACCCTTCTGTGAGGATTACCCTTCTATGACACAGCTAAAATCATTCTTCAGCCAAAATACAGTAAGATAAAAATAAAAGTTTTCATAACCTCCAGAGTGCTTTGGTTTCCACATTTATCAAATTGTAGCTGTAAATGTCTCAAGTTTTTGTTCAAGAGAGGTGAAAATAAAAGAAAGCTACTTATAGTGAAGTTAGACAGAAGATCTTTGCTCATTCTGTGCAGTTAGCTAGCTCGTGGCTTTTCTGCCTTTCACGTTAGGGATTTCCGATCTGCCCTATGCTTTGCTATGAAAAAAATTTCTCAAATGAGCAAAACATATTAGCTTTTTGTAGTCAATGCCTGTTCTGCTGTAACATCCAGACATTTAATCTTTCATTTCGGAATTGATTGTACTTCCTTGTCTACGAGATGGCTTGGACATCTCAAGTCATTTTTCTGATATGACTTCTGCCTTTGGTACAATTGCTGCGGGGTGGGAACAGGCAACGCAGCACGAAACATGCCTGTGCTCAGACACACAAGCCTATTCAAAACCTGTTTCTATGTTAAAAAACATTATTGGCAGAAGCATCTAACCAAGCTAATTCTGTGTTGTTCACTTCCAGCAGCTAGCTGCAGTTAAAATCATCAGAAATTTTCCATCTTGAAGGGATGGTGGCTGTTGGCTGGCTCAATATCCTTTCTCTAAGCAACCGAGAGCATATTCTTTGGTCATTTGTCTTGTGAGCCTAGGCTTGGGCTTGGATATCCAATACTGGTGATTTTTCAAATTGGTAGCAAGAGCAAGTTGATAAGTTACTCAGTTTCTCCCACCACTAAGTTCTGGAGATCAAATTGTGTTTTCTAACCTATGTTTTACCTATTACATTGTTTCTTTCTTATTGCATTTCTTGTACCTCCCAACCCTCTTTTACTCAGCAGGCACTCTTCTGTTGCAAGGTAGTTTTGCTTATTTAGGTCTCCTTGACCATATCAAATATGTCATTTATTGTGCATCATTGGTCTTCTGGTAGACCTCTTTGTGCTAATTTTATCTTCTTCTTTTTGAATTAACCTCTCTCATGGAAGATAACATCTGAGCTGGGACTCTGTGAGACCGTCTGCCCCTGCATTTGTTAAGAGAAAAATCATTTAGCAATGAACACTGGCAACACTTTCCTAAGCAGAATGTCGGTGGACCAGTGGAGTGGGAAGAGGAGCATGACGACTTGTTGTTGTTGTTGCTGCTGACAGGTACAGCCATTTGTTTGTTCGGTTCAGCTTGCCAGTGGTCCCTGAGACTTCCAGTGGCAGATGGTAGACATGGAAAGCGCTTCCTCCATTCGAATGAGAAGAGTGGCTCTTAGACCACAACATACAAATACTATCTGCAACCAGAAAAAGCAGCATTTGAACTTGTTTAGAGATGAGCTTCAAAACTAAACTAAGCATTCTTGGATTGTATACTAAATTACTTACATAAATGTACATGTATTTGTCATGCACATTATGTGATAGCATTACACTCTTGTTAGGAAAACGGCCTGAGGATTTACACACGGCTAGGGCAGTTGCACTGAGATCTCCAATAACCCAAGCAGACCCCAATTTCAAAACTGCTAGCTTTATTTTAGAAGCTTGCTCCCTTCTGTGTGTTAATCTATTTCCAATGTGGTTTTACAGTCTTGTAGTTTGGCTCTTCTTTAGCAGTATTGCATACAATTCTTCTGGATGATCTCGATCATATGTATGGGAATCAATTATTTTCACGCAAAAGAAAATCATTCTTAGTTATAATTGGTAAGATGTAAAAGGTTATATTTTGTACCTACTATTTCAGACTACAGTATTGTATTTTAATCTGCTTGCATATGTAGCCAGAAAAAAGATGTATTTTTTAAATGAGCATACTTCCTTTAGATTTTTATGAATTTGCAACTAATATTCCTTTGGTCCTTGGTACATCTTCCCTGCTACAGAGTTTACAGGGAAGAATCTCTGTACATGTGAAATCTCTGGAAAAAGAACAAAAAAATGCAGTTTTCTTTTTCTTTCCTCTTTTTTCTTTTTTTTTTTTTTTTTGCATCAACATTTAAAATAATTTCAATAATTTCACTGTTTTAGTTGTCTTTATATTGTATTATGCCCAAACTGGATAAAACATTGTTAATACTTTGTTACACACTGCTACACTTACGACATTTCTTGCTTGCATTTACACATCTCACACTGTTGCAAGAACTAAACATATAACAGGACTCCTTTTCCTAGAGTGAAATGAGTGAATGCCAAATAGAGATTGACTTCTAGACATCTGGGGGAACTTTGCTTGAATTAGTTTCACAAGTTCTGAATTATTGTTTTCAAAAGCCCAAGGCTATCTTGCAGAAATCAGAAAACAGTAATGAAGTCCAGCTCTTGAAGAGTTACCAACTGCTTAAAACAGACTGCTGTCGCCTTCCACCCACCCTGCCCAGTCTGACCCACATCATAGTTGCTGCAGGGTTGTAACCATGTGGAGTGTTATGTTTATTTTACCCTTCTTCCCCAGAGAATAGCACTATGAAAAGTGATGATTATATCAACAGGCTGTGAAGCTTTCTGCCACTTCTAATCAAGTGTAAACTAAGACTCTAAAGGTGAAATATGAGGGAGAATAGACACACACAGAGCTGCATATTGCATTTCTCCGGAAGTGGAAGGAAACATTTGAACATCATTTAAGTAGTTTTCAATAAACAAAATAAATAAATATATAAATAAAATAAAATTTCTTAGCAGCATCTTTTGTGGAAAAAAAAAAATCACCCTTAATGAAACATAATTTTTAATGTCTTGCCTTTGTGTAGAAATCATGCTTCAAAGTAATTCAATCAATATCTTCTATCTTCATGCCTCAGATTCCTAAGGAGACTAGGAGCTAGTTTTGAAGGACCATATAGAAAAATGTGGTCAAAATGTAGCTTTTGTTCTTTCATTGAGGCTTCTTTCACCTGCTCTGAGGGAGAACTGTTCTGCAGCCTCATGTGTTTAGTGAGAGTTATTGGTTTCTTCTGTGCAGAGAATCATTGGAAGGAACCTCAGCTATTCCATTACTGGAATAAAGTACATTTATGTTAGTACTTATGCCACTCCTGACAGATGCCTGTCGATCCTGATCTGAAAGACCTTTAGCAATGAAGATTTCACACCCACACTATCCCACTCTTCTGCTGTTCTTAGCAGTTGAGATCTTTTCTGAATATCTGATCAGAATCTCTTTTGCAGAAGTCCACTACTTCTTTCTATATTTGCTTAGAGGAAATGATACAGATTTTGCATACTTTGACTTTTGAAAGGAGAAAAATACAAAATGACTTTGAAAAAGGTATGAAAAACTGAAATTTAGTAGAAACAAGTGAAATGCAGTAATAATCCACAGAATAAAGATAGGACGGTGTCGGTGGAAGTGACTCCCTAGCAGTGATGCAGAACAACATATGGGAGGCTATAGAGGATGAGGAAACACCTGAAACAGCAGTGTCAGGGTACTGTGAAAAGAGATAAACATCAACCTGGAAAGTATAAACATACCAAGTAACTTTGCTATGTAGTACAAAGTAAGGCAAGATTGGAGCACTGCGTTCTATTGGAAAAGGCACCTTTTCAAGGAAGATAAAAGGCAATTAATGGAAGTTCAGATAAACTGTAGCATATGCAACATGTAAACGCTGAACAAGTTGGGATATCCTAGCTTAAAGAAGAAGAAACTCAAGAGGAAAATGACAGCCTTCATCAAATAAGTGAAACAGTGTTGAAAAGAGAGAAACCACATGATCATTTGAAGTTGTTCATCAGACCATATGTTATGAATCATTCCATTATCTGTTGTTCTGCTCTGTGGATAGTTTTTTACTCCCAGGAATTGTGACCATGGCCTCACTAGAATAAATAGCTTGAGACTTAAGCTTAATAACTTAAGACTTGATAGAGCCACTTAAGCAAAAGCTGATGAGCTTTAATAAAAAGTACATGTATTCTTACTCCATTACGATTAGAAAAAAAAAAAATAGTGTTCATAATGTGTGGTTTTACATACTGAATTTGTGATGAGATTTATATGTCCTGTATTCCATGCTCTCAGCACAATGGGGTATATGTGGGACATGGGACATGGTCAAGGGAGGTGATCCTGCCCCTGCCCCTCTGCTCTGCGCTGGTGAGACCCCACCTGGAGTGCTGCTTCCAGATGGGGAGTCCTCAGTACAGGAGAGACATGGACCTGCTGGAGTGTGTCCAGAGGAAGGCCACAAAAATGATCCAGGGGATGGAACAACTCCTCTGTGAGGACAGGCTGAGAGAGTTGGGGCTGTTCAGCCTGGAGAAGAGAAGGCTCCGGGGAGACCTGATAGCAGCCTTTCAGTATCTAAAGGGGGGCCACAAGAAAGAAGGGGCCAGACTCTTTAGCAGGGCCTGTTGTGATAGGACTAGGGGAAATGGTTTCAAACTGAAAGAGGGAGATTTAGACTGGATATAAGGAAAAGGTTTTTTACAATAGGGGTGGTGAAGCACTGGCACAGGTTGCCCAGAGAGGTGATGGATGCCCCATCCCTGGAGACCTTCAAGGTCAGGCTGGACAGGGCTCTGAGCAACCTGATCCAGCTGTGATGTCCCTGTTCACTGCAGGGGATTTGGACTAGATGGCCTTTAAATGCTCCTTCCAACTCAAGCAATTCTATGATTCTATGATATTCTTTCATTCTTTGTCTTTGAACAGCATGCCACAGGAGAAAAAGGCCCTTCATATCAGGTCTTTCAGGTAGTAGTGTTGTGCATTTTAATAACAAGTATTAATACAATTTTGCATGTAATGCAGGAGTACTAGATACTGATACTGCTTTGTTGTTGTTGTTGATATTGTTGTTGCATAGCCCTACTCTAGTGTTTGTTTGGTACTAATGTGTTGATATTATCCTTATCTCTTATTTTATTTTATTTTTTTTCCCTGAAAGTAATTACTATTTCTTAAAAGGGAGTTGCAGTTATTTTAAAAACATTATTTTTAAACATTAACAAAGCAATATTTGTTTAAAAGGTCATTTACAAGCGAAGCACTTACTAAATAATTGCAAACATCAGAAGAAATACTGTCTCAAGCATGGAAATTATCTTCTTCTCATTTAAAAACTGCACTTGGGAGAGTTATTGTAACCAACTGAATGAATTTCAGTTGCAGTTTCCCCTCCCAAGAAAAGTGTCATATCAACTTTGAACCAGCCTGAAAAGTGCAAAGAAGCAGTGTGATGGCATCCATCAGGATCCTGTAAGATGCTGTCATAGCTTGGACCAAGAGAGGCCAAGGAAGAACGAGGAGATCAAAATTTGACGCAACTGTCTTTCATGTGCAGTATGGTAATAAAAGTAGCCCAACACATCAAGACCACTGTACTTTTTAGGGCAAGATTCACCTGCCTGGAGTCTTGCAAATATTTCCCAGTTCTTCAGATGGATAATTATTTCCACATGTCTACTGCTGGATCTAGTTCTTATGGCAAAGTCAGCTTTAAACCAAGCGGGAATTGCCATCATGGACTGCTCTGATGTTATCCTTTCTTCTAACAGCTCTAGGTCTCAGCTACTCTTAACACAGGCATCAGCATAAAGAGTTCTATATTTTTAGAATGTATTCGTCTTCCTCAAATATTGAAACAGAGTTAATATTTAGTATCTACTGTTTCTATTCTATGACATGTTTAATCTCAGGGCTAGGTTGTGAATTCCTCATTCATTCTGGTCAACAATAATCTACAATTGCTAGTCTACTAAAAGCTGTAACAAAACTCTAAGAAACTTTCTTAGGGGTCTTATAAACCGTATTTCAGCCTGTCAATTGTCTAAGTTGTCTTAATATTTGTTTCACTCCTGAGATTTAAGATTATTTATTTATTTATTTATTTTCTGTAGGGATATATTCTCTCCCTCCTCTCTACCAACTGGTCCTTAACACATTCAAACTATTGAATCTGTGAAACCTCTTTGACAGCTAGCACTGCCTGATTGGCTGCTCTTCCAGACTGCTCTGCATGTAAGTAAAAATATGAATTGTTGCATACCCCCAGGTATTTATTTCTATATGCATGTTTAGAAGTAAAAATATAAGAGTTCAAACAAGGGTCAGATTGTAATACATGATCATGCTCTATCAAAAACAGTGGAACAATCCACAGAAATGAAAAATCAGACCACAACAACAACAACCATGCAGTAAAAGAGTTCACTCCTTTCTGGTGTTACTAAAAGTGTCTGAAAGCAATTTAGAAGTCCTTAGTCACATAGCTCACATAAATTAACAACTCTGTGAAATTCATCTCTATGTATGGCATAAAAATCTGTATTATTACCTCACTGAAGCAATATTATGAAAAAAGATAGTTTTAAAACCATTTAGTATGCTTCAATCATTGCATTCACGATCTGAAATCATGAGCATTTAAGTAGGATATATTATTCTGTTTTCCTTGGATCTGATGGAATAAGACAACATTTTCATAAGGTGATAAATACATCAGAAATCTATAATGCCAAAATGTATATTTATTTTGTACTTAGCTACAGCAGGAGAAAAAATAGAGGGGATGGTAGAGATGAACAATCACATATTAATGTATATAAAAATATATTCTAAATTTATGCTATGGCCAAACTATGTAAAGAGCTGGAATTGCTAAAGCTACTCAAAATTTAACAAATGTGTAAGGTAGTAGCAGGACAGTTACCTTTGAGTGAGGATTTTATTTACACTGAGATAATATCTCTAATACCATTAATGCCTTTAATGGTCTACCTTGTATCATCAAAAAATTAAGAAATGTGTCTACACAGTTTAAATTGGTAGAAGACAAAAAGATTTCAAAAAATTTAGTATTCTATGAGTTCATCTGCCCTAATAGTCTTAGGACTTAATCTCTGAAAGTCTTGCTAGGATACTTTAGCTTTTTTCTTCCTCTTCCTTCCCCCACTCCCCTCCCTATTCTTTCCTAAATATAAAATATATAAGCTTAAGTTCCCATAGGGACACATTTTGTAAGTGCAATGCTTAAGCCCTTGATGGGCTGTTACCCAAGTCGAATTTACAACCTCAAAGTAGGTTCTAAATGTTCCCTGAATGACACATGAAGAGAGCTTGGTCCTAGTGTAAACTGTTGAAGAAGCACATGCTGTTTGGATAGATGCTGAGGGAATGTGGCCTGTTCAGCCTGGAGAAAAGATGGCTTTGGGGTACCTGCTGGTACCCATGAGGAAGTTATCGAGAAGGTGGAGGCAAGCTATTCTCAGTGGTGAGAGGATGGGAACAGCGTAAGTTGAAACAACAGAGGTTCAGCCTGGATATAAGAAAAAGATTTTCATTATGAAGACAGTCAGACAATAGAACTGATCACCTCAGGAAGCTGTGTGTATATGCTATTTTTGCAGGTTTTCAAGACCAGACACAATTAAACCTTCAGAAACATGATTTAAACTCATAGCTGACCCTGCTTTGAGGGCCAGCAGCTTTTAGCCCTGCAGTACGTGACCTTTTGAGGTCTCCTCCATCCTGAATTGTTCTATTATCCTATGATCCTGTTAATTTCAATCTTGAACTGAGAAACAGATTGAATATTTATTGAGCTGTCTATTTCCTGTCTGTAACTTAAAGGTTAATATGTTTTCAATAAACAAATAATGTAAATGAAAAAAACAGCTCCATTCTAGACAAAAGTAAGAATGTAGATCTACCCTTGGTAATCAATAAACAAACCGTGAAAGATGCTTTCTTTTCCACAAGAAAAAAAGTAAAAAAAATTGTCAAAGGAGTGAAGGGGTGAAGGGTGAGGTCAGTTTTGTCTACACTGATCATGACATTTTGGTATTTAAATTCCTGAGAAAAATACGCAAAGAAAACTTCAAGACTAGAACAACTGGCTTCATGAGATGGATTTTACCTTGCTCAGGGATCTGTTTGTCAAACTTCCATGGAAAAATGCCACGAAGGGAAAAGGATACCAAGAGAACTAGTTGATCTTTAATGATAGGCTCCTCAAAGACCTACAAGCCATTCTGGTGCACAAGCAGAAGATCAGCATGAACAAGGACCTCCTGACTGATCTCAGTCTCTAAAAGCAACTTTCTGGTAAATCAGAGCTGTGGACAGGCCATCCAGCAGGAATGCCACTTAGGGATACTGTTTAGTGATGGACTTCTAGTCTCAGGTGGATGGTTAGACTTGATGATCTTAAAGGTCTTTTCCAACTTAAATGACTCCAACTAAGCATGTGGTGAATGTAGGAAAGCCAAAGCTCAACTGTAGTTGAAACTAATGAGAGAGAATGGTGGCAAGAACAACTTCTGTAAGTACAATAGCACCCAAGGACATACAAAAATTAAAATTCTCAATGCCTTGTTATTCTCTGAGCTTTCACTGGTAACTTCTGCTTTCTGGCTTTCCAGCTCACTCAGCCTACTGGCAGAGTCTCTGGGAATAAAACATTAGCTGTTGTACTGAAAGATATTTATGAAGTACTCAAGTCAGTTGGGCATGCACAAGTCCATGGTATCAGATGGGCTTTATGTGAGATTGCCGGAGGAACTGGTGAAAGTCTTTGTAAGGCCATGCTGTATCATCCTTGGAAGGTCATGGAAGCAGAGGGAGGTTCCTAATGAGTAGAAGAAGATAAATATCACACTCATCTTCACGAAGAAGAAGAATACAGGTAACAACAGACCTGTCAGCCTAAGTTATCTGTCAGACTATGTTCTGTCCCCAGAAGATCATGCAGCAAATCCTCCTGGAAGCCCTATCCAGGTCCATGTACAACAAGAAGGTTTGACAAAGCCAGATCCTGACTGCCTTCCATAACACAACACTGGGCTCTATGTGTACAGAATAGCAGTACATGACATTTACCATGATTTTGGCAAAAATCGTAGGCTCCTCAGCTCGCTGGACAAATAAGTTGGCAGCAGGCTCATGAAGTTCAACAAACACAGGTTAATTGTTCTACATTTTTATGTGGAATAACTCTGTACAGCAATACAGGCTGAGCACCAACTAGAAAGCAGCTTGCAAAGAAGGAATGGGGAACAAAAACTGGTGTAGAAGAAGTACAGACCAGTAAAGGTGGGTCAGCAATATGAATCAGAGATGGCCAACAACACACCAGGTTTTGTTAGCAGGTATGCAGCCATCAAGAGAGCTGAATCTTCGCCTCTAGGGAGATCACCCATCCTGGTGTGAGTCCAATGAAAAGTCATTATAATGCCTAGAGGACTGGACCACGTGGTGTATAAAGAGAGGCTGAGAGAACTGGGTTTGCTTACCCTTAAGTGAACAGAAGGCTGATGAGAGATCTGATTGTTTTCAACTGTCTAATAGGAGGGTATCGGATAGATGGAGACAGAACAAGATATCCAATAGCAGCACAAGTTGTGTCTGAATGATGGTGCCCTATTGGAATGAGTCCAGTGGAAATGATTAGGGATTGGAATGCATGTAGCATTAAGAAAGGCAGAGAAAATTGGCTTTGTTTAGCCTTGAGAATTCAAGAGCACTTTCTACTGCTTTTTTAAAGTCCTTAATAGAAGGGAAAGAGAAAGAGGAGCCAGACTCCTCTCAAAGGTGCAGAGTAGAAACACAGAGCAAAATGAACAGAAGTAGCAACACAGAAGATTTCATCTGGATTCAAGGAAAGCAATTATACCTGAAGATTGTTAAACACTCAGACAACTTGCCTAGAGAAGCTGTGAAATCTCCATCTGTTCACCATGTCCTGAGCAACTTGGTCTGCTTGAACCTGCTTGGAGCAGAAACTTCCTTAGATTAGATGACCTTCTGAAGTTGTTTCTAGCCTAGATCTTTATTCTATGATTTATATTTTAATAGTTTTCGTAAAAATTTGTATACTTGTTATATTTTTAATTTCATATAAAAAGATTTTATTGGTAGATTTAAAATTTTTGTTACAAAAAAATATATAAAATATATTTTATGTATATAGCATGCAGAATTATACAGTCTCCAAAAGTGTTTTTGGTTTAATGTAAATCTAAAGCTTAACTTTGCTGTTCTGAACTGCAGAAGGCCTGTTTTATTACACTGTGCAATAGAAGTAGTCCCTAAACAAATTCATCTTAATTGTGTTTTTCATAATAATTATGTTAACAGAGAGCATCTGTTTGTATATTACAGCTGTATGCACACCATTTACGGACACCAGAGTTCTGCTCTGAGGCTGAGTTGTCCCTCATACCGAGGACATTGAAAGAAACTCATACAGCAGGTATATTTACAAAACACATACATACTCATAGACCTACACATACAAGTACACAAATGCACATCATTTATGCAATCTGGAACTGACTCTGCCAACCACCAGTCTAGTCTTTACCGAAGGCTGACTGTTAAAAGTAATTCTGCCTCCATAGACACCTTTGCATGGCCCACAAATATTTTCCCAAGACTGCCATGTGCTCAGGTGGTAGGGCAAGACTTGGAAGGTTATGTGTAACAGCACCACCTGGTGAAACGTGTTTAAGGTCTACATGAGGCAGTACTAGTAGACAGGCAGTAACTCGTGGGAAAACTAACAAACAAACAAACAAGGTTTAAGATTAAGGTTTTCACAACGTACTACTTCTAATTTGTTGTGTATTTCAGGGTTACTTTGAAGATCTCAGGTATTACAACTAGTCATTCAGTATGGAACATGCAGTTATCTGAATTTAATGGTCATTGGTCACGTCACTGCAGCAATTGTTACGACTTGAAGAGAAGAGTCAAGAGGTTGGTTAGTCCACCACATGGTTCAGGATGGGATAATTTATTACTGTGCATATCCTGCCAGCTGCTCTTTAACTTGTTCCAGTGGTGGAGATGTAAAAATCTTCCCAGAGGAAAATAAATTCCACAGACTCCCTAATATCTTCCTTGTTAAAGCTGAAATCCGCTACTTCCCTCTCTGTTTGTCATATTATCATATTATCAGATTTTTTTCTTTTTTCACAGTTTTTTTTTTCTCCTTTTCCCTACCTCAGTCACCCTGGTAGGGTTTTCCAGCCTTTTGCTCACTCTCATTTTTCTTTCACAGGTTGTCTTTAATCTGGTCTAGCTCCTCCCTGAACAACAGCACCAGGCACTGATCATCCTGCACTAGTTGCTGCCTTACCAGTACTGAGTGGAGCAGTAGAATCACTGATTATAACTTAGAGGCTACATTTCTGCTTATAAAACCCAGCTGGACATGTAGCTTTTGGAGGGACCATACCATGATTCCTGTTCTGCAACAATCCTTTAAGTGTATCTTTTTTTAGGTACTAAAACAGCTGGTTTTGTTTTGCATATGAAGCAGATTACTCCTGCCTACACATAGCACCATTTGCTTCTCCCTGCTGAGCAGAATCCTACTAATTTATATTACGTCTCCAGTTTTGTAAGTTTTAATTTCAGTTCAAATATACCTGAGTACTCTCCCATCTTAATCTCCCTTACACATTTAATAAACCTGTTCTCATCCCCAGGTTACACATGGAAATATGATACAGAACCAGATTTAGGATAGACTTGCACAGCATTTTCCTAGATCACTCCATTCATTCTGACAGTAAGAAATAGCTGCTCTCTTGGTACAGATTTTCTAATCTGTAGCACTCCTGCACTCACTCTATAATAATTTAATCTGTAGATTGTTTCCATACTTTGCATATAAGATTATCATGGGAGACAGTATTAAAAACCTTATCACATAGGTCTTTCTCCAGAGTTACCCAGACATGGACAGAAATTAGATATCATCAAACAGTGCCAAGGATGAAATTAAATCAGATCTAGCTGACTTCAAAACACCTGTTCTATCCAGATACTCCTTCTCCATTAGCGGCTGGACTCCAATTTTTTCTTATGTTAACTTTTCTAGCCATCTGATTGCAACTGACCTTGGAAAAAATTCTGTCTAACCATTAAGCCTCTCCACAGGGTATGTCATGGCATCCCCTCGTATTCAATAGATCTTTAGTTTTGGTTTCACATATTTTCAAAAAATCAAAAAATTATTTCTCACTACAGGTCTTATTGTTTTATTTCTTATACCTCATCTCATACCTTAGTCTTTTTGCATTTTCTCTTTCACATTAATGTTATTGCACTCATCTATTTAATCTGGCACCACATTTTTTCCTCCCCCTCTTCTTGTGCTTCTACTTGTTCCTGTCCTTAAGGAGAAAGCGCATGTTCTGAGTATAAAAAATTTCTAACACGCATATCATAGGCAGCACAACAAAAAGAAATGAAACCAAATTAAAACCAAGGAAGCTGTGAACAAAGAAGGAACATTATGGTTAGCCTATATGCCTGCTATGAAATCCATGAAAGAAATCCCGGAAAGAAACGGTAGCACTTTAGAGGACTTGATTTGGGGGTTCTTATGCATGTGATGTAGAGGCAGGTGTGGAAGGATAGTACAAAGGATATTCCACAAGACAAATACGGAGTTAAAGCAAAATTACAGAAAAAAAAATAAAACAGAAATATACTAACCTAAGAACAAGAAACCAGAACCATCTTTCCAAGAGTAGTTGACTGTGACTGACACTTGGTTATCTGATGCCACCACCGAATGTTTGTTCTTGTGCTCACACTCATCTCTGCACAGTTCATCAGGATGTCTTAGTGGTTCTGTATAGATTCCAGACCAAGAAGATGTGTATAACTTCTCTTGGGACAGTTAAACATTATGAAAGCATTGTTTTCTACATCGTTCTTAGCAATAGTGCTATCAGTACACAAGATGTACTCCAATATTAAGTGAACTTATAAATTTTCATGACAGTTTTGGGAAGCTAAGAAATTACTTCCCTGAAATGATACGATTCCAGAAATCTATAGCAAATCCAGAATTGCACCACTTTGTCTTGATCTCCAGCTAAAGCTGTTAACCACAAACCTCATGAATGTTCTTCTGAAAAATGTTGTGGGTTTTTTGTTCTTTATTCTCTGAGATGAGCTGTACTGATCCCAGGAACACTCATGCTTACTGCCTTTTCTGATTAGTAGCAGCCATATCAAGGCACCAGGAAGACAGAGTCTTTGCCTCATCTATGATCCATGTAATATGCAACTCTCAACACCTGTCAATCTGTTTTCGTGGCAAAATAATTTTACGGTTTCTGCCAACATGCTAGTTGACAAGGTATTAAGTTGCATGCTTTACTCTTTCACAGTCCAGCTGACTATACGACATGATCTAAAATAATGTCATACTGCTATGTATTTTGATACCAAATTTATTTATTTTTCCCAATACTTTGCACAATTTTGTTGCATGCTTTTTCCTTATGTAATTATTTGGCACTAGTCTACAACTAAATTTTCCTCTGTTCCAAGTTAGCAACCCATTCACATAATACATCAATACATCCTACTTGTTTTTTTTTTTTTTTTTTTTT
>VXAV01007900.1:187703-202121 GCA_013399715.1 Alectura lathami
TTTTTTTTTGGACAGAATAAAAGCTCCAGATACAACATTTCTTAAATTTTGGCTTATCAGTTCCTTTCCTGTTATACTCATCTCCAACTTTTCATAAACATGGCTTGCTTTGTAGATCATATGTGTCTGTATAGCCAGCACATTGATGGAGGATGTGCCTGTTATATTGATTTGTTATGCTATATAAGGTATTCCACATTGTTTTATATTATGTTACTGTTTCCTGGGACTACGGATATATATCTGAGGCATGGCTAAGTCTTTCAGCATTTGCTCTGGCATCTTCAGCACTTGATTTTTCAGCTTTGTGATTACATTAATGCTATTGTCTTGCTTATAATAACAGTAACAATGTTATCATAATCATATCCTCTGCCTTAGCAAAGTGAAGCAATATTTTCAGCAATAAAACACAGTAAAGCAATCCTACATAGACGAGGGAAGAGGAAAAGCCTACCTTGGGCAAAAATGGCAGTTTGTATTAGGAATGACTGTCTTATCAGGAGAATATATGTACCCAAATGGGATTTCAGTCAGGATAAATATTATATGAGAGCTAGATCCTCTGTTTTCAATCCTCATCTATCCTGGAAAATTGAAATGAAATAGATTTTATTCTCAGCCTGAAGATGTCACATACTTTATTTTTAATTTGCTTTTATGCTAAGCCAGCACTTAGTGACAACATTCAAAGGGTATGAAGACCTTCAAACTCAGTCATGCTTATTGCATTTCCTTCCTTCTTATGAATAATTTCCTCTGATAGAAAGGAGGCCCTCTCTTTGTGTTATAGGAAGCCCTGTTCTTTTTTTTAACTATTGGCAATATATCATATATTAATCATACTTTCACTCTTCTTTGCAATTTCTCTGCTACTTATCCTTCAACTTAGTTTGTAACATCAGAAGCACACAATGATAATCAGAACAAATTATTTGGCATTTTAATAGTTTTCCATCTCACCTAGGAGCTAGTAGGTATTTAGTAAATCTTCTGCTGCAATACTAGCTAATTAATAGCGTAACAAATACTTCTGGTGTATTTGGGAGTGGGGTGAGAGGGGGAGGGGCTGTGAGTCAATGCAACTCCTCTATGATCTGCATTGCTAATGTGCTTTAGGTCAGAGAGGAGAGGAGGGGAGAGCAAAGAGCGAGGGTGTTGTCAAGGAAATGACACAGATGATTCCTTCAACGGTGATTGTACTGTTCAGACCATGTTTCTGGTTTTCCATCTATAAAATGCTGATGTCTTTTCCCTGGAAATTTCCTGAATTTTTAATTAAGCTAGTTGAAGAATTTGACATAAATAGAAAAATGTATTCTGTTACTTCTTTCAAGTTAATTTCTATGTTCCTCTAATTTACATGGCATTTGCATCTCACAAATGTTCATTTTCTGTAATTCTCTTTTACACTGTCATCCCACTTGCTGGAAAATTCTCAGGCTATGCCTTTGCCATTGGAAATTCCAAATTTTCAGTCTGTACTGAGTGGCTGTGATCGCGAAGATCATATTCTCAGCTAGTCACCAGAATAGCCATATGTATCATCTGTGCATGTAAAACGTTCCTGTATCTTGTAGGAATTCAAGCAAGTGAGACTGCTTGCCAAGGAATGCTGTAAGGGTTTATAAATTCAATGATACATTGTATAGAAGTTACTCAAGTCCATTTATAGTGTTCATACAGACGGCTTTTTATGTTTTTTTGAAATGCATATAGCTGAAAGAATAAGCTAAAATAGAGTCACCTTCCTTTTAATCCAATGGGTTCTATAAATCACATCCCTAGGAATGCTAAGCATCCATACAGGAACAGACTGCATGAAGGTGTTGTTGTTTAGCAGCTTTGAGGATTGTGGGACTTCCTTCAGTTGGAGCTATCAGTATTTAGACAGCCTCAGGAATTGACTCAACAATAATGAAAGAATGACCTTATTTCTAAATTATGGTTTCTAGCAACAATCGTTGCTTTGCCTTTAACTAGATTTTCACATTTAAAAGTTGCTGGCATAATGCTAAGACTAATATTTTTTTGTGCTTTTTCATCATTATTATGTATGTCTTCCTTTTTTAGAGGAGAAAGACTGTTCCTGTTGTGTCACAGCTGTGCTTATGTCATTTCAATATAGAAATTATATTAAGGGAATACTTGATCTAAGTTTTTCTTGGATGACACTCTCCCTTCTTAACTGGCAAGAAATCATCTGATCAGCTACAAAATCAAATCTTTTTCAGCTTCTGGGTGGGTTCACCATCATTAAATGAGGATTGTTCTTTTTTATTTTCTTTCATTATTTTCCTTCACCAGTTAATTAATTTATAATTCTCTTGAAGAAATGCAAGACAGAAACAGAGTGATTTTATAGCTCACTTTCAAATGGTGCATATGTACTACTGTATTTAACTACAGCTTTTATACAGTAGAAGCAATCAAACTGTGGCTTTGAATCAGAGTACTGGGTGGGTGTGAACTTAAATTGAATTCCTTGATCTGTTTGTTGAAAAGGTATCTATTTCCTATTACCAGTGTTAATGACCATCCTCCAAGATTTCTGAAACACTCCAGAAACTCAAATTAGAACAGGAGGAGTGTTACAATGTATGCAGATTCCTGATGTCCAAGATGAGAAAGCTCTGAAATGAATTTAGGGGACGAGTTGGGGCACAATGTTGTGACAATTCTCTCAAAAAGTCTTCTTAATAAAAAACCTCTTGGGTGGGATCAGAGGTCCACCTGATCCTGGTTACCCATCTCTAACAGTGACCCACAGTGGATGCTTTGTATTACCCACAGAAGTTCACGATGAGGAACCAAGAGACCATACCACATGCAATGATCCAAGGCTGGCATTTACTGGTAGTCTAATGCTGGGACAGCCCGATAAAATACAGCAACCACTTATTTTTAAACCAGTTACAACAATCCTACAATTTATAATCCAAATCTCTTAATTTTATTAAAGGTCATTAGTAATACAATAAAATCGATGGACCCCAAATCTGCCCTTTAAGCTCTCACCCTTCCAGTGGGTCATTACAGCAAGGTGTCAGCATTGGCATCGGAAAGAGGAGTACGATGTTGAAGGTTCGTTCTTAGACTTGGGTTTGCTTAGACTTATTTTTTAAGCCCCATGTTGTCTGATTTCACCAGGCTTAGTTATACTGTAGTTACTTAGGTCTGCTACATCTTATTGCAAAGTTTACTCCATAAGCAGAAGAATTACACAGTTTTACAGAGCTACACAAAAATTAAGACAAACAAGACAGGTAACATCATAGATAAAACAAGCTTAAAACTACAGGACAGACAGTGCACACCTGGCAGCTGAGCAATTTTGCTGCTAGAGCTGAGACAACCTGAACAATCATCTGACTCCACAATAAAATAAAATTTTACACATAATTTTTTGCACCTACACTAAAAAGGAACTTAAAAGATCACATTGGCAGGGCCATAAAGCTACAGGAAGAAGCAGATAAAAATTGGACAAAATGTGTTGATGCCTCCTGTGACTCATCTTTCAGCCTTCAGTAATTTCTGACTGTGAAGAAGATTGTTCAGGAACTTTCTGAAGTAACAGTCCTTTCTAAGTCAATTAGACACCAACAGATTCCCCCATCATCCCACAACCTTGTGAAGTTGCTGTCTGAACCACCAGGAAGATTTAGCGTTCAAAGCCTCCTTCAACAAAGAGCTCCAGATCTTACTTATGCGCAACATAAATAAATAGAATCATAGAATCATAAAGGTTGGATAACTCATTTAAACTCAGGACAATTTCTGCAGTCTGCATATAGTATAAGTTCTGCTGTATCATATACGTTCTGCAGCTTTTGATTCAGACCTGAGAACTGATGTAGGTGAAGCATGGGTGCCTGAAAGGTTTTCCAGTTATCCCCACTAAATCCTGTTAGTCTAATAAAGTCAATGAGGTTAAGATCAAATAGGGTCTGTGAAATAATCATAGAACCATAGAATGGCTTGGGTTGGAAGGGACCTCAGAGATCATCTAGTTCCAACCCCCCTGCCGTGGACAGGGCTGCCAGCCACTAGCTCACTAGATCAAACTGCCCAGGAACCCATCCAGCCTGGCCTTGAACACATCAAGGGATGGGGCAGCCACAGCTTCTCTGGGCAGCCTGTGCCAGCGCCTCACCACTCTCTCAGTGAAGAATTTCTTCCTGATGTCCAACCTAAACCTCCCCTCTTTCTGTTTCAGCCCATTCCCCCTTGTCCTACCATTATCCACCCGTGCAAAAAGTCAGTCCCCCTCTCGCTTATCTCAGATTTTCTTTAAACATAAGGTTATACCATACCCTCTCTATTTCTACAGTACCAAAGATCATTAGAATTATGAAACAAATTGGTGCAAGTCATTATTTCCTCTCAGCCCTGTGAATTTGGTGAGAAAAGGTACACTTGCACAGCTACTTTTGCAACAAAGGCAGAGAAAGGTTTTCCTAGCTTAATTAGGTATTGATAGCAGGCAAAGAAAGTACTGTTCTCCCTACAACCTCATAATGTATTACTGTAACCTTTCTTAATCAAAATACTTGTGCAGCTTTTAACAGATTTTTTCCCAAGCAGTCAATGAATAGAACATGCTTAATTTAAAATGGATCAACTTTTCCCAGATCCAAACAACTGCTGCTTTTCTCTTCTGTTCAAAATGAACAACTATACTTCAGTAACAAAAACAGGATTTCATAGCCTATGAGTCAGGAATCATTGCAAAATTTGTTTTCCTAGTTTTTCTTTTTCCTTTCCTTTCCTTTCCTTTCCTTTCCTTTCCTTTCCTTTCCTTTCCTTTCCTTTCCGGCATTCTTCATTCCTTTGGATATTTTCAAATTTACAGACCAACATAATCAGTTTACGAATTTGAAATAATTTTTTCATCCTTTTTTTAGTACTTCCGCATGACAATTATGGATACTTCACGCTTTGCTCCTGGGAATTATGATTACATTTTGAAATTTGTATTTCTACTTAAACTTACATTTTAGAATGTTACTCTCTCTTGTCTCAGGTGCCTAGAAAACAGCCAGTTATTGTTTTTGGTTTTGCTTTTTATCCACTTCTAAAGTACTCTCTTAATTGTTTTATAATTGAATATCATTTGTAACACAAAGATTCCTAATTTTGTTCTTTATTAGACTACCTTATAGTTCTTACCCTTTTTTCTATAAATGATAACTTTCCAAAATACTCCTATACCACTATCACAGCTTCCTTTAAGTATTCTCCAGGTCATGTAATCTTTCTGTTGTATTTCTTTGTCAGACTACTGCCATTTATTGACATTGCTGATTAACATGGGATGTTGATCAGGCTAGTCTGCATATTTCTTTATTCTGTGGCTCTTTCTACCTTATATTTAAAGTAATAGTGCCTTCCATTATAAATTCCATTTCCTTTCCAAAGACTCAAATTTATTTCCAACTAGTACTTGATATAGACCTATCTATATTGTGTATCCTTAAAATATTTCTGTAACACTTCTGGTTTGATCCTTTTGTTGCCTTTAGCTGCCTATGAATTCTAGACACTACACTGTCTTGAATCAATAAGTAAAAGCCCAGTATATGACCAGTCTGACAATATATAACACCACCATTGGATAATCACACACTTACAAATGTTCTAATAATAAAACACATTGCTAGCAAAAATCACATGAACAATTAGATCGGTATCAAAAAAACTTTATTTTTTCATGATTAAAAGAAAACATTTTTGTTTGTTTGTTTGTTTGTTTTTGCAGACCTTAATGGAAATTTTATTTAACCCCATATAACAGAAAGGAACTTATTAACAATTAGGAGTTTATAATGACACTTTATAATAATAAAACACTGGAATAACACAATAGTGAGGAAATCTGCCATAATTAGTTGTTACAACTAATTCTTATCTCTTTCCCACAAGTATAAAAATTGTAAGGCTGTCCATAATGTCTTGCAAAAGTTTCTACCTATGACAAGGCATGGTATGGAAGGTTAGGGAAAGCACATAAGAACAGGACGTGTATAGAAATACACTCCCTCTGGTGTAACTACTTAGTTTCCACAAATCAACATGCCTGAATTTTCCTGGACAAGCTCTTATATGTTGATTATCATGTTTAATAGCCCTTGATTAACTAATTCTTTGATTTTTTTTCTAGTCCAATTTTAACACATTTATACTTGGTTTCCATAACAGTGTTTAGTAGTGAATACCACAATTTAATTACGTTGTGGATTTTTTTGTTGTTGTTGTTCTGAAAAGGAGTAGTTTGCTTTAAGCTTGCTATATGACAGTTTATCAAGTACTGGTAGTTATTACATTGCAGAAAATAATGACTGGCCATTTTCTATTCACTTTACAGCTTTCATATTTCATAAATCTCAATCAGAATGGAAGGAGGTGTCTTCTTTTGAAAAGAGTCCTGCTCCATTAAGTCTCTCCTCCGTCATTATCCTTTTCCATACCTTTTAATGTTCAATGCTTTTTTACTTAATTTTTTTGGAGATGGGAACATGCAGAGTAATCGAGGTGTGGTACATGGGTGCATGAATGTATATAGTAACATAATGGCTAGCTGGTGATGTTTTTGTTTTGTTTTGTTTTGTTTTGTTTTTCCCCCTCTGTGTTTTATTTTGAATTACCTTATGATTAGGAGTATACAATTTCTTGGTTCAATAATCTTTGGTTCTACCCTAAAAATGAATGTGAGGTAGTGCAGAAATATTCTAACAGACGAATGTTGTGATAAATATTACATTTAATTTATTGTAGTAAGAAATGATGTGATCACAGTAGTCCAATGTTCACCTAAATAGCATTACTCCTAGAGCAGTTCATAAAGTGTTTTTTTTCAAGCTAGCATGGGTAGTTTCTCAGTAATGATGTAAATAACTCATATGACCAATAATCATGCATTTGAGAAGCACGAGACTGATGGTATTGGTATAGAATGCATGATGAAGTTTATTCTGCATTTAGACAAGATTTGTTTATTGCATGCTTTCTTTAGCAACGTATTTAAACTATAGAAAAAGTTTGATATAGTCATGCAATTCATAAACAACAAACTAAGAATCATTGATCTTCATAATTGAAAGCCATATTGAAGAAAAATATGCACAATACATATAGGTATTAATTGATCACTACTATTTTATAAAAATTTTTATATAAAATGTGTTTTAATCTGACAGGAGAGATATGGACCTGTTGGAGCATGCCTAGAGGAGGGCCACAAAAATGATCCAAGGGAATAAACGCATCTCCTGTGAGGACACGCTGAGAGAGTTGGGGCTGTTCAGTCTGGAGGAGAGAAGGCTCCAGGGAGACCTGACAGCAGCCTGTCAGTATCTAAAGGGGGGCTACAAGAAAGAAGGGGACAGACTCTTTAGCAGAGCCTGTTGTGATAGGATTAGGGGAAATGGTTTTAAACTGAAAGAGGGGAGATTTAGTCTGGATATAAGAACCAAGATTTTTATGATAAGGGTGGTGAAGCACTGGCACAGGTTGCCCAGCGAGGTGGTGGATGCCCCGTCCCTGGAGACCTTCAAGGTCAGGCTGGACAGGGCTCTGAGCAACCTGATCCAGCTGGAGATGTCCCTGTTCACTGCAGGGGATTTGGACTAGATGGCCTTTAAATACTCCTTCCAACTCAGACGATTCTAGGTCAGAGGTATCTTTTCCCATTTATGTACCGGATACTGAGAATGAACAGAAAAGAACTTTGTTATGCTAAGTGTTTGTTGAAAAACCCATTGCAAAATGTTTCAACTTCACGTAAATAGGAAATATTGTCTATTATTGTGCTGTTTTTCTTCTCTAGGGATCCCAAACTACTTTAGAAACTTGGGATTTTTTCATAGCTAGGTGACTGGAGTTAGTCGGCATGGATTTATGTAGGGAAAATTGTGCTTGACCAACATGACAGCCTTCAACTGTGAAACAAGTGGCTTCGTAGATGAAGTGAAGAGCAATGGATGTTGTTTATTTTGACTTCAGTGAGGTTTTTGATGGTGTTCAAAACTGTGTGCAACCTGCACTAGCTGACTTTGATCCAAAAAGAAAAAATGAAATATTTACATGAAGACTCTTAATGATCATAGAATTGTAGAATCGAAGAATCATAGAATCATAGAATGTCTTGGGTTGGAAGAGATCTTAAAGCCCATCCAGTTTCAACCCCCTGCCATGGGCTGGTTGCCGCCCACTGGATCAGGCTGCCCAGGGCCCATCCAGCCTGGCCTTGAGCACCTCCAGGGATGGGGCACCCACAGCTTCTCTGGGCAGACTGTGCCAGTGCCTCACCACCCTCTGAGTGAAAAATTTCACCCCAACATCCAACCTAAATCTCCCCTCTTTTAGTTTAAGGCCATTCCCCCTTGTCCTATCATTATCAAACCATGTTTATAAGCTCTCTTTAAGTACTGAAAGGCTGCAATGAGGTCTGTCCAGAGTCTTCTCCAGACTGAACAAGCCCAGCTCCCTCAGTCTTTCTTGACAGGAGAGGTTCTCCAGCCCTCTGAGCATCTTCATGGCCTCCTCTGGTCTTTCTTGTGCTGGGGGCCCAAGGCCTGGATGCAGTAGTCCACGTGGGGTCTCAAGAAGGATGATGAAATGGTCCTCAAATATCAATCTGAAATGCTGATGTATAAGTTATCTATAAATTTCCACTCCAAACACAGATCATCAGTGCATGGATCTCTATCAATCAGCAGATTTGAACAAAACTTCTGCAATGAGAATATTTTTTTGACTAATATCAATGCATTTTCTCTAAAAAAAAGATCAGATAATCCTCACATTTTGTAGAGAAGCACTTCCCAATGTGAAGTAGGCCTCACTAACAAGGGGAAAGGCTGGGCTGGGTTTGCCAGCTACATTTACTCTACAGTTCCACTTCCCTTAGCTGTAGCTGCAGTAGGATTAAGCTACACATTCAACCCATAATCCCTATGTTTAAGGCGTGACACAGGGCCAGGACCTGACTCAGCCAACACACCCAAAAACTCCCTTCACAAAGTCATTCCAGACTCCTGAGCTCCAGTACACCTGTCTACACTCATCCAGAATCACTGGATTTCATGGTGAGAGAGATCTCTTGCCCAGTCCCTCTTGCTTTGGTCTAAAAGCAACTCTTGAACAAAAATCTCAGGAATCTCTTCCCTTGGCAAAATTTCCCAAACTGGGATCCTGGATCATTACCAATTCTTACAACTTTCTGCTGTCAGCTGGGCACTCTTATCAAGTATATAACAGAAGCCATTATCTCTTAGTGCTTCACATGACTTGGGAACCATCTGTGGAGAACACATCTGAATTAAACGTCACTGAGTATTTCAGCAGAGGTGTGTTTGAGAGGAAGCAATGCCAGCTCCATCTCTGAATGGGACACACAGCATTTTTCTGTCAAAATGTGCCGAAGATGTGCCATGGGAAAATGAGAGGAAGAAATGTAAGACCACTGCAGTAGCAGCAGAGGAAATAAAAGATCTGGCAGATGGGTAAGCTATGGACAAAAATTACACAGGGTTAAAATCTGGAGTGATGTTCAACTCTTCTGTAGTTCTGCGTTTAAATTAGTTCAAGCCAAAACCAATTTAAATTTTAACTTATTGATAACATTATTAGAGCATTCCTTCCTAAGTCCAAGCAAAATAGTAATGAAGACCATTAAACAAATAGTAGTACAATAATCATAAAAATATGAGCCTAGACTGAATTCTTGAAGCCAAGAATACTATAAAATTAATAACAGGCAATGTTTCATTTATTAAAAAAATCCTAGATATTCAAACTCTTATTCCATCAATTAATTCTAAGGTTTTAAAAACTGGAACTAATGCTAGACTTTTGATTGCACGTAAGTATTTTCAGAACTGAGACTGTGAATTTTTGAAGGACTACACCATCAATTTGCACAGTCATTTGCAGTCCCTGTTACTTTCCTTTAAAACAACTCTGGCAGCTACTAAGGGGGAAAAAAAAAAAGACAAGTTTCTAAAAACAGCTTTATAGAAATATGAATATGGTTTTCTTACTGACAGTACTATTCATATTTATTTCCTTTAACCAATCATTTTACCTTTAGATTTTTGTGCTTCTTTTCTGTAGTAAGAATTAGCCTGATTAACCTTAACAGGTTAGTTAATCCCATGTATCAGACAGATTTGATTATTGCAACAACATTTGAAGGGTTAGATAGTTACAGTTTTTCTTTAGATTAACTTTATTTTACTTTCAGTGGCTTGTGTCGAAGGAGTACATCACAATAAAATGTCTACAAACAAAATAATTTTACGAGATAGATGTCTTTGTTTTTGCAATGTATAAGTAGTCTTCGAGTCAATGGTCTTGCACTGTATTCAAATAGTAAATCAGTATTTTTATTTTTTTAGAAAAAGTTATTAATGAATTAAAACAATAGGAACACCATTTCACACAATGGAATGAGATCAAAGAATCACCTAGTCCAATATCTTATCTCAAAAAAAAATCTCATCCCTCCAAAAGCCACGTTATGGAAGATGTAAGAAAGCCATTGTGATAGAATCTGCCTTTAATATTTTTATCTCATCTCTGTATCTACTGCCTTGGGTTGACATTAGTCATGAAACAATAGGATCAATATTTCTCACAACATATGTTGTTATTGGTGATTATGATATATTTTGACAACCATACAAAAACAAATCCATTTCATCACTCTGTTAAATTCTTGTTCCTAAAAGCCTCCTGTGACAGTGTTCACAGATTAGCTAGAGGCTGTGTGAAATAACATCTCACTTACTAATTTTGTATTTCAGTCCTTTAATTGCAATTTCATCTTTTTTTTTTTTTTTAATAAAACTTTAGATTCTAAGCAGTCTTTCTAAAGTACTCATGATTAATCTTATGTGCATTTACTGTGATTACTTGTGTTCTGAAGAATCTGTCTCTCATTCTGCAATATTCCTTACGAGATCAGATAAGTAGGGTAACGTAACTCAAGATGAAGCTGTATGAATGATCGATAAAAGACACTATTATATTTTCTGAATTATTCATCACTCAATTCTTCACACATTCTAATGCTGTAAAAGTGTTTGGACTAACATCGTACATTGAACAGGTATTTCCTGAGCTGCCTACAGTATCAGACTTGAATTTATCCAGCTGGAATTTTATAAGCTGCCTGAGCTCTGAAGAGTGTTATTCCTTTCCTCCCTCCTTCCCCAGATGTCCCACACGAAGCTGCACAGAGCTTGTTGACCTGTCTTTGGTCATGCTGCCACAGATGAGCTCTGGAGCCACAGGCTGGCCCCAGAAGCCATGTATCATCCTGCTGGCACGGCCACTAGTAAGGTAACCTGGTGTCCTACATAGGAGAAGGCAACAGGGACAGGAAAATGAAGGAAGGGAGTGATGCAGACTTATAAAGGTTTGATCAGGTCCCAGAGGCAAAGGGCGATATGCAGGGAACAGGAGCTGCTCCTGCATCTCATGTTCCTGTTTAGCTCTCTCCCCAAGACCTATCACACATCCCTTGACGCCGGTAATAAGTTGAGATATCACCGTCACAGAACAGCTGGGGCTGGAAAGGACCTCTGGAGATGGCCTGGACAGAAGTTCTGTAGGACAATCTCCTGCTGCAAAGTGTAATGCCTCTGGCACATGATTGCTTAGACAAGCAGCTGTGGACCTCAAGCTTTTTTCCTTTGTAGTGCTGCTTCTCCAGAGGGGTACAGTGGATGCTTAGACACCAGATGCTCAAAAAAGCAAAATCTTCAATGACATTGGAGTCCCAAGTGGACGATTTTTGATAATGTTAAGTACTAGTTTTGTTTTTTTACCCTGTTGGAGAAATAAGGAGGAATACATGAAGAGTTATTTTCTGAAAATTGTTTGCTCTTCAACCCTTGACTGTAAAATTCACAGCACCTTCTTTTTTCCCTGAGGCACATCAACTTTCAGGTTGAGCTTGATGCAGATTTTAGGCTACCTAGGGAAATTGGTCTCTAAAAACATATGGCATTTCAACTTTAGCAATGTCATAATTATCATTTGACTGTAATAATGTTAATTTAATTAAATGCAACCTGGCAAAAAAAAAAAAAAAAAAGGGCTAGTATGTAATTTAAAAAGTAGAGCATTCAAATTAGAAGGTCAAATTCTGTGTGGATTTAGGTACTATGACATTTCAATTACATTGTTGCTACATAGAATGCTGCGGTTATTAATTACATGACAATGTGGTATTCAGTTCACTGTACCCTTACCTCTAACTATAGATCTGCTCTGAGGATTAATGGGGCTTCTAGGCATTAGAAAAGCTGGGGTTTGAAGAATGAATGGAAAGATGCGGGTTTCAACTTTAGAGAGAGAAAGTAGGTAAGTGAGTCCATCATGTGGGACCGAAGACAGAATCAAATGCAGAGGTCACTACGTGCTTCCTCTCACGCTGCTGTTGAAGTGCCTGATGTCAAGTTTTTCAAAAGAGAGATTTATG
This sequence comes from Alectura lathami, assembly GCA_013399715.1. Taxonomy (NCBI): domain Eukaryota; kingdom Metazoa; phylum Chordata; class Aves; order Galliformes; family Megapodiidae; genus Alectura; species Alectura lathami. The sequence goes on from VXAV01007900.1 coordinate 200,194, forward strand.
CTGAACTCATTTTTCAGGAAAAACACAAGATAACACTGGGTAACCTTTGGGTTAATTAAGTTTTTACTGGGAAATTATAATTTTATTTCCTGAAGAATTGCATAAGACTAATATAATGAGGAATTAGTTGTTACAGGCATGAGATCTTCCTAAAAAAAAAAACAGACCACCAAACCAAACAAATGACATAATCATCACAGTAAACACTTTGGAAGAGCCTTTTCTGTTCAAGTTCAGAGAGGTGGAAACTAGTGGAAAGCTCTTAGAGCACAATCAGCTTGAGGAAGAAAGACAACCAGTACTGTCATCTGTATGAGCATATTGTGTAAGCTTCAAACATTTTTGAGTGATGGTTATTGTATATGTGGAAGAGAGAATATGTTTTATTATGCCCATTCTGATTTTTTACACTTTTGTGAGACTGTACAAAATAATGTAATTATTCCTGTATTTGGAAAAAGTGCATGTGTGGCATTGGTCTTCCAACCCTTGAGAGATCAACACTCAGACATGCATTCAAATCCCAAATACTGTGATCTGCTTTTAAAACATGCTGTGATTTGGGTTTGTCTCTTGATTTTTTTAAAGCTCCTCTTGCTTTCCCACTGTATATGCATGTGTGACAGTCAGGGTGTCCAACTCCACAATTTCTGAAGTGACTGCAAGTAAAGCCTTTTCATGTTGCAAAAATTCTCACACCCACCTCTCCTAACTCCTTCCTGGCAATAATTCTGCCAGAATGTTCTCCCCACATAAATTTGTGTTCATCCTTCAATCTTCTCATCACTGCTCTTGTGAAGTTGTTCCCTCTCTCTCACACAGTGGGCACAGTTGGAACTTTTCACTTCTTCCTCATCTGTGCCTGCTGCCCAGCCGTGCATCACAGGGCTAAAGAGAGTGAAAGCCAAGGAGCTCTTCTTCCTTCCAGCGGCTGAGAGGAACGGGGCAGGGAAGGTCAGACCTCGTCCTTGTTTCAAACCCAAAGAATCTAAGAAGTGTAAGTGTCCACACAGGTTATCAGAGCTATGTGTAGTATAGACTTCTCTGTTTTGTTACAATGCTATGTGATGTACCACTTCTTCTATGTAAAAATGTGAACATGGCTGTTGAGGAAGGCAGCAACAGGTCTCAATGGGGCTGTTTCAGTCCGTATTATCCCAGTCCGTATTATCCTAGCTACCTGTCTTCTCTCCTACCTGGCTCATGGTTAGCCATGGGTAGCTCACAGTTAGCTCTAAATCTTTCTCTTAGGGCCACCTATAGTAATGCAAATTTTACACATTTAATTGTATCACAGTCCCTCTTGATGCTGGCATTATGCCAGTCACCTGGAGCCACCCTCATGACATTTAGGCCCAGTACTGTCCATGTCATGTTGGTCTCCTCCTCTCCCTAGAGAGCTGAAGCAGCCCTGCACCTCCTGTGAGATAAGGGCTGTGGCAGAGCGACAGCAGGCGGGTTAGAGAGGATAGGGGGGGGGATTTGTGCTGTGGAGGTGGGCATTCAGTGAGGCAGTGGACTGGGGAAGGAGAGCTGTGTGGATGAACGTGCAAAACTTTGGCTGGTAAATGCTGTGCATGATGGATACAAAACTTTAGTGCCAGTTATTTCAGTCTGCTTCAAGCGCCTGCTTTGTTAGGGGGTAACCAAGTCCTTCAGAAGAAGGAAAGGGGCTGCACGGCAAAGCTGGGAAAAATGAAGGCTTGGTTGTCTGAATCCCACTTTCGGTCAAAAAACAGAGGTATGATTTTAATCAGGAAGGTTCGGCCGTGGGGAAAGGGACCCGGCGGAACAGACCTCGGCCGGCAGCAGCCCTCTCCAGAGAGCCTTCCAAAGGCATCTCCCCCTGGCGCTGGGAGCTCGCTGCCTGCGGGCGCGGGGACACGCGCAGCAGCCACCCCCCGCCCCCGCCCCAGCCCCGGGTCGCC
>VXAV01007900.1:236312-254601 GCA_013399715.1 Alectura lathami
AGAGAGAGAGAGAAATAAGCTATGTGGAAAGTTTTCGTTGACTGTAATATGAGCCAGCAAAAGATTATGCCTTTTTCTTCCAGATTCTCTGAGTGGTTTTGTTTGTTTTTTTAATTTGAGATAGAATTGATCCTAAAATAGTAGGTTTGTATTTCTTAAGTGAATGTCTTATATTAATTTATCTTCATTATGTTGCTGATAGTCTTGATCATCAAACTATTTTTCAAATAATTTACAGTGATGAAGAAAATTGATTAAAGTCACTCATATTAGAAAGGTGAATAGCTAAATAAATGTTATGAAACATATATCTTCCTGCAAACTTATATTTTCTATAAAGAAATAAAAAACAGTTTTATTGCAATTCAGTGAAAGAGAGACTTACATAAGCCTTTCTTTTTTCATGCTCTGATTACCCATTATGACTGCATATGTTATCTAACGACAGTTCCTGTTGATGTGCACTCATTAGTTGCACACATACATGAACAAGTATAATATGGTGTTTTAAATCTCTTTCACATAGGTGAGATTACAGGCTTACTTAGATACACCTGGATGCTTTTTCTTTTTTTTCCCTTCTTGCAAGATCTTGAGTTACTCAGCATCTGAAAACTTATCTACGAATATCAAAATATGATTTGGGGGCTTTGTCAGGTCCAGCGGGAACAAACTGCCAGGTCTACCAGATGACACAGTTTTGAGAAGGGTAGGAAGATGTGTTGTCTACACATCATTAATTTGTATATTTCATTGAAAAGATTGTATTTATTTCCATACTGCCACATAATTTGCTCCAGATGATCACAACAGTAACATGTTTCATACTCATTTGTGATGTAGGCAGATGGTTACAGGATATCTTTCTCCGGAGAGACTAGCAAAGGAATCTTTAGTATCTTTTAATTCCCTTTCTTCTCACGTCTCCTTATTTGCATCTAATGAAGTTTCAGAAAGCACTACTTTTCTGAAGCCGTGTGAGCACCCTACTGATTGCATTTTACAGTATCATGGAGACGTGTGGTGGCCACTGAAGTCTGCTAGAAGTGGAAAATCTTTCCAGATCCATACATTGCATATTGTTTCTGTGAGTCATTGTTTGACTAGTAGTAGCAAGCATAGATCACAGAACAAAGCAACTTTGGTTCCTGTATTTTTGTAGGGTTTGTATTCTTTATTATTTACCATGCTGAGCATCCATATATGGTAGAGATTTATAAATAAAATGAGATTTTTTCCAGTAAAATGTCAGGCTTCAGTTTTCAGTACTTTTGCAATTGTATTGCATGATTTATTTTAACCTGTCTTATCAAAGCAGAAGGAGATTGCCAAGCCAGACATCTCCCTTTATTTGGGATGGCTGCAGTCTCAGTTACAGTGCGAGAGAACTGAATTCAGAAGACAAGCCCACCACTGCTGTGTCTGGGCTTCTGCCTCCTTTTGTTTCCATGAGATGAAGCCTGCGCCCACAGGAAAACGGTTCCCTTTTGGCATCCTTGGGCTGAGAACCAGGGAGCTGGAGAAACACTGGAGTTGCTGTTAGTTCCTAGGCTCCAGCATAGAAGATGCACTGAAGAGACAGGTGACAAAATAACAGGGGTTGAACTGAAACCATAGAAGAAATACAAGAATCATTTAAGGGTAAGTTAGTGTGACAGGAAGGTAAATAAAATCCCTGGTTGATTAAGCAAGGAGCAGGAGCATTTTGCGTGTACAGGAAGTAGACTTTCAACTCCTGTTATTTCTGGATTCAGTGGCAATGAGTAGACATGGGACGGTAAACAAGTACGAAAAAATACTCCAGGAGCTGTAAAAATCTCAGCTTTGATCTTTTTTGGAATAATTCTGAAGTACAGAAGGTCAACAGTATTGTATATTCTAGGCTGCTGGCTCATTGTCATGCTGCTATGGTAAGGTTTCTTGCTGCAATGGAAACTACCTCTTAAGTACATCACATTGTCAAATACTTTACATACTGAAATATGTCTTACATATTTTTAAATATAATTTAACACTTGATACAGTAATAACAATATTATGGCTCCCCAAGTGTTTGGAGAAAAAAAAAAAAAAACCTGCCAAGAGGAGGGGGTGTTTGTCTTTTNNNGTCAAGAGGAAGGGGTGTTTGTCTTTTGAACAGACTACTTTTAATGCAGAATATATATGAGGAAGTAATTCTTTTTAGGCAAGGTCTGTTGATGAACTCGTGCAACATGAAATAATACAGTAAAACTCATAATTTTAGAATGTTTTTTTTAAAGCAAAGAATTTTTCCCTCATTTCTCCTAATTCCTCCCTAATCTTGAGATCCTCTAAAAGAAGTTACCACCTAAATTGCAGCTTCACAGTAGAAGACTCATAGCAGTGTCTTTGCATTTGAAATATTGCTTGAGTTAGGTTTCTTCTTATTGTTAAGTAAATTACCACTTGAAGATCCCATTTTTCAGTTCTCAAACTATTTTTTCCTTTTATAATTCTTTTTCTCAGTACAGATATTGCATTATTTTTAGTGTTATTAATTATATGGAACTTTAATATTTAGGGCTATGAATTATTCACAACTAAAGACAAAAATTAGGGAAGAGGCAGCACTAGGAAAGCCTTTGTGGAGGTGATAGTCCTGTGCATCCTCCCCTGCATCCAAATCAGAGCCATTTACAAGGGGTGAGTTGTCACAGTGTATGGATTACCATGCCACTGTGAGATGAGAAACCACAGCAGCACTGGTGCCAGAGAAGACGGAGCTGCCCTGTGGAACCCCAAGTCCTTGTGATCCAGAAATGCCCCTGAATTCCCAGCCTTGAGATCTGTGGTCTCTCACTCCTCCAACACACCCCAATTTCTATACCCATTCCCTTCTGTTCCAAGGAATCTCCTAAATTATCCCCAAATTTTTTAATTCCTCCTTTTCCTTCCATTATTCCTTTCTAATTTCTTCTGCCCACCAATCCCAGGGTCAAAGTTCCCTCGTTCTCCTGGGCCCCTCTCTGTCCCTGACTTTTTAGGCTTCCCATCCTCAGTTTTGGCTGCAGTTTTGTCACTTCAAGCATCAATGCTACTGTAGTTTCCCATAGTTTCTCACCCCACTGTGGTGTGGTATTAACAGCCTTTATTTTTTTTATTTTTTTTATTTATTTTTTATTTTTTATTTTTTAATTTTAATATACCCATGCCTGGTGTAACAGGTGGGTCTTCAAAGAAACATAGTTCTGCTCGGGTGTGGTTTAAATATCTCAGATGAGTGTTATTTATTAAATCATTGTAGACAGGACTCTTGAGGGCAGGAAAAGCAGAGGGGCATGGCAGGTCTATTCATGATGCAGTTAAACCTGCTTATCACTTCTGAAGGTGTCAAGTGATTCATTCTGATTTTGAGATTACCATCTCACTGGTTTTCGTTTAAATTTGTGGGATAGTGCATGCCAGAAATATTTAGGCAATTTTCAAAATGTGATAATGTATATCTGTCGTGTTTTTGCTAAAAATAGAATGTTTTTACACACAGATAGTAATATGAAAAAAAAAAAAGTGAATAAATATGAAGAAATAAAAAAGCCTTAATGACTGAAGTATGTAATTTCTGTGAATGCATGAAATCATCCATTGAGCAGAACAGAAGTCATTATGCTGCATTAAGACAACCACCACTGATTTGTGAGAGGTTACTCCCAACCCTTCTGTCTGGTAATTTTATGGTTGGCAGCTCTGTCTGGTCCAGAAGCTCTGGGAATCTGACAGTGGACCTTGTCATCACAGTAAATTAACCCCATTATGCCATTGTACTTAGTACAGCGGTATGGAATCACAGAATTGCTTGAGCTGGGAGGGACCTTCAAAGGCCATCTAGCCCAACTCCCCTGCAGTGAACACGGACACCTACAGCTGGATCAGGTTGCTCAGAGCCCTGTCCAGCCTGACCTTGAAGGTCTCCAGGGACGGGGCATCCACCACCTCTCTGGGCAATCTGTTCAATATGGCCTCTGGTACTTAAGTTAGTGAAGATATTTTTGCACAACATTGAGTTTTGTAGTGTAGATGTAACCTTAGGCATCATTATAGGTGAAGCAACTGTCAGCTTTTACATGCCTGATTGTGCAGGACCCCAGAAATGGGGCAAACGTGATGTGGGACAGGGATTCTTTCCACCTATGAATCCAGAGTGGAATCTGCCTCAAAATAGCACCTCCCACCCAGTCTGTCTGTCAGTCCTTGCTGTGTAAGGCTTTGTTCCTCCCGGGCCCAGAAAACTGGCTTAACAGCTACAATGATGCCTCCTGTAGGATTGTTTGAGTTCTTTGTAACGATTTAAACCTCTTGCAGTGAGGTAACAGTGCTATAAAGATCGTAATTAGATTACTACAGTTAGAAATTCCCAGATGATGCATTGCTGTTGCCCGCTTTGACATTTACATAGTTTTAATGGTGACAAACTACCGAAGAATAGCTCAGCAGCGAGTTGTTGCAATCATTAATCCATTGTACCTGGGCAAGCATTTTATCATGATTATCAGAAGATATTTACATGAAGACAGGCAAAGGTGACATATGATCTGGCCTTTTTGCACTCTTAAGAGGTAATGTCTGCTCAGCTTCCTCTCAGGGAAGGGAGAACAGCCGAGGAACTGGCTGGAACAGCTCCAGTATTCAGCAGCATCTGCAGCTAAGGAGATTTTGCCTGGAGCAGAATCTTTTCCAAACGTTCTGGAATGGTAGTCATTGAAGCCCATTTGTGCTGTACACACCTATTTTATTTTATTTTGTTTTATTTTGTTTTATTTTATTTTTTAAATTATTAATATTTCCTGAATCTTAGTATGATATTTTTAGATGTAATGCTATACCTAGTCTTGTTGTGCACACGCTTATTTTTGTTCTAAATGTCTGACTTCCACTGAATTTTGAAGGATGCATAGTGTTCCCATTTGTTTAATAGGTCATCATGAAAGTAATACTAAGCAGGGATCATTAAAGGGGATATTGTGTGTGATGAGTGGAAAGTTATTTTTAGCCACAGGACTGAAGAGCAGTCTCTTGTATCCTAGTCCCTCAAAAGGCAAAAGGGACTCATTTACATTTTAGTTGCGATATAGATACCAACTGTTCCCAACTTCATTCAGAATTGTGATGAAGCCTTCAATAAATTGCTTTTTGGTGAAGAGAAAAATGACAAGTTATTAAATGTATCTACAGCAATAGTTGTTAGGCTGAGATTACACTGAATTTCCAAGAGATACTGTGTGGCCAAATGTTATGCCATATTGAAATTCTGATTTTTGTTTCAGTCCTTTAAAAAAAGTAAGGTACATGTAAAAGCCTTGGTTTCAGAAGCCAAGAACTCGAGTTCTGTGCCTAGCTTCTCAGCTTACCACCTGAGATAAATACAGTTTATCAGGTAAATAAACAGGTAAATAAAGTTACAGGTAAATAAAGTTTAGTAAAATATCTTCCTCCTCCCCCAAGACAGTGTACTTTTTTGAGACAACAATCATGAGTTACTTTATCTAGCATCTTTCGTGTATTTCTGTAGAAGATGCAGATTTGCTGGCTAAGAACTACCATTTTGTCTATGTTGATAATCTTTTACCAGTGGGAGAAACATTTCATCTACTTGTAACAGCTGCTGTGATTTTGGTGGAAGTACTGAAAATAACTCATTTGATCATATCTGTGCAGTAATAGCTGTTAGGAATGTGTACCTCTCCGATTTTTCAGGGAGTCCTTGCAAAATTAATTCCACCGCTTCTCACAGTGGTGTTTTGGTAACTCTACTTCACTGCAGTTCTGTAGAGGCATAAAACCTGTCAGGACCACTTTGAAGTGGATCAAGGCAATGCTGTAGAGAGAGCATCACTGCCAGGCACTGATTTTGGAGAACACGCAGCATTCTGAGCATGGATAAATGCCAAGGCAGGAAGGCGTGTACAAAACCAAGAGGAAGGAGCAACTGTGGGGTGCTGCTGTAGCTGAGGAAGGATTGAGGGAACTGCAGTGTTGCCGTATGACCTGTGCTGCTGCTGTTTGCCTGCTGGCGGTTCGCCTGATCAGAAGGAGGCTTTGGCAGCTCTTCCAACTGGTCAAGCCTTTGTGCCTGCGTCAGAGATGTGTTTGCAGTGTGGGCTGGAATTATTGAGTAATGTAGGAAATCAGATAAGAAATAAATTGGAGTGTTCTGATTTGGATGAGGTTTATCAAAAGTGTGATTTCTCACCCACAGTATAATTTTACCCGTAGCAAGACTTGTAAACTGTGGAACAGAATGGCTTGTTTGATGTCTGCCTGTGCGGCTAGTTATTCAGAGGGCAGCTACAATCTGTGCGTATGTTTTAGGTGACAGGATGTTTGTAATGAGCTTCCATGCCATCAATACAATGAGTGAAGGAAGAGTGTGTTTTATCCTTGGTGATACTTGAATTGCTATTTGGACCAAGGAACTGGGCACCTTTTTCTGAATCAGAGGAAATCTTGCATAGTAGATACTCAACCTAAATACATTAGATTTGGAGAAGAGTACATGTTTCAGAAGCGTTACCAGAACTGATAATTTCTCTCTGCCAGTGGAGAGAGTTGGGCTATAGAGAGACAATGGTCTGCCCTGAAGTTGGGCGTTAACGCAGTACTAATCCATAAAGGTAATTCTACTCAGTTTTTGTTGAAGAGGTTTCTGTCACTGGACTCAAACTAGAACACTAACACTATGAAAAATGACATGAATACTTCTAGCATGGTCTTGGTGAGTGCAAGGATAATATCAAATCACACTATGGAAACACTTGAGTGTTTGTTTAACTGCCTTCAAGTGATGCTCAAGGGTGGTGGTAACAAACACGCAGGTTGCCTTATACATGCAGTAACATATACAGATTTGCAGCACAAACCCGGGCCATTCCTGTCAGATGCATCAGTCTTAACTTCAAGGTTACTTTGTGGATATAATTTTTATGTAGATACACTATCTGTTTCCAGTTGTATCAAAAATGTAAATTAACATGCATGTAAGTTTGTGTTAGGTGGTCCCCATAGCTTAGAATCGTAGAACTGCAGAATCATTGAATATCCTGTTTGGAAGGGACACAGAAGGACCATCAAGTCCATCACAGACAGCTGATTTGTATATATATAGCTGTCTGTACTTGACTGGAGCTTCAGAAATGTAAATCATAGAGATTTCTTTCCTCTCAAGGACAGGGAAGGGATGCAAAATGGAAGCAAAATAATGAGTCGCCGGTCAAGATTCAGTTTTTCTGTCAGCACTATAAAAATAATACTTTCTTTGTAGAGGTAAGCTTGTTTTTCAAGTAGAGAGGGTGGAGGAAATGAAATATTGTTAATTTATATTTTACATTTGTTGTCACAGGTGTGTGATTGCAAGGAACAAATTAAAATACCACAAAGAGAAACATCTTCTTTAAATGTGGAAAAACTGATTATGTAAATGGTATTTGGGTAATGCAGTTTCTTCCCCCGTACCAGCACTTCAAAGAGATAAACCAGCACTGCAGGATAAATGGGATGAAGCAAGCATGTATTCAGATCTTCCTCCACCCACCATCCGCTGTTATAGCCATTCTAAATGTTCATCTGAGTACTTCTGAATTCTCATTTTCATCACTGAACAAATCTAAATCTGATCCAGGAATAACCCGCAAAATAACACGTCAGGAATCAATCTGAAAACATCCTAATAGTTACATTACTGTTAAATCAGTGTAACAGAGACTAGAATTATATCCTGCTTGTCTTTCAGTTATGTTTGGTTAGTTTAATTTGCCCACATGAAAGAACCAATACTTAGTAGAAGGTCTTGCTATAATGATAAAATTCTTTGTGCTGCCTTGCATAAGATTGGCTGAATTTCCACAGAACTGATGGTGCCCTATGCAGAAGAGAAGCAGCAGATGTTCCAGGTGCCAGCTTGGGTGTATATTTGTAGTTTACAGAACAACATTTCTAAAGCTCTAAATCAGGGGTTTCAAAGCACTCCTGCCTGAGCGCTTTGTCTGGCACCAGCAGCAGCAGCTCTAGGAACCTGCACCTATTTGAGAGTGTTTATGTGCTGTCTGCTGTTTGGGAGCCCTTGTTCTCAGTTTGCTGGGAGTTTAACAGATGAAAAATTAAGAGCAAACGCTCGTATTTTGATTTCACAGCCACAGTCTCCTTAGGGGAATACTCCTGGCCTTTCTTCTGTGCTACTGAGAAAATAAATTACATTGCACCTATTTGGAAAAATAAACCAATCTGAGCTTTCATTAATTCTAAAATAGCAAGCTGCCTGAAACACTAATTAGTCAAACTCTGCATAACACAGAATTTTCCACTGTGTGCTTGTAAATCCTTTATATATCTTCTAAAGGATGTGGGACATTGCTTTTCCAGTAGTCCCCTGTTGTGATTGCTGCATCCTCTGCCACTACAAGCACGATGGATCAAATCCTCCGGTCTTATCCCAGTTCCTCACAAGCTCTGTCAGGTGCAACTGCATTTTTTCAGATTCAAAGTGTCCAGATATCTAGATAGACATACAATGTCCAGGTAGTTTCTAGATACCTGGATCTGAAGAGTTGTCAGAAAGAATCACAGATATCCTCTGACTAATGCCAAATTTCTTCACAGTGCCCAGGCTTCTTATTCTGCTTTACTGAGAAATTCCATTCTGCCTTCTCCTATTCAGAGACGGGGAAAAATGCCTGGCTCTCCTCATCATAGCCACTGTTGCTTGAAGCAATGTCAGAATTGGTTTGCAATTGCAATTGCCCATCAGCTATTGGAAGCCTCTCACGACGGAGAGACCTTTTTGTTTTGACAGTTTTTAAATAAAATTGTGTGCTATCATCATAGAATTGATCCAAAGGCCTAGGTCATACATAGGCTCTGCAGATCAGCACAAATGAGCCATGAGATGCTAGCAAATGAATGCAAATGTCTTCATTTCAGGGAAAAACAAGCAGAAAATATGACACTGAATGAGCACTGGGTGTACTTCTTCTTTTATTGTTTCTAGGTTTGTTCTCTGTGGCTGCCCCCTTGTATAGCCCAGTTATGTTTGTGTGAGTGGCACATACACCTCATTATAAATAGTGCATTTGAGATCCCAATTTTAGCAGGACAGGTGACATTTTATTGCAGACACTGGTCAGTAATGAAAAACAGGACTGCCAAGGAGTAATTTCTCTGAGAGCCACATTTCATCGGGAAAAGTGCACAGAGAAAACAAGCAAAAGCTGCAAAGACTGTGCCATGAAGTCTGAAGACTAAATAATTATTCTGTCTGAAATTTCTGACTGATTTTAAACATCAGCTTTTAGAGGAAAGCAGGATTGCATGTATCATTCAAAGCCAGTTTCAGAATGCCAGCCTTAAAATAGAGCTGTTCCCAGGCACTTCCAGAAGGATTTTTTGCATTCAGAAACTTGAATTGTTTAGAGAAATTGTATGGGCCGTTGCTTTGCCTGAATTTATGTATACTCTTTTGTAAAATTGAGAGGCTAAATCTCTCCTAAGACTCCTCTTCTCCCCCTCCTCCAAACCTCAAACCACTAAGGACTGAATTCCTCTGTAACAAAATACCAGAGTAAAATATAACTGATTTTGAAGTAGATATTTTACCTTGTATTTAAATTCACATTTCAGGAGCACTGAAGACCAAACTCCAAGTGTGCTCAAACAGACAGAGTGCTATAGCTTTATTGAGTGAACACCATACTGAAAGATGCCTTACTAGAAATGAAAGCCACAGGATCAGTGAAAGAAGTTACACTAGCAGCAGCCATGTATGAGAGACAGGCATCTTTTCATTCACCATGGGCAGCTGCACTCCAGACAGCAAAATAAACAAAGAAAGCTGTGTTAGTGCTCAGTATGTTCCTGGATAAGTCTGACACTATTGCTAGTATATATTGATTTAAAGCTAGACGACTCTGAGGGAGGAGAAAAACAACCAGGAGTGATGAGAAAACTGTTGGAGAAGTCATTATAAATAAATCAGTCACATAATTTTATTTCTACCTGAGTGACTGCTAATTGCTAGTTTTTCTCCCAAAGTCTCATATTCCTGGTTTGCAAAAGTGTTATGTACATGCTTTTTTTCTGGACAGGCATTACCATTTTCTCAGCTTATTCAAGTTTATAGGTAATCAGCAGAGCTTTTTAGTGCCTGTATAAAGCATAAAAAAGACATGTGCATAACTCAAAAAAAAAAAAAGAAAATTGGGCTGGGCTGAATAGTTTTTTTTGTTTTTTTTTTTTTTTTTAATATGATCTCAATGTTCCTTTCATATATGTAAACAGCTCCTGAAGTTGCCAGGGGATTTTTCACAGTTGGGAGTGAGATAGGTCCGTGCAATTGCTTATAGCTGCGTAACGGCTTTGTGAAACAAACCATCCCTATAAAGAAGTTGACCATACTATAAAAATGTCTGGAAACCTTCTGAAAAGCACTGCATCTTCCTGTTCTCCTAGGGAAAACTTATAAATGAAGCTTGTCATCTCAAAAAGAAATTATCTTGCGAAATATGACTTTTAAAAAGAATAATCTCTTGAAATTTTATATATGTAAGTTAATAGTTTATTGATTCCCTTGCAGGCTAGCATAAACAATAAAAGAAAAACTATTCTTCCCTTCTATTGACTGAATCCTCTCAAGATGATGTGGGTTACTTAACAGAAAATAGGTTTTTGTCTAATTTTATAAGTATGCATCAGGCAAAGCATTGATCTTTCCTTTACTTTTATTTAAAAGAACACTTACATGACATACTTTATAATTTTTTTTTTTACCTGTTTTTGTCAGTGTTGAAAAGTGAATGCTGTTTGGCATGGGTCCTATGAGAAATGTTGTTATCATAGCTGATGTTACTAATGGAAGGGACACGGAAGTGCAGCACGTGTCAGCACTGTATTGATCACATGGTTATCGTTGCTTGAACTGTTCTGTAAGTAAAGTTTTTATTGTTTTTAGTGGATACGGAAATGTTTTTTTCCAGATTTGGACGGAATAAATTGGTACTCTCAATGGACAGCTGTCTTGCATATCTGAGGGGAGGGCTGGTTCATAACTGATGCTCTTACTGCTGATGAGAATTTAAGTAGGAGGTTTCATATCATGAAGCCTAGGCCAGCTGATGTGATATTTTCTGCGTAGTCTGCAGGGAACTCAAAAATAATACGCCTTGTAACACTCCCTGTTCTTTATAACTCTAATTATTAGGTGAAAAATCACCATTTCTTAAGTGTTTGGTACCTCATGTGTCTGCACAGTATAACCATATGAATAGTTTTGGAATTTTTGGCTGCCATATTTTCTCCAAAGTAAGTTTTTCTGAGTCTGGAATGGGTAGAGGTTTCTGTTTTTGAGGCTTATTCTGTTATGATGGTTGGTGGTTGAAAAGCCTTTTATTTAGCGTATCTCTGTACCCTGCTGCTCTGAAGCTGCTCCAGGCCCACTGATACAGTACAGCTGACAGCAGGTGGGATGTGTGTTTGATCATCTCCATCAGAGGTGAGCCATAATCTCTCTCCCTGTATGTTTCCTCAAACTGTTCCCCTCCTGGGTGGTCTCTGGGGTCGTCCTGTGTTAGAATCATGTTTTATGTCCTTTAGTCTCATCTTTGAGAGGTCAGAGATTCATTCTGACAACTGATTGAGTCTAAAGGTATCTTAGCAGCATTACCTAGGTCAAATTGTTCGAAGCTCAGTTGAGGTTACTCTCCCTATTTTCTACAAATGGCTGACCACTGCAACATGCCCTAGCAGTTTCTTAAATGGTTTCTGCTGTTGTTGCAGTTTTTCATCAAGAAGATCTCAGAGAAAGACAGAGACAGCAAGCCAGCCTTTATATGGCGTAGGCCTGACTATCTGTGTGATATGCCTTATAGACCTGATACCCAAGTGTGAATCTCGCCCAAAGGGTGTCTGGACAAAACCTAGGGACGCATCATTCTTTCCTCATTGCTATTTCCTTTGGAAGGAAATCCAGATGTGTGTGGAAGCAGGGAGCTGCCAAGTGCCCTACACGAGGAGAGGGTCTATCTTCGGTGTGCGGCGCTCAGGCCATGTGGGCATGTCTCTTCCACCCAGTGCAGCGATGGACACGGGAGCCTGCTTGGTTTGTGTCGTAAACTTGGAAGTCACTTCCTGAGATCGGAGCTATTGATTTCCATTAGTAGGAGACAGCAATGTTTTTCAGCAGAACATAAGATTAGGGGAAAAAAAATATCTCATGGTTTGGAACATTCAGGCTGATGGAGAGAAAGGTGAAATATGAGCTGGAAAAAAGTTTTTTTTTTTTTTTTTTGAAAAAAAGGTAAAAATAAAAAGGAAATAAATGACAATTTTTAAATTTTTATGTCTTAGGATTCACAATAAAACAGCCACAGATTCCAGCATCAGAGGATCCTAGCTTTCACTTAAAAGAATGTATTTCTGACCCTGATATTTACAGACAAAAGAGCTAGGACAAAACAGGGTATAATCTGTAAGTGAGTAAACCAGAAATGAGGGCAAAAGGTTTTTTTTTTTTTTTTTTTTTTTTGTCTGAAAAAAGAAGAAGCCGGTCTTCTGTTTGATTTTCCGTGTTTTCTTCTATTTATCTATTTATTTATTTAAACGGCTTAGAAATCAGTTACAACGATATGGTGATAAAGATTACCTCTGGTTTGGTACCAGAAAGATTTGTGTGAGCAGTGCTGAGCCTGAATATGCAAGGACAGTTCAATAAATGTGCTCAGGAAAGGGCAGTTTGGGAAGTAATCAGGATGTGCTTGGTCTGCCTATGAGAAAAAAAAAAATAATAAAAAAAAATCACTAACAACTGGGACCATTTTTAATACTGAATCAAATTTCATCTTCTTCCATAGTTCTCTTTTCAAAGGACACACTTACTAGGCGTACTAGAACAATTGTACTGCCACATGAGGAATTTGGTTGGATAAACTAGCAAACACAATAAGCCACTGAATTTTTCTTCCTTTTCCAACCTTCAGTTAAACACTGTAGAACATAAAGCAAAGGACCAAAAAAAAGATGGTGGTGGCATGCAGCACATTAAGCTGGCCTCTACAGTGAGTGATTTGACTTCACAAGTTAATGAACAAATAATTTTTCTTGATTGCCACAAGTTGTAGGCAAGATGTTGTCTCAGGAGTGGAAGCAAGAGGAATGTTTGTGTCAGAACAGATCTGTTCCTGGCAGAATAGGGAGCTTTCTGACAGAACGAATCGCTCTGAAGGCTGCATCTTAGTTCGTTATTCTCAGAAGACATACATGGAAAACAGCATTCTGAAAACGAAGCATCACATTAGCACTATTTTCCTACTGGAATAGTACATGGAAGCGTATTTTAGTGTAGGGCTACTGCAATACCTTGATATTTATGCTCAGAGAGCATGTCACCAGCCTCGCGCAACTTGATTCTTCTCACACATGGGTGGCAGCAGGCAGCTGCTCTCGTTTCAATAATGCAAGCATTCACCGAGCTAGGGTAAATAAGGAGAGGAACCAGATCTTCCAGAAGATCCTTTTCTCCCCAGTGATCACTGTGTACTTTTTTAACTGCACAGAGGAACCGTAAAATTCTTACTGCTCTCACAAGAGGATTTCCCTGAAAAGGCCATCTCTGGGGGGTTGTCTGCCGTCTTTCCTCACATACATTAGGAGGGGGCCATGCTGTGAAACAGAACTGAGGGCTCAGGGAGGTGAGTTTTATGTTGCTGATGCTGAAATGTAAATACACTGCTGAGCAGGCAGCATTTGGGAAGCTGCTGCTCTGATTTCCCCTGAGGAATGATGATGGCCACATTCAAGGAGGCAAGACTGTGACCCTCGGGACCCTCCTTCTCCCTTCCTCCTTCTCTGTTCTCTCTCCAAGGCTCTTTTTCTCTCTCAACACCAAGTCTTCCCATTTATATGTAAGTCTTTTTTTCTGCCCAATTCTAACCCCAGCTTTCAACAAGGTTTCTGTAGTATTTAGGCTTGGCAGGTTTTTTGAACAGGAAACTATGTCAGAGATAAGAGAAAATAGGCTGGAAGTGCTGTAGCAGTGTCTTGTTGTCACTGTTCTGCTTTTTGTCTGAGAACAACTGGTAAATGTGCTCTTAGTGGAAAACAAGAAGGAGAAAAAGATGTTAGGATTTGCTTAAGCAGTGAAAACAGCAAATTCAAGGCCAAGGACACTATAACATCTGTCTTAAATAAGCCTTTGAAGGAGTAAACTGCTGTGAAACATTTTTAACAAAAATAGGAAATAAACCATATTTTGTTCTGCTGGTGATTAATGTTACCGTGATATGGCATTTCTCTGCAAGTACTATTAATTGTGCCAAATTGCCTGACATCCTGAGAGAACCGTCTTCATTTATCTCTGTTGTGCAAATCTGAAAATAAAGAAAAGGTGTAGAAAAGCACTGAGAAAGGTATAAGGGAGAAAATTCTGAAGGGCTATTTCACTGTTTGTGGAGAATTTCAGCTGCCTTTCTGATATTACTGCCATACATTCATTCTTCAGAGAGAAAAAGCAGATTTATTTTCAAGATTTAAAAAGTTAAAGTAAAAATTCACTGATGGAAGTGAAAATCTTTGGTAGTTTGAAAGGTCTTGTAAAAAACTTAGATTTGACAGATGAAAATTAAAGTAGGAATCATTTTATTAAAAGCAGAATTGATATTTGGGGACTTTTGTTTGCCATCATTTCAAGATAATTTGAAGCATTATTGAGTAGATATGGTGGTCCAGATTTAGTTGGGCATTTATATCAAAAACCTGATTAGTATTCTCATTAAAAAATGGTGAGCACTGAATTACACGTTTAATAAAAGACAAAAAACCCAACTCATCCATTGGTAGCTAAGGAAACAGCCTTGAATGCCTGACCATTTTCTGGCAGGACATTAATTACTAGTTTTCAGTAACCTCCCCAGAGGATGGATTTAGTGTCACATCAGGAGGTGTGAAGTGTTTTATTTCTAAGGTCAGTGGATCTACTTTGTTGTCTAAGAGAGGCACTTAAAAGGGCAGATTTTTGCTTCTCCAAGGGAACCCTTTAAAGAAACAATGCCTTTAGAAAACAAACATACAAGAAGTGTTAAATTATTTTCTTAGGTTATTATTGATATAATCAAATCTAATGTAATCAAGTTATTTTTAATATAAGCAAACTTAGTTTTGTAAGCAATAGAATTTTTATTTGGACTTTCATTTCCTTATTTATTAGAATCAAAAAGAAAACATAGAAGTCAGTCTGACTCTTGTTTGTTTTAGTGGTTAATTTCAGAGTTTCTGGACGAACAAGGTCACCTTGATGGAGTATGTAACCATGAAAAGTCAAACTCCTTTTTTTTTTAGGTTTGTTTCTACAGCATTATTGACACTTGCCATAACTGTTGAGCTAAATGAGCGACAGCTGCGGCTTTGCCACTGAGGAATATGTACTTAACTATGGTTTGCTTGGCTTAGCAAGCATCTTCTCTTATAATTGATGCACTGGTTGCAAATATTTCTTTGTAAAATCTGTATTACGGTGTTTTGGATATGGAATTACTCATGCAGGAGAGAGAGTAGCTTGTGCCTTCCAGCAGGAGGAGCTTTTTGTTATGAATGGGAACCAAGCACAGGAGGAGCCCAGCATCCTCGGTGGAGCTCGGGTTGGATGCAGACTTCTGCCAGCAGAGCTTGTTTGTTTGTATGCTTTCCTATAATACAAACCACTGAAAAGTGGGAAAATGAATGCTCCAAAATATTGTTTATTTACTTATTTATTTATTTTAATTAAGTAGTGCCTTCTAGGCACTAGGCCAGTTCTTCTGCCTAGTACAAACAGCTGCATAATTCTGATAGGTTTGTCTGGGAAAGCACTTGAGAACTTTTTCCTTTCTTAGTTCAAGCTATAGACTTTTGTAAATTTTGTAAATATTGTAAATGTAATTATTTATAAGCGAGAACAATTATGTGTAAATGACATCAGAAGACTCGTTTTTTATGATGAAGGAGAAGCTGTCGATGAGACACCTGGCTGAAGGTGTCCTTATGGAAGGCTGCGCTTGCTCCATCCCAAATGGGCACCCTTCCCAAGAGACTGCGGCCACGGGTGACACACCTGGGCCAGGGACACCCCAAGGGACAGTCAAGACCATTTTGCCTGCAGGAAAAAGATTAAAAGAAGAGCTTATAAATATAGATAGCTCAGGTCCTGCATGCTGTTGTTGAAAGCAAGTACATTTCTCTTTACATTTACTATGAGAGAAGCTGGTAATGTTACAGCTATTTCCTGGTTATCAGCTTCCTTCTTCTCTTTTCTACAAATTATTTCACCTTCTTGACTTGGATCTGTGTGTTTTCCCTTTGTTCTTAAGGCAAAGTTAACTGTTTCTAGCATCCACTTTTGTGCTGCAGCCAGTAAATCAAAACCAAAAAATGTCTCCCAAACCCAAATCAGCAAGTGGAAAAAGCAAAGACAAAATGCCATCATGAAGCAAGGACAACGCTCAGAAAGATGGATATCTGGCTGCTTTGGAGCCTTGGAGTCTGGTTTGTCTCTGTTATATCTGGGTGTTTTCCACCTAAAGAAAGAAGCAGTACCATGGCTGCTAGTGGCTACCAGTTTCCACTGGCATTTCCAAAGTCAACATTATGTTTAGTCTAGATTTTTTTTTTTTTTTGATGGAAAGAGGATTGGGTTTAGTTATTTTTCTTTTTTTTTTTTTTTTTTCTTCTTTTCATTTTTCTTTTGATGGCATTAGTAAGCACTTGGGAATAGAGACTAGCATTTCTATGCATAATATCATATTCTTCCTTATTCTTACATTGAAAATGCAAAGACATTTTCTCTATATGTGGAATAACATACCCAGGCTAAAAATATTTTAGTACCATTTGAAAAGGAAGACTCCTGTTTTTTGATAACCACTTAAAACCTGCTTCTAGTCCTAGCAAGGTCAAATGTGTTGAACTTTGAAGCTGTGATTTTAGGTATGATTTTAGGTAACCCACTTTAGGTAGCTGTATAAGAGCGATACAACCTACTAGTTCGTCTGCATTTACAATCTGCACTTCTAATTGAATATGCAGATCTCCATCAGATATCTGTAAGATATTTTTCTGCAAAGCATGTGCAATATTGCTAGTTGGATGAAATCACTAGATGGTTTTAATTACCTAAGTAATACAGAGTTTGCCTAGGTTAAGGTGAAATTCTGAAAGCCTTTGCAGCTCTGTGGGCTGCTTTTCATGTTTCACATTAGAAACTGAATTGATGCTCCTCAGTCTCATTGGTGATTCTTTTGTTGAGGTGAAATTTGAATGTTTGGATCAATAAGTGTTTCCAAATGGAAAAAAGGTGACAAAGGAAGGAAGAAGATAAGGTGTATGCAGAATGATCGGTTCTGCTGAAACTGCTGTGCTGTTTTCATTTGCTCCAGTGCCTAATCTTAAGTGTGTGAATAAATCTGTGGCCCTAAAGAAAAAGATTTGGAACAAAGATGGATGGACTTAAGGAAAAAACACCACACTATGTTACAAAAGAAAAGCATTATTTCTAAAATAATGAAATTCTCATTCATTTTAGACATACAAATTTCTTCACTTGTTATTCTCTCTCATCTGACAACGTTTTGCAAAGTTTGGGGGAGGAGGCTTGTCTCTCTTAGCTTGAGTGTCACCTTGCCATTTCTCCAAGAGCTTTCTTAGCTCTTGCCCAGCTACCAAAATGAGTTAAATAAACGTACTAACATATGTAAAGTAAATAAAATATACAAAAGAAAAAACATGGAAATTTTATTTTGACTGCCTGAATCCAACTCTGTTCCTAATTTATCAGGCTTGACTCTGTCCTCATACCACTATATATCAAAAATGACTCCCCTGATACCAACTAAATGTAATCAAATGAAAACAGAATTAAGCCTGTACTTCTTCCTACTTTTTCCTTCTCCATCAAGATTTTCTGTTCTGCTGTTTGTGTAAAGCAAAATTATGGAATAGAAAGGATTATTATTTCATGAACAGTGGCATCTAGAGCACATAAAATGGCTGACCATCGTTTTGAGGTAAGTCAAGCTTGTAAAGCAGAGTCATTAAAAGTTTCAAAGAGCATGAAAGATTTTGGTTTTCATCCACAATGATGGAAATATTGCCTTCCCAATATTTCCTAGTCCTATTTAATTCTACCTGTATGAAATTGAACTTTTCTTTCCCATTACATAGTATGAAAACATCTGCCAGAGTGTGGCAGTACCAAAGAAACAGTGCCTTGTTTTACCACTTTCTGTGGGATGTGGGCTATGATAAGAGTCAAGTTAATTTT
>VXAV01007900.1:257223-269810 GCA_013399715.1 Alectura lathami
ATTGCAATAATGATAATTTCATCTAGAAATAGAAAAGAGGATACATAAATTACCTTTTTATTCAGCTTCAGTATAGTGATGACAAATATTGCCAGCCTTGCAAATGTACTTAGTTGTCTCTTGTGGGAACTGTTCTTTAGAAAAGCAATGCCTGTAAGAGGTGCTACTGAAAGCACCACTTTTGATAGTATTCTGTTTTTATGTTGTAATCCTGTCATCTTTAATTCATACTTCTTCCCATTTGTAGCTAAAGCTTTCACTAAACTATTCCTTGAGGGAAAAAGGCCACTTATAGAGGTGGACTGGAGGCAGAATAATGATGAGATTTTCCCATTATTACCTCAAAGTGTAGAAAATTGGAACTCAGAACTGTGAGTTCTATTTCAGATTTCTCAAGTCATATTAGGGGAATAATTACAGTGTCTGTTAGATGCGTATAATTAGATGTGGTAACGGGAGTTCAGAAGTCTTTTTCTGAACGTTTAGAATGAATATGGCAATGGTGACGCCTTGTGATACTTCATTTTCTCTGTTTTCTTTTCTTGGTAAGTACTGACATATCTCCTTCAGATGCTGTGATAGCGTACTGGTATACACGGGCTGATTTCAAGAGCAAGAATAATCAAACCTATGACTTATCAACACTTACCAGTCANGACATCTCTTCCTCACAATCCCCTGCTCTCCCAGTTTCCAAGCAGCAGGTCTGGCTTGATACAAGCATTCTCTGGAGTTTATACCGAGTGCTGAGNACATCATGTGCAGTAGGATTAGCTGTTCTGTGTTACCTGCTTGGCATTTTGGTGCAGCTATAATGCTTTCATTGACATCCTTAGGATGAGTGGAAAAAAAAAAAAAGGCGTGAATTACCAGTTGTATCAACTGTTTATTAAAATGACTTTCTACTACCAGTCATTCAATCATTCAGTAATCATTCACTAACTGAGTAAATAATTATTGAGACCTAAAATACAGATCTGAATGACTGAAGAGNGGGGTAGTATTTACTGTTTACCTACCAATTACCTGTAACATAATCCAGGTTAAAATAATTGTAAAATAAGTGATCTATTTAAGAAATAGGAAAATATTTGTCTTTGAGATGTGATGCAAGAAGTGAAGGAAAATTACACTCATGTTTAATTACCCTTAGGTCAACTCCAAGGCTTCTCTTGCTCTGTCTGGTTGTTTGTGGGATTCATCTTAAATCGCGTGTCTGGGTGTCATGTTCTTATGCATAGCAAACAGTTGCTTACGCAAACTCAGCATTTTTATTCATGGAACAGAAATTCGATCTGGACACATATTTTTCCTTTACACCTAGTCTGGCCTACAGTTTTGTTCAGATTCACATCAACACTCTCGTCCCCATGCTTGCATGGGTAAAGCAGCTCCTACCTGATGACAGGGACTGTATCCTGTCACTGACTGTGGAAAGGCCCTGTGCTGTGTTAAATTATTCCCCTACAAACAGCCAGCCTGCTGTGAGGTGAAACGCTCTGCTTCATCAGTCAGGACAGCGCTCCTGCTGCATGGATAGTCTTTTCATTCTTCAGATCTGACATCGTATTATAGCTGTAGCTTGTCTGTCTTACTTTATCCTGCCATTTAATTGGAATTCATATCTGTGGCTGATTGGTTTAGGTTAGGCACAGGGATAAGCAGTCACCTTGCTCTGACTGACTTGTAACCTACTACTCCAATAGTGGGAGGCAATTGGCATGCTAATGGATAGAAACAAAAATATATTCCTTATTTCCAACTAAAAAGACTCAAAGGAAATCATAGGAAATGTTATCCCCAGCCTGAGGCTTCCCTTCATCTAGGTGTTGAAAGATTCTTTACTAACACCGGTCGAGAAAGCTGAATCTGTTCATTGAGACGCAATTAGGTAGCTTAGTTTTTGTATGAATATGTATTGGTACTGTTTTGTGTTAGTGCATTAGTCCTCTGGGTAGCCCATGTAAAAAATAAATGCAGGATGCAGGGGCTAAGTTCAGTTTAAACCTTACTTATTTCTTTGGCTTATTGAAATGCTTGGGATTCTGAATTGACTGGAAAAATAGATTTTTTTTTATCATGATGATGGGGTGAAGTCCAGCTTCACCTCAGCAGGGGCCTATTTCTGAAGTGCACACTGTAATTTTTTTCATCCCAAGCCAACAATGAGTTTTGATTGAGCATAGTGTCATCATTTGTAGTTGACTGGTCTCCTCAGAAATATACTGAAATATCATCTTATGACTGTATTCTTCTTCTACAAGCCATGTCATTGAAGTTTCATCTGCAAACATTAATTAGGAGGTAGCATTTAGTCTGAAATGTCAATGTGTAAGTTGGTTTTCATCTTTTACTGCACATACCAACCATCCATTAGCAAAAGAAAAAGAAAGGAGCAGTGCCGCAGCCTGTGTAGTTGTCATAACTGAGAGGAGCTCGTTTGTATTTCATGCATCTTGTCTTTTTCCTCATTCCTCCCCAGGAGTATCTAGAAATTCTTGTCTGTGTTTTCCAGCTGCTATTTGATGGAAAAAAAATGTGCAGTTCCATTAATTTGTGAGACTGCACATAATTTAAGTGGAATGTGATAATTTCTTTTTTTTTTTTTTAACATTTTGTGACACTTCTAATTTTGACAATTATTTTCTTACAGCCAGATATCTACTAAGATCAGGTACTTGACTGGATTTGGGGGTCTGGCTTTCATAGTGATTTGGGATTTAATATGTCAAAAAAAAAAAGAGATGAAAAGTATTCCTTTCATTCTCATGATACTGCCTTGTTTTGTTTACCTGCAAATTGCTGTAAGAAAAAAAAAGGAAAGAACAATTCAACTTTTTACAGTTTTATTTCCATACTTAATGGTTTTCACTTAATTAACTCATTGTGTATGAATACATGCAGTTTTGGTAAAAAATAAATTAATTCAATATCTGCACCCATTATATTCAGTTTATCTCTCTTTAAACCAGCCAGGAGACTGGACTGGATGGCCTCCAGAGGTCCCTTCCAACCTAAATTACTCTATGATTCTATTAAGTGCAGAAACAAACTGTGATGCCAAACATTTCATTCTTTAATCCAGATAATTTTTTCCGTGATTTTTCCGCTTCACTGGAAAAAGGTAATATTCTGATTCCAAGAAAATTTATAGAAAATTTCTGAACATTTCTCTGGAATGTGGAGTGTGCTGCTATTTCCTCTGTGGATCCAAACTTCCATACGAATTATTCTACTGAAAACTTTTGAGGACAAAGCTCTGTGGTGTGAAAGGTGTGAAAAAGAAGGTGTGAAACAGAATATCACTGTCCTTTCATCAAGTGATGGCTGGAAACATGCAAAATATTATGTAAATTAGTTGTTAACTAATTTTAACATTTATAACACAGTGGTACATGAAACCCCATACTTGTTAAAAGAGACTAGAATATTTTTTTTCTCTGTATTCATCCTGCTGGGATTAATTTAGTCTACCATATTTAACTAACACTACAGCTACATAATGAATCTCTTTTCAAATAGAAGATAACCACAGTCTAGATTTAAACATGAAATCAGATCCATAGTACATGGGTGTCTGGGCCTACGTTACTGTTAAATCAATAATTTTAAAAAAATAATTATAATGTTCAAACTTTGAAGGAATCCGTATTTAATTTCAGAGTTATTACAATTATTAAGATCAGCCTAAGGATATTCTCCAGTGATGCTCGCTTCCGAAATTGCTTTATATATAAAATTATTTTAGGTACAACTGCTATATTAAAGTAATATCAGATAATACTTATTTACTAATGTACTGAAATGACCAAGATTATATATCCAGTTCCATAACAAAGTGCGTGTGTGGGAAATTCATCATAGAATTTCTCAGCAGCAAGACTAGATCTGTACTACAATTTTTGTTGATATCCACGTTACTATACTTGAAGCTCTTAAAGAAATCCACAAAAAAATGCTCTGGAGAACAAACCTAAATACTTATCACAACAAGACTTGAATTTAGGAGGAAAAGAAGCTCAGTGTGAAAAACCTGGACCAAGAAAAAACATTTGACCTTGAATAGTGCACACGCAGGCAGTGCAAGAGTTTGGAATGAATGTACTAAATGTGAATCTGCTTGACTGTTGGGTTAAATACGAGCCTTTATATAATTTTCATGTAACTTTTCTCCAGTTTAATATTCTTTCCTCTTTCAGTATTTTGTAAAAAAGGTCAAACTTCTGACAAAGCTTCTTCTCAAGTTAAGGACTATATATGTTAACAAAACAGGTCCTATTTCTATGAATTACCTGGAAATTATTTTGTCTGTATCTTCTTCTTGAATTGCAATTGCAATTAAATACCTATAAAAGAATGAATAGCTTTGATCTGTATCTCTGAGCCTAGTAAAGCTTAATGTTCTTAAAAGAGGCTGTTTCAAGAATGGAACAATAGGAAGAGAGAGTGTGAAAGAAATGAGTGCCTTTTCCCTCTGTCATGTTTGGGGCAGTGTTGTGAGTAAAATACTTGTTAAAACTGGAAAAGAGATTGTTTTGTTTTGCTTTGCTTTGTTTTTACTAGGTTTGGTATGTGTCTGTTTCTGGGAAAAGGAAACGTGCATTGCCTCTTTTACAACAGCAGTTGTCATGAGGTTGCTAGCACAACTGCTTCTCAGGGGTCATGCAAAGATTGTAGTCCTTGTGGCTACAGAAATCTGACCTCTTTCTGCAGATGGAAATCACAAAATCACAGAATCATAATGGTTGGAAGGGACCTCAGGAGATCNCACAGAATTGTAGGTCTTGGAGGGCACCTCTGGAGATCACCTAGTCCATTGGTTCTGCTAAAGCAGGTTCCCTACAGATGGTTACACAGGAAAACATCCAGGCAGGTTTTGAATATGTCCAGAAAAGGAGATCCACAACCTGTCTGGGCAGCCTGTTCCAGTTCTCTGTCACCCTCACAGTAAAGTTCTCTCTCATGTTCAGATGGAACTTCGTGTGTTCCAGCTTGTGCCCATTGCGCCTTTTCCCGTCACTGGGCACCACCAAAAAGAGCCTGGCCCCATCCTCTTGACACCCANAGAAGGGAGGTGCTCCAAGCCCCAGATTGCTTGATGGTTTTCAGAAGTTGTGGGGAAAGTATTGCAACAAGTTTACATGCACAAGATTTATTGGCAGGGTCTGTAGCTGATGATGTGCATTGACTGTAGCAGTGAAAGTTACTTCTGGGGAGAAACAGAAACAAAATAGGAGAGAGAGAGAAGAGGGAAAGGACAAACTCTCCCCAGTGGCCAGCTGAGAGGACCTCAGATGAGCATCTTTCCATTTGTGTCCTCTCTAGTTCATCATGTGGTTCTCCCAGTAATGCTTTTCCTGTAGTGACTGAATGGTTTTCCTTGGGACCTGCTCAGACACTCGGCTGGTTGTTCTTGCATATGGTGCTGCTAGTGATGCCTGGATAATGCTTATAACAGGGGTAGGTGCTGCATGACACTTGGCTGATAAGCTCACTGCATGCATATTATTGGGTCCCTTAATGTTAAAACCCACAATCGAAGAGAAGGAAAAGAGAGGGGAGAGGAGGTGTTATACATATTAGAGACAATCCTTTCCTATGAGAATCCACCATAGGAACACTGGGTTTGCATGTGCAGAGCTATGGGCATAACATCATGAGAGCAACTGAATAAAAACAAGGAAAAATATTGCTGTGGGGATTCTGGAAGTGTTTGCCCTGGTAGTTTGGGTGGAAATTTGCAGAGCTGCTAGTGGAAGGCAGGTTGCAGGATTGCAGGTAAAAAGTTCTTAGCAATATTGAGGTACCAAAGGCACTGTGCAACAACCACAGTGGTAGGAGATTTCAAAATCTTTGTGAAAGGCAAGTGTCACAAGAGGATAATGTGGATTTTTTTAGTAAGTGCTACAGAACTTGTTTTAGTGTCAAAACAATTAAATGCTATTTTTTTTTTCCCAAAAAGTTTAGATTATCTTAACATGGTTTTATCCACTTTTCTGACATCATGAGCTTTTAGGCACTTTGTTTCTATGATTAATGAAATTTTCTGAAACATTGTTATGTCCTATTTTGGCAGCTCTCCTAAAGAAGAAATCTGTTTCCTTCCTTTCTTTTAACATTATGCTATTACTATTCTGTACACAGTCACAATATTTCATGGCCATCATTGAGAGGTTCTTTTACTTGGCACTTGCTTCTGTTTCTTCTGTGGTCTGTCCAAAAATATGTGCTTAGGGAAAAGCATAGTCTGCAAAAATCAGCCAGTTATCAGGTTTCTGTAAGTGGAGTCATACTGTTCAGCCGTTTCCATTTGCCACATCTTTGCTTTGCAGCAGGTTCTGTCTTGAGCTGTTAAATGATGTTATTGATCTGTGCACTGTTGATCTGCACGAAGGAAATCCAAGCTTAATTTGTTCAGGCTCCTTATCATTCTACTTTTTTAACATCACAATAGANTTGTGTGGCTCAAGGAAAGGAGAACTCCTGCTCTCTAGAGAGAGGTAGTACTCTTCTCCATTATCATCTGCATTCTTCTGCTTGGTAGTAGATGAGGTCAGGAAGAGACATACCCTTCCTCCTTGCAAAGTTACAGGATAAATTTGCTCTCTGAAACATCTCATATGCCTCAGCATGCAGAGGCGCAGTTACTATGCTGAGCTGCTGTACATTTTTATTTCTCACAATGACTCCC
Source organism: Alectura lathami (assembly GCA_013399715.1). Lineage (NCBI taxonomy): Eukaryota > Metazoa > Chordata > Aves > Galliformes > Megapodiidae > Alectura > Alectura lathami. Next base: position 263,915 of record VXAV01007900.1, read on the forward strand.
TTTTCCTTTCTTCACTTTCAGGCATTGATCTTGGTGGGTTCTATGATAATGACAACTACAGAGGGCTTCCAGGGCTGCTTAGTGTGTTCTTAAGGCTACTTCGATGGTTGTAATATGTGAGAGTGGCACATATCTGTCAGAGCTCAGACTTCTTAGGAGGTTTGGAATGTATGTGGCTGGACCTGATCATGGGTTCATGTCCTGGGCTACATTAGGAAAAGCACTGCCAGCAGTTCGAGGGAGGAGATCCTTCTGCTTAGCACTGGTTAGGCCAAATCTGGAGTGCTGTGTCTGGTTCTGGCCTTCTTAGTACAAGGAAAATAGGAATTGACTGGAGCGAGTCCAGTGAAGAGCCATAAAGGCAATTAGGCATCTGGAACATCTTTTATGTGAGCAGAGGCTGAGAGAGCTGGGACTGTTCAGCTTGAGGAGGAGAAAACTCAGGGGAGATCTTATCAATGTCTCTAAATACTTGTTGGGGGTGAATGAGGAAAAGGGAGCCAGGCTTTTCTCAGAAGTGCTCACTGACAGGGGTAGGAGGCAATGGGCACAAACAGAAACACATAGAATTCCATCTGAATTTTGGAAAACACTTCTTTATTGGAGGCCTAGTAGTCAAACAATGGCACAGGTTGTCCAGAGAGGTTGTGAATCTCTCTCCTTGGAGATACTCAAAACCTGACTGGACACAGTCCTGGACAATCTGATCTAGGTGGCCCTGCTTGAGCAGGGGGGTTGGACTTGATGACCTCTGGAGATCCCTTCCAACCTCTGATTCTGTGAAATCTGAAATATGTCATTAGTTAGTTCTAGAATGCTACCTAACCATCTAGTGTCTTTGATCTTTGATATAAAGACGCCTTTTGTGTAGAGAGGTCTGGCATGAGGGATTGAGAGGGTTGCAGGTCTGCTGGTACATTGCTGGAGGGCTGGGAGAAGTAGGGGAACCTAGAGAGTCCCTTCAGAACCTGGAGCATGCGTGTCCCGACTGCCCACGTTGATGACAGCATGTATGGAGATGCCTAGCCTTTCTGCAGACAGGATTTTGAATGACCTAATATGTAGGCATTTGGGTGAACATGACTTCAAGGAAGACTGGGAAACGTTCTAAAGTGAGCACAATCATCCTGTTGTTCTAACCGTGGCAAGGGTGAGTTTTTACAGGCATGTGGGACAACAGTGCTGCCAGGCGCTGATTCAGCTGTGAGATGGAGTCCACCTGGTAAAGCCCCCTCCCGATGTGCTCATGTGTGAAGTGAGTACTGAAGTGCTCTTGGAAGCATTGTTCTGCTGAAGTACCTTTACAGAGAAACTCCTAAATTCTCTCTCTCCCTCTCCTCCCCTCTTCCAAAGAATATTCTGATATTTGCTTCAGAAATGATATTTAATGTAATTGTTTATGAATTTTTATTCATAACATTCTTCCTCTTCTAAGCCTCTCTAATTTATTTGCTATCGTATTTCAAATGCATATATTTATTTCTAGCTTTTGTTCAGACATTATATCTGGCAAGTTTGTTTGACCCTTAGTACAATTTAGAATAGAATCATAGAATCGTAGAACCATTAAGGTTGGAAAAGACCTCCAACATCATCTAGTCCAGCTGTCAACCCAACACCACTATGCCCACTAAACCATGTCCCTGAGTGCCACATCTACACATTTCTTCAACACCTGCAAGGATGGAGACTCCACCACCTCCCTGGGCAGCCTGTTCCAATACCTGTGCACTGAGAAGTTTTTCCTAACATCCAACATGAACCTCCCCTGGTGCAGCTTGAGGCCATTACTCCTTGTCCTATCATGAGTTACCTGGGAGAAGAGGCTGACCCCCACCTCACTGCAGTCCCCTTTCAGGTAGCTGTAGAGAGCAACAAGGTCTCCCCTGAGCCTCCTCTTCTCCAGACTGAACAGCCCCAGTTCCCTCAGCCGCTCCCCATAAGACTGTGCTCCAGGCCCTTCACCAGCTTCGTTGCCCCTGTTTGGGCACCTACAGGGCTTCAATATCTTTCTTGTAGTGAGGGGCCCAAAACTTAGACTTATTTGCATTAATTTCTTGGGCAAATCAGTTTGCTGCAATAGAAGCTTTGAAGCATTTTAGAAAGATTTTTGAGTTCCCAGTAAAGAGAACTCCACTGCAGCACTGTTTATGCTTCTCCAATGGTCAGTTTCCTTTGCTTTTAAACTTGTACCTGTTTGTTTCTCACTTTGAATTTCGCTGTCAGTCTCTAGCCTTCAGAATTTGCTGCATTTTTTGTTAAATTGTCTTCTACCAGTTTCTGGTAGCTGTTAATTTTTAGACCTCACATGGGTTTTGTTTTAGTTAACCAACTCTAGAAACAAAGCCATACATTTCATTGAAGGGAAACTAGAAGTAAACACTTTTGGCGTAAGAACAGGACTGGAATGGGAACATAAGGAAAAAATGATAATTGAATAACATTGTTACAGGCACTGCAGTGAAAATGTGCTTTGTAATTTTAAGCGCTGTAGTTAACTGATGGGGAGAGGAACAATAATTTAAAACTGTAGTTTCAACATGAAGTTATCTAGAACAAGTAACTGGACTATTGCACAGGAAATAAAATAATATTGGGAATTAATTTATTATGGAACTGATATCAGTGGCAGGTATTTTTGGTACTGATATCATATCGCATCTAAACACATTGTTTAAGAAAACAGAAAGACCAAAAGGCAGTCTAGTCTAGGAGCTTGTCTCCAAAGTCGGCACTGAATACTTAAGAAAATAGATTTCAGATTTGGGGACATATAAATGTTTCTTGTCCTGATGGACCTCTGTAGCGTACTACAGCTATGGAAGCCTGATTTAGAAGATATATTTATTAGGACCTTTCACATCCCTTCTTGCTACCTAACTTATTTTTGTTCTCATTAGACTCCTTTTAAATTTGAGGCATATGTACCTAAGTGTTATAAAATTAGCTCCCTAACAGTCCGAGTGAAATTATCTTTTATTGCTTTGGACCTCACACTGTTTGCTTATACTGTATAATCATATGGGTCTCTTTTGATTTTCCATTTTAAAAAAAATCATTAATTACTGTCTAGTTTAGAATTCTGTGCTGTTATACGACATTCTTCTGAAGGGGATGCAGCATGGTCTTAACCAGGGTTAAAGAACTTAGTACTGCTGTTGTATGTTTTTGGTCTTAATATTTATAGACAAAACACAAAAGGGAAGCATAGCAGAGAGGAAGGACATATTCTCTCTCTCTAGTGCTTTTCCATTGTCTCATCACGGAAAAAGCAAAGGCATAGCTTATGGCCATCTGATCCTGCATATATATGCCACTGTTGGGCTGTGTAGTGCTTTGTGAAGTTGCCTTTCTTCTTGCAGGGACCTGTCAGCATTGTAACAGGACAGATCTGTCGTCTTGACTAATTAGACTCTTCTGTGCTTGAAACAAGGCCAGTGAGACGCAGCAGAAAGAGGAGAACTAAAATGAGGAAGAGAATGATAAAAGCAAGGTATAGAGTGAACCATTGTCTTTTTTGTCCTGATCACGCGTTCAGGAATAATCTCGAGTCTGGTGGGGATGATGGTAGCTCAGTCCCCACTTTCTATAGCAGGAAGGACCAAACATTGTTATGGAGAATTAGGTCATTGCTAATGGTCCTTGAGTCACCCCTTACAGATCCTGTATCCTTTTTGGTGATCCCATTCAATGAAGGAAAAAATTCTGAGGCATGGAAAGGAATCAAACACCAGATAGTAGGCAATCAGATTGTATCTTGATTATTTCAGATGTGTATTTTTCTTCCTTTCCTGGAATCTTTCATCTTGTCATATTCATCTGTGACTTTAGCAGCACATTTGTACACCCCTTATTGCACAGTTATTTTAATTTAAAGTATTGGTTTTCCTGCAGTCAACCTGTTTTTTATTCTATCCCATTTTGCTAATGGTTGTGGATAATTTTTTGGCAGAGGCTGTAATGAATGTTTGCTTCCTGATGCCATTTAAACCCAGATTTCTACACAAAAGAAACGGCTTATTATTTTGAAAGCTTCCCGTGATCAAGAACAAGTGATGATTTACAGGGTTGTTTACTACCTCTACGATAGTCATTAAGAAATAAAAGTTTATGTTTGGAAAAAATGAGTGAAGTAACAGTTTATTTTGGACATAATTTGGTGAAGTATATCACAGTAAAACTCTTCCTTCTTAGTTTTTATTCTTGAGGTTTATGATGTACTGGACACTCAAAAAGCATTGTTTTTATACAAACTAAAATTTAGTTTCTTTTATATTCTGTCCTGTTGTTGCTGAAAAATTAACCTTCCTCTCACAACACCCTTCTAACTAGTAAATCTACCATGCTTTCTATTCATAGACTGGTTGAACTTTCAGTTCTTGTTCTGAAACCTTGCTTTATTCTAAAGTCAAGGAAGATACTGTGTCATAACCTCTTCTTTTTTATTTTCTTTATTTTTTAAATAAAGTACATTTGACTCTAAGCATAAGATCATAAGAAACTTCCTGCAGGGTCAGAGCCATGGTCCATCTACCTCTGTATTCTGTCTCCAAGAATGTCAGGAGGAGCTGCTATTAAAAGACAGCACACAAGCTTGATCACTTCTCTGGTCTGTTCCTTTCATACTTCCCCAGAATCCACAGTTGTGCTGGAAATGTCAGAGGGTACATCCCTGCCCTGCCTTTTTATTACTGGTTTATGGACAAGTAGTCCAGGAATTTGCTTAATCTCTTTTTGAACCTGCTGGTGCATTATGACCCTCCTGTGGCGGTAAGTCAAGAAGTTCACAATGTGCCACATAAAGATGTACTTTCTTTTCATCTGTTTTAAATCAATCTTCTACTGGTATCATTGAGTGCCCTTTTGTTCCAGTGTTGCAGGGTTTGGTGAACAACAGCTCCACTTTTACCTTATCTAATGCTTTCATAATTGAAGACTTTTCAAAATTGAAGATTTTTCAAAGGTGACTCAGAACAGAAGGTGATTTTAGCACTCAAGGAATTTTTTTTTGTTTTATGTGGGGGGCATATTTTGTTCTTTGAACATTGCCTGGTTATTAAAAGTCCGAGTTGGGAGGTTTGGCTTCTGGAATTCAAAACACATAAAGTGACAAAGTTCTTTATGTATTTGCATCAGTTACTCTACCTACACAAAGTTTTAGTGTACAGTCTGTAGTTTGTATAAATACACTTCTGACACCTTAATACATACATTGTATTAAATCATGAATATAGTAATTGTAAAAATTTTTAATAGTAGGAGGTCCTGTCAATTATATTATGAAACTTATTTATTTAGAAATATTAGAATATCTTCCTTTGTACTATTATATACATAGACACTTTTTGAAATCAGTAGCCATAATCCAGGAGTTATTCTTTCCAACTGAAAATCCTTTGATTACCTATTAATACAATTACCCTCTGAAAGCAATCGCATAATGAGTTGGCCCACTTAGTGTGACTATTTGTAGTCTTACAGTTTAGTTATGGGATCAGAGTCTTTCTTGGATATACACTGAAAAGCTAGCAATACTTTCCTGACAGTTTTGCTGTCATTGCACATGTATAAGATACTGTCTTGAAGAACTACAGATATTTCATTAACTGTTGCCTTATGACTGCTCTGTGTCCAGAGCAGTGTTTTTCTCTACTTTGTAGTGAGACAGCACACTTAGATTTACTTAGGTTGCCTTAAGATGTCATACTCCTCAAGGGGCAATTCTCTTCAGAATAACACTGAGTGTTTTTTGCATATGCTCAGCAAGTTATGATTAACCCTTTAACACAATCTTATAAAGAATGGCTAGCTGTGGAAATTACAAATCATAGTTGGAACATAATTTGTATAAAATGAGTGATTAGTATGTTTGAGGTACAGTTGTTCTCAGTTTAAA
>VXAV01007900.1:269977-286519 GCA_013399715.1 Alectura lathami
TGCTACCATATTTGCAAGGAAGGAAAATTTTAAGTGCAAAAAATTTTAAACTTTCTACTCCAGATACGTTAAGGCAATTGCCAATTGTTTTGGCAATGCCAAAAAAACAAACAAAAAAAAAAAACTGGCAACACCAGGGAGACAAGGTTTCTGAGGGTGGGTTGCTTCCAAGAGCTCCAGACCCTCTGCAGTATGTGCTATCACAGTTCAAACCAGTGACCTTTCCAAACAGTAATGTCTGTGAACCACCAAGTATTATCTCCTTCGTAGCAGTTCTCCTACGTCACAGTCACCAGTATGGTTCAGAGCCTGAAGTGGCCAACATAGACCTGGAGATACTGTGACAAAACAGCGGTAGTTAAAAATATTCAGAATGGGCTTGATTTAAATAAACAACTACTGTGCAGCCAAAATCTTTCCATTTTGCTAGATGCATGAAGATGCTTAGCAATAATTTTCTGCTGTGTCCTGTGGCAAGAATGAGTTTCTGGGAGTGGTCTTAGTGATATCCCATGCTATGCTGTCATCAGACCTATTGGTGTCCAATTCTCTCTGATCACAACACTGCAGCAATTTGTACTGGAAGTTTCTCTGCTTTTCTGAAAATAGCTGCATAAAATCTGCAGAAAAATAGTCCATTACATACGCATGTAGACAGCCAAATTATGGCAGCTCATCATCCTTTAAATTGCCATGGAAAAGAACACACACTTACATAATCAATGCAAATCTGGCACTTCTGAGAGAAGAGATGCCCAGTGCAGCAAACATACTCAAGGCTGGATAAGCTCTGACAGCTGGAAATCATGGGCAAAAGTCCTGGATACCTCTCAATCAAAGCTGCAAACACACAGGCTTCCCTGTAAGACATTACACCAGAGTTAACCAAAAGTGATTGTTACTCACCTTGATGCATAACAGCAGAGCACAAATACACATCTCTAGGGTATGAAAAATGATAAGCTCTTCAGAAAAGCCTAAGAATCCAATTCCTAAAGCAATCCAAGTTCAGATCAGGACAAAAAGGCATGTTTCGACTAGGCAGTGGCAGTGATGACTCACATCAAAGATTGCTTCCAACACAATTTTAAAACAGCTTTGTGGCTATGGCACGCTTTGGTGGAACAGTCTGCTCTTAATAGTGTCAAAAACAGTGCACAGTAAATTAATACTGCATTTACTGATGGGTACACGTGCCAAGTGCAGGCATGCAGTGATACATACTAGGAACTATGCTTTAACTTTTGGTCAGCCCTAAAGTAGTCAAGCAGTTGAATTTGATGATCTTCGGAGGTCCCTTCTAACTATCCTATCCTATCCTATCCTATCCTATCCTATCCTATCCTATCCTATCCTATCCTATCCTATCCTATCCTATCCTAAACTCTTGCAGTGGGATAATCAAATCCTTCAGAGCTTGTCATTGCTATGTGTTAATGTTTATATCAGCAATATTCTGCTAATTCTTACAAAAAGATCATGAAAAAGGTCAAAGGCCTCTGTACATTCTGCAGGCTATGACTCAGTCCAGAAAGCCTGCCTCTTTCTACCTGAAGAACTGTCCTACACAGAAGTCCGAGTATCACCTTCTACAGTACCAAGCTTAAAAACAGTGACTTTTGAAATACGTTGAGTGTCTGTTCTAAAGATTAAGAGTAAAAGCATTACATTTCATGGTGCCTGGGGAGCATTCTTTTGTGCCACAGTGAAATCAAAAACGAACCTCTGTGATTAATGGAGCTCTCAAATTCTTGTGTCTTTAGACCATTACTGGAAATAGAGAACAGTACTGTTGCCAAGAATCAAGAACTATGGACAGGAACCATATCCATGTGCATTTCAGATGAGAGTTTCTATCATAGCAATCCAAAGATGATTGATACATCTTCTACTTTGCCACCACATTCCCAGACCCAAATTTCAAGACTGTGCAGTGGCTATCTTCCAATGCACATTAAACATCTGATGTTTATCTATATGCAGATATAAGAATTGACAGATCAGTTTGTTATCAAACATTCTTTAACATGATTCCAGTCCATCTCAGCCTGTTAGATTCTGAGTAACTGAACATTTGAGGTCAAAGAGCAAATAATGTCATCTACCTGGACTTCTGCACGACCTTTGATACAGTCCCACACCACATTCTTATCTCTAAATTAAAAAGATATGGATTTCAAGAGTGGACTGTTCAGTGGATAAATAATTGGTTGGATGGTTACAAGCAGAGGGTTGTAGTCAATGGCTGTACGTCCAGGTGGAGGCCGGTCATGAGCAGTGTCCCCCAGGGCTCCGTCTTGGGACCGGTGCTCTTCAACATCTTTATTGACGACTTAGACTGTGGGATGGAGTGCACCCTCAGCAAGTTTGCTGATGACACCAAGCTGAGTGGTGCAGTTGATAGCCCTGAAGGAAGGGATGCCATCCAGAGGGACCTGGACAGGCTGGAAAAGTGGGCCCACGAGAACCTGGTGAGGTTCAACAAGGCCAAGTGCAAGGTGTTGCACTTGGGTCGGGGCAATCCCAGACATGAGTATACAGACTGGGAGAAGCACTCATTGACAGCAGTTCTACTGAGAAGGGCTTGGGGATTCTGGTGGGTGAAAAGCTGGATATGAGCCGGCAGTGGAAGGCCAATGGTATCCTGGGCTGCATCAAGAGAGGGGTGACCAGCAGGGTGATGAAGGTGATCGTCCCCCTCTACTCTGCCCTCATGAGGCCCCATCTGGAGTACTGTCTCCAGGCCTCGGGCCTCCAGCACAAGAAGGATGTGGAGCTGTTGGAGGGGGTCCAGAGGGTTGGAGCACCTCTGCTATGAAGAAAGGATGAGGGAGCTGGTGTTGTTCAGCCTGGAGAAGAAAAGGCTCTGGGGAGACCTCATTGCAGACTTCTAGTACCTAAAGGGATCTTATAAACAGGAGGGAGAGTGAATTTTTGCATGATCTGGCAGTGATAGGACAAGGGAGAACAATGTTAAGCTAAAAGAGGGGAGATTTAGGTTGGATGTTAGGACGTTTTTTACTCAGATGGTGGTGAGGCACTGGCACAGGCTGCCCAGAGAAGCTGTGGGTGCCCCATCCCTGGAGGTGCTCAAGGCCAGGCTGGATGGGCCCTGGGCAGCCTGATCCAGTGTGTGGCAGCCAGCCCACGGCAGGGGGTTGGGACTGGGTGGGCTTTAAGGTCCCTTCCAACCCAAGCCGTTCTGTGCTTCTATGAATGCATAGTGTCAAGTGGGGTTGAAACTTCTGAAAAGTCTCCATATTTGTAGTCTGTAAGGTTAAAATTCTCCATTTATTTTAGACCAAGGAAAGTGGAGTAGCTTACAGAAAGGATACTTGTCTATAGCAGTATTACAAATGTGGAGCTGATACAGTGTTATTCTAGATACAGAACTGAATACCATGAGTGTACCAAAATCTTTTTCCTGTGTATAATGGTTTGTTTTATGTTAAAATTGAAAAGCATCAGCACCATATTATACCTTATATCCACTAAGGAGTTTTAGTTACTATCTGGCATATACCTCACAAGTCAGATGGATTGTTTAGTCTGGCTATACAGTCAAGCCATATTGATAAAAAATATTAAAGTTCTGTTTTTTGGAAACAATCCAATTAAAGAAAGACAACTTTTTATTTTTAAATCACAAAATTCTCACAAATATGTAAATGCCCTCTGCCCCCAGGTCAATTAGAACTCTAGACTTAGAAACAATGAAACCTTGTTTTCGCAAAAAATCCCTGGGACTTGGAGGCTTTTGAAATCCTTCGCTAAGGACTAGGGCCCAGGATTCTTCTTCAAACCATTTTTTTTTTTTTTTTAACAGGAAACATGTTTGAGGCAGCTGGTGTTAAGTGTCTGTAAGGTATTTTGCCTCTTGTATCCGGTCATGTTATGTCAGTATCACAGGACCTCTCACTTACTTCTTAACCACCTAACTCATTCGGCTTCCTCCCCGGTGCTGATGCCTGTTATCCTGACAAGAAAATGAGAAGAAAATGAGATTGCTTAAACACAATTAATTTTCAACAAAATTGCATTTGTTCTTACTTACATTTTTCTTAACTTTCAATACATTGCTTATGAATTTTTATTATTATTATTTGGTCTGTTACTGCTCCAAGAATTGAAGCTAAACCAATCAGTTCTTAACTCCTTAGCTTTCTTCCCAGCCTTTCAAAGGCATGTTCTTTGTTTCCCTCTTTCAGCCTACCAGAAATTTCTGCATCTTTCCCAAGTTTTGAGATTATCAGTTAGCACTCTCAGTACCACAGCTGAGGATAATTTGAAAACATCATACTTACATAATCCTCACCTTACCTAGGGCAAGTTTTTACAACCTGTTCTTTGCTTTTAGTTTTATTAACATCTGATCACTGTCAAAGCTTTCAGAGAGGACTGAAGAGATATCAAATGCTTCTATTTCCTTGTGCTGTCAACTAACTGATAGGCTGGAAGAGTAGAGTAGCAAAGTTTTTCCTTTGCTTTTTTTCTGCTCTATTTTCTTTTTAATTCTTTGTGTCTTTTGTGGTACTATTTTGTTTTGTGCCCTGAATGTTTTGACTCTGTCCCTGTTTGCGTCTATTTCTGTGTGATCACTGAAGAACTTGATTGGTCTGTTTCTGTCCTTCCTGGACGGGCAGATAATATACGTTTTTGTACTTTCAAGGTATATCAGGTAAAATTATCACTTCTGGTGATACAGTGCAGACTGTACAGTGAGCCACAAGTATGTGGGGTGCAGGCAGAAGATGACGATGGAAAACAATGATCAGACTGTGAGAAGAATACAACTGCAGCGCAAAGTAGTGAGAGTTGAGCATAACTGGGCAGTGACGGTTGGGCAGCATCAAAAGGTGTTCAGGAGAGAGCTACATTAATCTTAATGGAGGAATTATAGAAAGACAAGTGGAGAACAGAAGTGGTGTTCCCTCTCCATCTAGTTCCTTCTCCGTGATGGAGAAGATCCCTCCGCATTCTTGCATGTGCACATGCATCAGGGTTCAGATGTGAAGAAAACAAACTGACAATGAGAGAAGTAAGCAGCAAATTATTGTTGCTGATAGCTACTTGGGAGCTTTCTGAGTTAAATGCTGTGGGTGTAGGACTGGTAGATGGTGAATAGGCTTCTAAGTCAACTAAAACTTACGGAAAGGCTTACTTAGGGACAAAATACAGGGGCTGGCACATTTCCAGAATTGCCTACTTACTTGAGTATGAAAAATCTGTCTCCCAAGTACAGTTGTGCTTCCTCAAATATGTAATGGAGCTTGGACCATATGCACCCCATCAAATACGTCATCTTTTGTATGTATAATGGAGGAATACCTTTTCCTAGTACAGTTTGAGTTGTGCATTTGGAGTTTGTTCCATAAAATTGGCAGGGATACTGGTATCCTTTTCCCAGAAGCTAACAGTAAACTCTAGTAGTGGCCTGTGATTGTCTGAAGTTACTTTTCATGTCCAAATACATGTACTGTTTTAATGTAATATGACATACATCTTGTAGATACACATGATGTACAATCCTATAAAACCAAAAGTCTTGTCTGAATTCAAGATTTTTGTATAATCTTGAATAATTTTGTATAATCTTGTATAATTTTGTATAATCTAAATACGTTTGTATATTACATTGGTTTTTTTTAGTGCATTAAGATGAATGAAATTATGCATGGCAATTCCTTAGACCCTGTGGAGTGATTTGGCAAATTAATTGTTTTGTAATGGGGCTCACAATCAGAAACAACTGATTGCAGAATTACACTCTAACAGTAAACAGGATGGTTAATACAATAAAACTTTGAAAAGATAAATTTAAAGTTATATTTGAAATGTTAAATTGGAGTACTGTGAAGTTCTTGAATCATGAAGTGGTATCTTGAAACTGCACTTTTTGAATTAAATATAACACAATTTTTCCAATGCTTTCTTAAATTGATTCTTCCTAAATCAGTTTTCCTATGTGGTTAACAGAAACTTTTCTGTAAAAAAGAAAATGTATAACTTTATGCTGAAGAGAGTTCAAAATTAAATGCTACATTTTGAATGTTATTTCAGAGTGAATCTGACATGCTTCTTTTTTGTCTTGCTGTCTTGCACAGGTATCATTTTTCTTGTTCATTATTTTTGTGGTGTATACCATGCTGCCCTTCAACATGAGGGATGCTATAGTTGCCAGCGTCTTGACCTCTGCATCTCATACGATTGTGCTGAGCGTCTGTCTATCAGGTACACCTGTTGTAAAGGAACACTTGGTCTGGCAGGTAGGTGCTTTGTGGAATTAATGATTAATTGCATACTGGGTACCCTGGTAAATGAGACCATGAGTTTCCCAGTTGGTGCCTGTGAGTAAAAATTTATTTCTTTCTTCATTTCTGAGTTGCCACAGACTTGATTCACAGCTAGTCACTTTCTAATCGTGAGGCTGTCAGTAATGTTATGGCTCACTGAATCCCACCCAGAAGTGGTAGAATCTATAGCCACATAGTTCTTACCACTGTGAAAGTTATCACTGATCAAAATATTACGTGATACTACTTGTATTCTGGTAGGTGCATTGCCACTCAGCTGTGTAAAACACATTGCTGCTCTCCCCACTTCATCAAAGCCTAACTTCTAAGCTTAAAAGAAGGATTCTTCCAGGTAGCAGTGTTATTTTTGACTCAAGAATCCATTGCTCCTTTGAGTACCCTTAGGTCAGCTGGGTTAAAGATTTGTTGGGAAAAGACTGTCCTCTGTATTTCTCAGCCTTTTGTAAGAATTTTACAGCCTCCACCTGGCCAGGCTCTCTGACTGAAGAGGACAGAGTGGCTGCAGACATCATGACATTTAGAGAGTGCACCTATGTTTGCAGTTAGGTTTTGGCTTGTAATTCAACTCTGATACTTTTGCTAGAGGACATACCACAGCTGAATGATTTAAAAAATTCCAAATAGCGGGAATTGTTTTTCCTCTCTATTCTGCAGAAGATCTTTCAAATGGTGAAGTACTGCAGTTTTTGTTGTAGTACTGTGGTGATCTTAGCTGTCATTGTTAGAAATCTGTATGTTTAAGGAAAAAATAGATTTTATTTTGAAAAGCATATACATGCCTTTTTTTTCTATATTTATGTCATCTTAGAGAAATAGAATTCTTTTAACTTTTGCCTTAAAATTGCATCAAAGCTTAGAAGCAAATACATTTTTATGAGCATATCAGTAGAACAAGAAAGACAGGCATTGTGTTATTTCTTGTGAATAGCGTGAACTATGAAACAAATAGTTTCTACTTACCATTTAAGTTGCTTCAGCCTTTTTTGACGAATGTGCCTCAGAGCATAACTTCAAAATTATAGTGATTTTACAAAAGTTGTGCCTTTTAATTTGTAGTTCAGGAAAATACATTTTATTTCCAGACATGGATGCAGTGTGTTATCTGGAATGTTGAAACTGAAGTCCAATAAACAATAGATGTTCTCTGTATAAATTTTCAAATGGTGAGATACATGGCTTTGCATTTCTCCTCCTGATTTGGGCTAGTTGTGTGTTTGTTGCTGAGGTTACTGAATTGTGCTAAGCAAGAACCGTGGTCATCTGTAGTCAATATAGTATTCTAATAATTCAGTAATATGGTTATTGTTACTTGTATTGGAGTAAGTCAATGGGAATGCTGTTTGCAGAATTATTCTTCCTGCCCATTAAAATTTGGTGCAACTAAAACAGGACTTTCAGAAGATGTTACTTTTCAGACACAACATGTCTCTAGAATCAAAAGAAATAAATGATGGGCTCTGTTGTGGTTTTCATCTCTTCTGTAACTTACAGTTTTATTCAGAAAGAGTAGAAGTCTGAGCAATTTTCTTGAGTATTTAATTTCTAGGATATTATTTATTTTCTGTTCCTTCTTTGCAAAATGTATGAAATATTCTGTATGGTTTGGCAGTTAATGAAAGTACTGAGTGCACTGAGCTCTTATGGATGTGTGGAAGGGACCGAGTGCCATTATTATCGCCCACTGTGCCCTCTGTACACCTTTAAATTACTGTTTATACTTTGGAGTGTAAGCGGAAAAATGTTTGTTTTGTGTTCCTTTTGTTTGAAATCAAGACCACAAATAAACAATTGGATTAGAGATACTGATTATGCTAAAAAGATAAATAATGTTGGTCAATGATATACCTCAAGTTGATAAAGGATAAGTGTGTATAATTAATTAAAAAAAAAAAACAAAAACAGAAATGGAGTGTAGTTATTTAAAAGGGTTGTGCTGTTAAATCTTTTTTTCAGAAAAAAAAAAGAACATTAGTGAGGCCTGAAATGAAGTTTTTTCACAGAGCTCAGTCTCTAAAGCCCAGAGATGAGGAACTAGCAGTACATTGACATTGGAAAGCTTAGAAAAACACACTCAGGGCTGAGTTCAGTAAACCCATGGTTTGGGAACAACAATGAGCTTTGACAAAAATATATTATTTTGATTTCAGGGCTACTGGTTCTTCTCAGCAAAATAGGAAAAAAAAAAAAAATACATGACCTTGTTAGCTGTGAATAGTGTATTTTCCTTCTGGCAGGGAATTTTTTTTTTTCCATAGAGAGGGAACTAGTGGTATGCACTAAAGAAACAGAAAGCTACTGGTATAACAAATCTACTGGTGGGTAAAAATCAGATATTATAGCAGATATATAATGTATATATATAGTGCTTATCCTTCTGTAGAGAGTACATGCATCTCCTTTATGACTACTTTCTACATATTGGAAGACTGATTAATTTCCTCTGAGCTTGCTGTTCTCCGGGCTGAAGAAATTCAGTTCTTTCAGTCTTTCTTTGTATGGCAGGTTCTCCTGCCTTCTAATCCATCTGGTAGCCCTCTGCTGGAGCCACTCCAATTTTTCAGCATCTTCCAATGACTCTGGCTGCTATCCCGTAGCATTTTGGAAGTCAAGCATACCTTCAGTCTGTCAGCAGAGGAAGATTGATGTTCAGAAGTATGTGCTTATGTTGCGCTTAGGCAGACCCTATCTTACTGGTTTTGCAACTCCTTTTGTTGTCTGTCAAGTTTGACACCCAAAATTGGCTTCAGTAAAGCTTAGCATGCCTTTGATTATCTAGTGATAGTTGCAGCTGAGGTAAAAGGCTCCTGCTGAGTTAAAGAGTTCAACTCTCTCTGCTTGTTACATGAAATGATTTCTGTTTGACCTGTGTGTGTCTTTTGGGGAGGTGGGATCATTCCTGGTGTAAAAGTTGTCAGTGATGGAGATCTTCTTCCACAAGCCTTGACATTTTTTTCCTTGGCTGTTGGCTGTTAGTGTTAAAATTTTGTTCCTCTTTCCTAGTAGGAATTTGTCTGACCTTGTTATCTAGCTTTCATCTGCTAGGCTGGCATACCCAATAGTATCCAATTTCTTTTTCTCCCATGAGAATATTTCCAGACTATCATGAATTCTCCTCATAACCTTTTTGTCAGTAAAATATTGGTTTTAGGCAACCCTAGTGAGTTGCCTGGTTTTATACTAGCTTAGCCTTTCATCACTTATGCAGCCCTTCTCTGAGTCCTTCCCTGTGCTTGGCCAACATCTTCCTTGCAGTGTGGATGTTAGCTGTAGAGGAATGCTCCAGGAGAAGCTGCAGCTGTGCCGGATGCTGATGGGCAGCTTGGCCCACAAAGGGGTTAGTGTATGGTGGTGCTCAGCACAGAGACACGGGCTCTGCTGTGAAATCCCCACCTAGTCTCCCCTTGCAGCTCTGTGCAGAGCTGAATGCACAGCAATGGGATCTGTGACAGTGAGGTGGAAAAAGAGCCCTGTGTTCCAGCCCCAGCTTTTAAAAAAACAACTGTGCATGTATTTTTTTTTTTTTTTTTCTGTTGACAATTTTAATCCTAACCCTATCTAGGCACACAGTCTGGAATCCAGGACTCTGCCCCCGCTTTCCACATGAACATCCTGCTACTGTGCAGAGAAGCCATAATGTGGGTTTTCTGTCTGCTTCTGGCAGCCTCGTGGTCAGGACCACTGCAGGATAACACACCTCTGGTTATGCTGTTAAGGCATTTGGCTCAGAAATATTTAGCGACTCAACATCCCTTTCAGTTGTTGCTGGAATGAGAAGTATTTCACTGCCATCCCTTGCTATAAACACATAACCTGTTTCTCCCCAAACCAGAGCAGATTCTGATCAAATACTTGTGGTTTTCCTGCTTTATTATCAACTGCTCAACCATTCTGATCTTGTAGTGGGCTGATACTATCGACAGAGGTCTTTTGTTTTGAATTTGTTAAAAATAAGCTAACTGATATCCTTAAATATGCTAGAAAGTTCAATGTTCTTTTCCCTTATGTTATATATGAGGGTTGTGAATTTTTATTTTAGTCTTTTTTTTTTTTTTAATGTTTTTACTCTCTCAACAGAAGAACTTATTGCTCTTGTAATCTTTTTTTCCCTGGCTATACCTAAATATTTTCCAGACTTTGGCTAACTCACTACAAACTGTCACTCTTTTTTTTTTTTTTTTTTTTTTTTTTTTTTTAANNNTTTTTTTTTTTTGTTTAAACTAGTGTTCCTTGCTTTTTTGGATTTCTTTTGGCAGCTCATGGCAGCATTGAAGAAGTGGTCCTTTCTAAAGGCGCAAATTTGTAACGGTGACAGTATGCATATATAAGCATATACATATACATATGTCATTTTGGACGCTTTTCAAGAATGCATAAAGTAAAAAGAAACAAATTGTAATAAATTTTATTTAAGCAGTGTTCTATTTTAGCTTCTGTCACCAGTTCCTTTCTCTTAGCCTGGATAAATTCTAAGACAGTGTTCTGTTCTGGTAGACAAGAACAAATGCTAAATGAAAATTCTGTTAATTTCAAGAATGTTTGAATTGCAAAATTCCAAGGCCACATACAAAAGTTCTTGTGCGTTTACTGTCAGCTGGGCTGAGGTCTCCTATTTTGAGATGAATTGTATCCTATGTGCTATGGACACCTAAAGATAAAGCCACTACCATATTCTTAGGTGGTCTGCTGGTGTGTGTATGGTAACTAGAACTCAAAAGGATCTTTTCTATTTGGCTTCTGATCACAAGCTTTCAGGATAATTTATTTCAAGATTCATAGTGAATAAGAAATTAGTGATGGTATTTTTAAAAAATAAGGCCACATTTCCTTTTTTTCTATTATTTTATTTTGTTGGTGGGGTGTTTTTTTTTTTTTTATGTTGTTGTTTTCCTGAATAAGCCATGGCCATTGATTTTTAACTTAGCAATTAGGCAAATCTTCCTGTCCTTCTGAATCTCTGTCTTACTTGCTACCATTTCCCAGTAACCTCCTTGTTACTGTTGAGATGAGTTGGTGGCCCAGAGGCCTCCTTTTGAATCCTGATTCTTGAGGCTGGAATGGGACCCCAGCTGTTCACTGAAAACACTGATAGATTAAATATTATGGGTACTCCTCAAAGTGAGGCAGTTAATTTTGACAGCATGTGTCAAGTCTTTCTCCTTTTGCCTACTCACCTAGTGGTTGGCTCAGGAAGAGTTTCAAGCCTCAGAGAGCTTTTAGTAGGTACCTCTTCTTTAATGAAAAAACAAACAAACAACAAAAAAAGCCTACTGATATAGCTGCCTTTGCCAGTACTGATACCTGAGACTGCTGTGGCTTATACAGTCCTGTCCCAGGAACCCATCAGCAGTGCAGTCCCTTTGGCTTGTGTTTCGTATATTCTGTTCCCTACTTTCTCTGATGTTACCAGAGGTTTTCCACTGTGTCAGGTTTCTTCTGTATTTTTACAAATATGTTCGGTCTGGAAAAATTGTGTGCCTTTTCAAGGGAAACTGGTTAGCCTGATATGATCTGGCTATCTGCAGATACACACACTGTGGTGTGGAGGCTGACTCCGTAGACAGACACAAACACATCACTGGCGGCCTCATCCTGCTCCCTCTCTGGCTGGGCAGGGCGGATGCCCACCAATGAGTACAGATCTACACACATACACGCGATGTGTGCCCCCAGCAGCGGGGCTCAGGCTTTCAGCATCTCCCCATCTCCCCAGTGGCTGACACCTGGACACAGATGCCTTTGAGTCTGTAGCCCTGCTCCAGTCAGTCAGGACTCCCCTGTCCCCTCCAGTAGCATGGTCTCGCCTCACCCTGCCCAGCTTCCAGGCCACGTCACCTATCCACCACTGGTTCTGACTTGACTTTTGCTGGTGCTCATGCATGCGCTTGCAAATCTGTGCTGGGCTCAGCTGCTGCTGGGGGGCCAAGTGCCCATGGTCTGACCCCAGACGCCTGTATACACACACCTGCACACAGAACAGAGAGTGCTTCATCCTGGAAAAGAGTAGGAAATGGAGTTTAATGAGCAGCCAAGACAGACTGTGCTGACCAGTGCCAGGGCATGGCCAAGCAAATGTACTGACCAGCAGCCTGCCTACACGCAACAGGCCCCTTTTATCCCCTTAGACCTCTGTTTTTCCACACTTGTTCCTCCCCAAACCTCCCCCCTTCATCTGCCTTTGGTTCTTTCCCTAAACATCCTGTAATAGATCTTGCATCACTCTGCATCCCCTAATGTGTCCCAAACCCCTGGCAGTGACCTCTCTTAGTCAGAAAGGCGTTCTGCAGAGCCACTCTCCGTGACTTGTGGTGCCGGGTGTTCCACCTGGGCACTGGGGTTGAGGTTGTCCTGGGACAGTACTGGGAGGAGCCTGGACATGGTGTCCCTTCCTCAGAGCCCTTAATTTGGGCTCCCACACACCTTTGTGCCTCTGTGCTCCCTCTGGTCTTGTGGGTGGTGCCTGGGGTGGGCCTGGCAGTAGGAAGGCACTGCTTCCCCCGCTGTTGTCAGTCTGTGCTCCTGTGTGTCTGTGTGTGTTTATCACTTAACCTAACCATAATTACATGATTATTTCTAGCAAGATTCATGAGCTGATGCTTAACAGGTGTTTTGCAATTCATACTTACATGAAATCTCTAAAAGAACCGCTCTTTATCTAAATTACAAATATTTACATTGATCTGGTTAGCTTTTTTCAGAGTTAATAGCACTTCTTCTGCTTTTATACCTCGTCAGCTCCTAGAAATAGATGTAATTGGCAGTATTGGGCAGTGGACCAAATTTTCAAATATGGAAAACTTTAATATGGCCTCAGTAATATAAATCTAGATGTTCTAATCAGCATGCACTATATAGGCCTATGTGTTTTGTTTAGAGCACTGATTTAAACTCATCTATTACCTGAACATCTTTAATAGGTGATGATATTTAGACCAAATGTTTCATGCAACATTATGAGTGGCATGATAGAAAATACAAAGCATCATTATTGACTGGCTAAAAAAGAAGAAAACGTACAGCTCTAAGACTCAGAAATAGAACTTTCTGTTATCACGCAGACACAAGAAAAAATGTATTTATAGGAGGAAAGGCCAGAAGGAAAGACAGTGTCTCTAAGTACATGCATTATTATATAACCCATGAGGCTGTGGAGCTACACAGTGAAAAGCGCATAGGAATTTTAGTAGTCTGGATGGCAAAAAGCTGTGGGTTGAGTTTATCCAACAGCATGTTTCCACCTGGAATGCCATTTTTTTGAAAGAGCTAGGGAATGGTTGTTCATGAAGGTAATGCAGCTTAACTCTTGCTTTCTCCTGCAGTTACACAAACTGAGTTGCTGTTTATCGTTGCAGAAGATGCAGAGGGCAGTGACTGCTGCTGAAGGAGGGAGGCTGTATTTTCTTTGTAGCAGCAGCTACTGCTGTCCCATCCCTCACTGGTTTTTCCCTTCATTCTCTCCGTACCAGCAGTGGTCTTGCTCACCAAGTCGTGCAGCAGCTGCAGACTAGTTCCAGAGAGGAATGCTATGCCCTGCCTAGCATGATGAGGTAGGCATATTGTATTGATTGCACGTTTCTTTACCCCCGATTCAATGCTTAAATCTGGGCAGGTCCTGAAATGCCAGCTGCTTTTTAAATTCATTTTTACAATCTGCAGATATATTTCGGATTTCACGTCTTGAAGACAATCTGCACAGTTTAGATATGCTTGGGAAGAGCCCACTTGCCTAGGAGAGTATAGATGCCAGGGAATTATTAATTCCCTTTCATAGTATTCAAGTATTAACATGGTGAATGTGAACATCTTCCAAAAAGCTGTAAAGAGGAGACCTGCAATACTTCTAGGATAAAAAACTCGGCAAAGGCTGAGAATTCAGTGCCATGGTGAAGTGAGATCGTATGCATAGAAGGCCATGTGGTTTTTCAAAACCAGCTTGTACCTGCAGCCCCAAACCAGAATGTTAGAAATTCATAAAAAATAGTTCTGATGAGATATGTAGGAAATCGTCAAAGCAACAAAGATAAACAATAAATCTATACTTTTTAAAAAATCATGGAAATATCGCCAGTTAGCATTGATTCTTAAGCTTTTTGTGTCTACTCCATTTAGTGTTTAATCAGCAACAAATTTCATCTGTATTTTAATTTTTCACTCAGCACTATGGTAGCTCACACTTCTCATCCTAAAGGTTACAATTTTATTTTAGCGGTTTTAATTTTCCAATATAAAAAGTTCTTTGGCCAAGAAGCCCTCAGTCCTTTAGTATCTTAGTTAGATTATAAAATGTCTGTGTTAGAAGACTCACTTCTGAGGCTGGTATGCTTCTGTAAATATAAGCTGGTGATGACTGGAAATTCCAGTACTTCTAAACTGGAACAGAAAGCAGTGTGCTGTACCAGCTGCACCTTCGTCTCTTGCATTACAGTGCTATAGCAGCAACTAAATTCTCTCCATACTGAGTACCTTTTGCAAGGCAGTTGTATGCTATAACCTTTTAAGGGTGACATTAACATGAATAACTTAAAAGTGAAAAGATAAAACTATACTTTCCTAATTTTGTTAAAATCTCCTTCCAGATAATTTTTCTGGAGTGAAGAATGTTTAATTCTTTTAGTTAGTGTTAGGTTTGCTGTTTTCTTTCCATTTTCACAGGCATGGTCTAGCTTTTTCAGTTATGTATTATCTTTATGGCTTGGTATTCTGTGTCCAATTTAATGTGAATTACTTCTTACTGCAGCTGAAGCATACAATTTTGAGTGAGATACTAGCTCTAGCCATAATACTTCCTCATTTTATACGCTCATAGTGTTTTTATCTATCCTTACACATTATTTTCAAGAATTCAGTGGTAGAAAAATGCCTTTCACTAACAAAATGTGGATACATTTCCCTATTGCATCAGCTAGTTCTAGTGCGAAATAAAGCAAGAGGGATCAGGAGCATAAGCACATTTTGCTGTGAGTTTGGTGGTTTAGAATTCAGCTGGCATAGCGCTTTCCCCAAGTGATTGTCTTCCTGAAGTTGCGTGGTTGAGTCCTGCACCTGTTTGGTGATATCTGGAATAGGATGTGATCTTATTTGTCCTCTGATCCCCTGCAGCCCCCTGGTTCTCAGCTGCTAGCTAGGCAGGAGGATTCCTTCCTCTTCCAGTCACCTTCCAAGAACTTGCACACTTGTGCATCCTTGCAAATCCCTGCTTATGTAAGTCCTTGGATAGGACTCAATTCCATCACCCTAATTTTACTGTATTTTAATCCTCAGTCTTTTTCAGAAAAGTTCTGGCTGCAGAGATACCTGGCTTTTAATTAACTGCAGCCTCCGAGTACCAGTGTTGTGGGCATTGTGGAAAAAAGTAATGAAACCAGTTAAAGCTCAAAAACAATCAAACAAACAAACATACAGGAAAAAAAAAAAAAAAAAAAGCCACCAAGCAGAGGCCAGAGACAAACAGGTTAAAACTAGCTGGTGCCACGATGTGTTTTTTCTTAGCAGCTACAACTCTAAGCTTCTGATAAAGCAGGAGCTGTTCTCTGTCCTGGAAGCTAGGAGGCTTGTTGGCTAACCAGCTCATGTTTACACACATAAACTCCAGCAACCTTCTTTCTTCCCAAAACAGGATGGCCAGATCGCAGCTTTCTCCAAATGATTCCTGATATGTTCTTTCCCCTAAGACATGTCATGGCTCTGGGAAAATGTTGGTTTCCCCAAATGAAAACTGCACTAGTGAGCAAGATGACAGCTGTACAGCTGTGATGGTCATAGCGCTCAAAACCCTGTTCCAGTCTTGTTTTGCCTACCAGTAAAGAGACAGCTGGCGGGCATAACCTACAGCCCTAAAGTAATTCTTACTTCTTCCCAGGGAGTGATCATTGCTTCTTATAGAGCACTTTCTTTCCCTTTTTAGGTTTCGCATATTACTGCCTATCCAGTGAACAGCGTCAACATTTGTTCTGTATGACTCTCATTCTAATGAAGCATGTCTGTCCCAGTAATAGCTCCTCACTAGTTAGCTATGTTAAATCATATGTATCTGCTGTCAGTTTAGACAGGTTCTCAGTATACTAAAGACTTTCTCCTACACCCTTGCTGCAAATGTCACTCATAAGGACTCTTAGATCTATTGGTTTCTGGGTGAGAAAGTGTTGGCTATAGCTGATGTTTGGCTCCTTCACTGTTACTGCTTTTATTCTATGTTTTAACCTTGATAGCAGCTGTATAGAGACAGTCTTTT
>VXAV01007900.1:288401-299846 GCA_013399715.1 Alectura lathami
ATCACTTAATTGAAAATAATTTCAGAAAAAAAAAAAAAAGGGACAAGCAGCAAAGAGGACAGGGAGAACAGGAAGAAAGAGATGGAAATTATCTGTGCAAAAATGGTGATTAAAGCATTAAGGGTAATAAGCAAGAAAAGAGAAATGCTGAAAAACTGTTGGGTAGATAATAAGTCCCATTTGATAGTACTGCTCTGCTGCATGCACTGTTTGCTTTTGCTTCATTTACTGCTCAGTCTCCAATGATTACACCTTCTATTCTCTAGCCAGCAGTTTGGACAGTGAATGTTTTCCTTGGGTTTTTGGTTAAATTTCTCACCGTGGTTCAGTTTATTGGTGGTGCACTGGTAACCTGGGAAGGCAGAGATGATTCTTTCTCAGCTGTTGCTGGGATTAACTGTGTCACTTCATAGTCTTTAGTTCATGCTACACGCACAGTCTCCTTCATCACTATCCAGTTATTTTGTCTGTGCTCCATCAATTCAGCTTCTATTGAGCTGCATTAGTTAAAAATATTCCCAACTGAACTCCCCAGGTAGCACATGAGCAGGAGTAGCCTTGCCAGGACACTGTGAGAACAGATAGCCATCTCTGCTCATTCAATTGTAAACGTGTTCTGAATCCTCACTGGACCTACCTACATCGGCAGTCCTAGGCTTTGTCAACAAACTTTAATCTCCTGATGAGTTGGACTGCAAATAAAAATCCCACTTTGCAACACCTGTTTTCTCAGCAGAGTGCATGTTAAGTTCAGCTCTGCATTTGAATCTATGATGCAGAGCTTAGCTGCACAAAGGAGTGGAGAAACACTGACAGAGGAATGCCGATAACCAAATCAGAGCAAGTGGGGCACCCTGGCCCAGCTCCTTACAGGGCTGTTGCAGGAGGTCCATCAGCCCCAGGGTCTGGGTGTGATAACCACCAGGTTTGTCACTGGAACAGCTCAGCTTAACTGCCAGTAGGGCACAGATCTTATACGGGATGCAAGGGCAGAGCATTTTTGGATTGTGAAAGGCTTACTGTGGGTTCCTTGTGGGGATACAAGATGGGGAGGAGGGAGGGATCCAGGAAGGAGAACAAACTTGGGAAAATAGAGGGATAACGCAATAAGAAAGGTTGATTGTATATAAACAGACTGCTGGTCAGTATGCTTGTCTGGCCCTGCCATTTTCCTGATGAGCAGAGTCTGTCCTGTTTTACCAAATTCCACTTCTAATTAGATAAAGGACCTCATATTGTGTGTGCTTTTTGTGTGTGTGTGTGTGAGATCTGAGCAGCACTGGAATGGAGATTGTGGTCGCAGAGGCCTGTAGTGCAGTAGCTGGAGTATAGGAGAGGTCAAAGTACCAGCTACAGGACAAGGGAATGTGGACTGGAGAGTCCTGAGTGCATGGGCAGCTGGAGAGACTTGCTGCCCACAGGTGTGGGTATGTAAGCATGACTAATTGCTGGTCAGGCCAGACCTAGGAGGTGAGGGAGTTACGAGGCTGTAAGCCTGGTCTAGATAGTGGAGAGGCCAGTGGGGTTGAGAGTTGGCTACTGGAGGAACACGGATGTCCCAGCTGGACCAGAGAGACCTGTTTGTGGGTGTATAGGTGATGAATAGGCCAGCCACTGAATCAATTGGGTATCTTTAGGCAGTTAATGGAGAGATCCGTAGTGTGTATTTTCTGCAAAAACTGCTTTCATCCTGGTTAGCCAGAGAGGGGAGCGGGATCAGATCAGTGCTGCTTGTGTTTGCCTGAGCACTGTGTTCTCTCAGTGTTGATCTGTGTGGGTGGCCATGGATATATATGTATGTATATTGCATATGCGTGTGCACATATACCTCACGGCTTGGGATGGACATGGAGCTGCAGCAGCTTTCCCTTTTTCTGCTACCACATTTAGCAACGTCTAACACATGCCAGAGCCCTATATTCTTAAAGAGTATTCCTTATATTTTAAAACAACATCATGGCTTTTGCATAGGAAGTGGTTTTCTATATGTTTTTGATGAAGATTTAGCATTATTCTCTTTAAAAAGCAGTATTTTAGATGTCTTGCACTCTCTTTTGGTCACTGTTAAGAAAACCAGGTCACAGAATTATTTTCTGCCTAAATAAATCAGTACAGTTGTGTGCTGTGCAAAAAAAGTAATGTACTTCTCGATGAATACTGCATGCGATTGTTAATCTTATTAACATGGTTGTGGTTTGAAGCTTGTTGTGGTCTGTTTACACCTGTGGAAATCTCTGGAGAAGAGATCCTCATCCTTGATGTTATTTCAGGAGGTGCATCATGCTCAGGTGACATGGGGACAGTTCCGCCTCTGGGCATCCCTTCCCACAATATTCACATGTGGGATGCGTAAGCCCTGAATCCATAAGCCATGGCCATAGTGAGAGAAATTAAACTTTTATGTCTCCTTCTGGGTGTTGCAGGCATATGTTTTAATACATGATGAAGTAATTGATTTTTCTTTATAAATTTGCTGATCAGTATCAGAGTTCCCAGCAACCATAATGTTACCAGCGTTAAGAAAGAATTAGAATAACTGTGAAAATGCTGCTTCATAGTTACTGGACCAGTGCAAATCCTGATAGCAAAGGAATGCCACAGGCAGTTCTTGAGGGAGTGCACAGACCATGGGAGGGAAAAGCTTTCTCATGCAAGCTGCCAGAGTAGAAAATCTTCTCCCTTGAGAGACACTGAGCATCCATGCAGGTGGTTGTGTACATTTTTTTTTTTTTTTTAGTTGTTCTCTTCATGGGCATTGAAAGAAATGTAAAGGTAAAAAGCAGAGCTGAGCCCAGTGTTAGAGTCAAGCCAGAGAGGTTGTGACATTTTCCTGAGGCACAGACTGAACTAAAAAAGCTTCTGGAAGGGGATCTACAATAGGGAATGCTGTTTCCGTCTCTAGGACTGTCACAATTTCTTCCATTATCATTTTAAAATTATACTTAGTCTATGACTAAATTGTCTCTTAGTCTGTGATAGCAGAACTAGGATGATAGCAGTGTCCAGAGTCTCATTAATGTTAGGAACAACTTGGATGATTTGATGTGAGGCATAATGGAGTATCTTAGGGAGCTGTGAAGCAAAGAGATAAAGCAAGAGTTGGAAAATTCATGATTGTTTACCTACATGCTTAACTGCTTCTGGGTGGTGCTCCTTTGTATCTGCAATGTTCTTACACAACTGAAGTGCATGCAGCTTTGGCTTCTTCTGTGCTATGGAAAGTATAATAAATCCTCTATTTTTAAAAACTGTGATTGCTGGTCTTCATGTTAATAGCTGTGAAAATGGCACCTTTAGTTCATCTTGGCATCATCAAACCAGCAGAAGTCAGAAATTTTAGCATTTTCTTTTAGTTTGTGGAATTTTATGTTTTCCGTCTAAGTTGCTGAAAGCTTTCTCCCTTTATTTATTTTTTCTTTTTGTTTCCGTCCCACCATAATATGCAATCCATTTTTACTGATTTTTTTAACTTTCTTATTCTTACACACCTGTTTTTTGCCTCTACTTCGGATCTGGAAGGACATTTTGTTAATTTTTTAAACTTTTAATTTGGGAATTTTTTTTTTATCCTTCAGTATGGTACATTTTGCTTAAAGCTTCTTGTAATTGAGTTTAGCAGCTTAACTGCATTGTAAGAATAACTATCTTTTGCTTTGCTTCAAACCTTTCATCGGTTTGTTTCATTTGAGTAACCCAAATTCTTACACTGGAATAAGCATTACAGTTTATCTCAGTTCACGGTCTCCAGGCCATCTGTAACTTTATAAGCCTCTGTCACACCTCCCCTATAATCTCTTCCCAGGCTGAAGGACTGTAACTTAGTTATCTTTCCTTATTTAAAGTCACTCTATACCTTTGATCTTCCTTGTTGCCTTTCTCTGATCTGAAAGGAGTTTTCATTTACACAATACGAAAGCAGACTCTGTAAGACAGAAAATCCATTAATACTTCATGGCATGCTTATTTAGTAAGGAAATAGGTCATTGTAAATTCTGATGACTCTGAGTAAAGAGGTGGGGGGTGGGGAGGAGAAGTATGAGCCTGATCCTCCTCATAAGTGCAAATTATCTGAAGTGTTAATAGCAAGGAAATGAAAAATATGCCATGAGAAGGTCCCAGGCAATTTGTAGGTGAAGAGTTATATTCTTTTACTTAACAGAATGCACACTTTTCTGTAGTATGTGAAAGAGGCTCGAAAGAATTGTTCTACATCGACTTGAGTAAGAGAAATATATTTATTTGCTTTTAATGCCAGAAATTAAAGTGTTAAGGTCTTTTTATTAACAGTCATTCTGTTAATAAAAGAAGAGAAAAGTGACTGTGATTATACTGCATTACAGTGAAACCTGAGCAGTTAGGGTTGTGTCCACAGGACTGTTGTTTTTCTTTTTGTTGAGGGTGGGGGAGTGGATTTTCTTTGTTTAGATTTGATTTTAATTAGAGCAATGCCAGTTTAAGGATCAGGAAGGTGAATCTTTTATTTATTTTCCTGGCTAACTGGGGAGGTCCCAGTTGACTGGAATGTGACTCCACTCAGCAAGAAGGAGAATCCAGGGAATTACAGGCCTGTCATTCTGACCTCAGTAACAGGAAAGGTTATGGAGAAGATCATCTTGAAAGTCATCACATGCACTTGCACACCAATCAAGTGATCAGATGCAGCCAGCATGGGTTTATGAAGGGCAGGTTGTGCCTGACTACGCTGATCTCCTATGACAAGATGACTGACTTAGTAGATGAGGTAAAGGCTGTGGATGTTGTTTACTTGGATTTTAGTGAAGTGTTTGACACTGTTTCTCACAGAATTCTCCTGGCAATGCTGGCTGCTCATGGCTTCAGTAGGTGTACAGTTCACTGGGTAAATGAGCTGGCTGGATGGCTGGGCTCAAATAGTCATGGTGAATGAAGTTCAATCCAACTGGTGGCTGCAACAGAGGCATTCCCCAGGGCTCAGTACTAGGGCAAATTTTGTTTCACACTTATCAGTGATCTGGATGAAGGGATCGAGTGCACCTTCAGTAAGGGTGATTCTATGATAAGTTCACAGACCATGCCAAGTTAGGCTGGACTACTGATATGTTTGAGGAAAGGAAAGATTTGTAGGGGCATCTGGGTAGGCTAGACTGATGGGCTGATTGCGTGGTATTCAACAAAGGTAAGTGCTGAGTCCTTTACTTCTATCATGACAACCTGATGAAATGGTATAGGCTTGGGAAAGAGTGTCTGGAAAGTTGCCCAGCAGAAAAGGACCTGAGGGTGCTGGTTGACAGCTGCCTGAACAAAAGTCAGCAATGTGCCCAGGCATGGCCAGTGCCATCCTGATCTGCATCAGAAATAGTTTGGCTAGGGAAGTGACTGTCCCTTTGTATGTGGCATTGGTGAGACTGCACCTCTAATTTTGTGTTCAGTTTTGGGCTCCTTACTAGAAAGACACTGAATCGCTAGAGCATGCACAGAGAAGAGCAACAAAGCTGGTGAAGGGACTAGAAAACAAGACTTATGATAAGTGGTTGAGGGGAATTGGGCTTTTTTAGTCTGGAGAAAAGGAGGCTAAGGGTGGGGGAGCATCATCGCTTTCTACAGTTACCTAAAAAGAGGTTTCATACTTAGCAGCTGGTAAAGTATCCTTCATAGACTAGGAGGAACAACTTAGTATTCCTGGTTATCCCAAGAAAATTGTACTTCTCTTTTAAAAAAGAAAAAAGTATCTGCCAAAAATAAATGGGCATGAATTCAAAACAAAAATGGCAGTGCATCTAACTGATAATGCAATTACTGGTCCATTAACTGGATGGCAAAAGAAGGCATGGTAGTTGTATAACTGCTGATGAGAGAATTTTCAGAATGCATAATGTGTACTTTGCCTCATCCTAACAAATACAGTTCACAGAAGACTATGAACAATTTGCGAGGTCCCCGGTGACTGGAAAAAGGCAAACATCACTCCCACTTTTAAGAAAGGGAGAAAGGAAGACCCAGGGAACTACAGGCCGGTGAGCCTCACATCTGTGCCTGGGAAGATCATGGAGCGGATCCTCCTGAAGGAGATGCTAAGGCACATGCGAGATGAGGAGGTGATCCGAGACAGCCAGCACGGCGTCACCAAGGGCGGGTCATGCCTGACCAATCTGGTGGCCTTCTATGATGGAGTGACAGCATCGGTGGACCAAGGGAGGGCGATGGATGTTGTCTACCTGGACTTGTGCAAGGCCTTTGACATGGTCCCGCACCATATCCTTATCTCTAAACTGGAGAGATGTGGATTTGATGGGTGGACTGTTCGCTGGATAAAGAACTGGCTGGATGGTCGCAGCCAAAGGGTTGTAGTCAATGGCTCTACGTCCAGGTGGAGGCCGGTCACAAGCGGTGTCCCCCAGGGGTCCGTCTTGGGACCGGTGCTCTTCAACATCTTTATCAACGACTTAGACTGTGGGATCGAGTGCACCCTCAGCAAGTTTGCTGATGACACCAAGCTGAGTGGTGCAGTTGATACCCCTGAAGGAAGGGATGCCATCCAGAGGGACCTGGACAGGCTGGAAAAGTGGGCCCACGAGAACCTGATGAGGTTCAACAAGGCCAAGTGCAAGGTGTTGCACTTGGGTCGGGGCAATCCCAGGTGTGTGTACAGACTGGGAGAAGAACTCCTTGAGAGCAGCCCTGCGGAGAAGGACTTGGGCGTTGTGATTGACGAAAAGCTGGCCATGAGCCGGCAGTGCGCTCTTGCAGCCAGGAAGGCCAATGGCATCCTGGGCTGCATCAAGAGAGGGGTGGCCAGCAGGGAGAGGGAGGTGATCGTCCCCCTCTACTCTGCCCTTGTAAGGCCTCACCTGGAGTGCTGTGTCCAGGCCTGGGGCCCCCAGTACAGAGGGGATGTGGAGCTGTTGGAGCGGGTCCAGAGGAGGGCCACCAAAATGATCAGAGGGCTGGAGCACCTCTCCTATGAGGAAAGGTTGAGGGAGTTGGGACTGTTCAGCTTGGAAAAGTGAAGGCTCCGGGGAGACCTCATTGCAGCCTTCCAATACTTAAAAGGAGCTTACAGGCAGGAGGGAGACCAACTTTTTACATGGGTGGATAATGGTAGGACAAGGGGGAATGGACTAAAACTGAAAGAGGGGAGGTTTAGGTTGGACATCAGGAAGAAATTCTTCCCTGAGAGAGTGGTGAGGCGCTGGCACAGGCTGCCCAGAGAAGCTGTGGCTGCCCCATCCCTGGCTGTGTTCAAGGCCAGGCTGGATGGGTTCCTGGGCAGTTTGATCGAGTGAGCTAGTGGCTGGCAGCCCTGTCCACGGCAGGGGGGTTGGAACTAGATGATGTTTGAGGTCCCTTCTAACCCAAGCCGTTCTGTGATTCTGTGATTCTATGAGCAGTGTCTCAAAGAGGTGCTACATTTCAGGGATTAGAGCCTTCCTTTATCAAGCATTGAACACATGAATCAAAGTAGAACTGGAACATGCATGACTTGAATTTCATGCATACTTATTTGAACTCAGGCTTGAAGATCTGTTCAGTTTATAAGGCCAGGTATTTTTCAGGTAAAGATCATGGTATATTGTGTGGAATTCATCATTTTAGCTTTAACGACAATTTTCCATTATATAATGTCTGGACAGTATTTGTGTGTGTATGTGTGTAAAATTATATATACAGATAAATTATTGTTTTTTTTTTTTTTTCCCTCTTCCTAAATATGTAATTTGAGAGGCAAATGAAAGCCTCTGGACTGCATGAGAATAATGCTTCCATACTATGCTGTTGTGTTTCTGCTGTGGCTAGCAATCTGTTTTGGTTAGATTAAGTTCTTACGCAAGTATCTTCCATTTTAGTTCATTGAGTCCAACTGGAGTTAAAGACATCTGAATATCTCAGGACCTTTTTAGAAGTCTGAACCCGAGCACAGAAGTCTTTCTACAATGTGTTTGTTCATTAAAGGCTGCACTTTTCCATGAACAGTGCAAGGGACAGACTACCAAGTTTGGTTATTTATAAGTTAAAATACAGATGTGTTTGCATGATGAAGCAAAGTTGCATCTGAAAGCCTGATTATCTGGAGAGGGAAGATGGTCTTAAAGAAGCAAACAAAAAATATGTAGATTGAGGGTATTGATATTCAGCTTCCTTGTATTGATGCTTGTACTATTTTGGGGTGGGAGGCGAAGGATAAAAGGTAGCAGTGATAAGGGACAGTGCTAAACCCCAAAGTGGAAAAATAATTATTTTTTTGAAGCTCCAGATATTTTAAATTAATCCTTCACAAGTTGGCAATTTTCCTGCACTCCTGCATTTACATAACTACATTTTAGTAAGCTTTTTGAAAAGAGAACAACAAATATGATTAATATTCTGTTGCGTCAGTCAGCTTTACCTGTTCCACTGTTTTGGTTTGCTTTATGTTTCCTTTTCCTTGCAGTGTTATAGAGAATCAAACTGAAAGACATTCAGTGGAAGCTTTTGAAGAAATTTGTTGAGCCGGATTTAAAAAAAAAAAAAATTCCAAATCTGCATTCAGTTGCATAATGGTTTTCAACTTTGTTTTCCCTAAAACTAGAACAGTGGTAAGAGTTCATCAGTGCCAAGGTACAGTGCTTTGTAATTCAGAGGAGCTGATCTGTATCTCTGGCTTTATCTCTTGTAGTCCTGTTGATTTATATGAAATATCATTCTTGAAGCATCATCTTTCTGCTCTGTTCTGGCATTTCTTACATCTCCTTGCTGGTAAAATCCTGATTTTAATATTTTCCTTCATACAGTTTGACCTTAAATTTGGTTTTAATATATAATGGTTTTGCAAGATGCTGTATTTGTATGAATATTTTATTCTGAGGAAGAGCTCAGAGCTGGTAGAGGAAAAGAAAGACTTACATTTGGCCATACTCTTATATACTCATAACAGATTTAATGAATATCATTATAGTGTATCATTTTTAATTTAGTGGAACATTATCAGTTCCTTCATATGCTTCATAAAAATCATCCTGCTTCCTTAATGACTTCTAAAAATCAATACAACTTAATGGGATTCCTTATTGTGTTTTTTGTTTATTGTCTCTTTCTGCATGACGGTGAATTTAATTAATTTTCACCTGGAGTAGGAGGTGCATTCTATCATCAGTACAAGCCTGGTAATCATTATAACTTTTATCTGAGTAGGGCCAAAAAGTGCCTTGGGGTCTGAAGTGTGCTGATCAGGCTGAAGTAGAGGTTAATATATAGATTAAAAAGCCAGGAGGAACTGTGAGGATCATCTGTTCCCATAGATTACAGGCTTATAGAGCTTAACTGAATCAAGTTTTCATTTTCATTATAGCAGCAGCTCCTCACTCTGAATCTTGGCCTACTGTGGGCTCACAGGAGTTCTTGCAGGCCACCGTACATCTTTATCATACATCTGGTTTAAAATAGTGTAACATCTGGTTGCACTGACTGCCTCTGAGCATCTTACTGTAACTTTGCAAGACCGTCATAAAAATGGCTTGTTTAGGAGAAACAGAATGATTTAGTAGCCCTTTTGCAACAGCTATGGAATCAAAGAGCTTCCACAGAAGACACTCTTGAAAGCCTCTCTTGCTCTCTGTTAGTGACACAAGCTGACGTAGTCACTGAGCAGACCAACCACGAGTGGGTATTAGAACACCTGTAGGAGACTGGGGCTCTTCTGCTGTGCTAGCTACACTTCAGTAGAGTTAATTTTGAGAGAGGAAGATTTACTGACTTGATTGAAAGGCAAGGCGTAGGCTCCAGATGGTTGGGACTGCTTCATGAGATGCGTAAAAGCTCAAGGAGGGAGAAGTTATTGGCAGATGGAAAAAGAATGAGAAGGGCTGGAATAAAGCAGCCTCCTGAAGGGTAAATAGGCTATTTCAATGTGGATGAACAATGACCAAATTTTCAAAGGTATTCATGGGTCTAATGAAGCACTTATGAAGATTGTATCAGGTGCTTTGTTTTCCAGATGAGTTAGGTACCTAGGCATCTTGCAAATTATCCCATTGCCTTGCAATGAGTTGTGAGGTTTCAGGAGCTAGTGCTTTCAGAGTGGGACCTGATGACTCTGGGTAGGTGTGCTGATTGGGTCTTTTGGTCTGAAGATCATCACCTGAAGAGCATGATGGTGGTGCTTTGAATACAAGGCTACATGAAAATGATGGATAACTAGAGGAAAAAGAGTAAGAAATAATCTTACGGGCAGCAGCCTTTGAGTGTTGCTTGGATCAATATTATGTTCCTAACCTGAGAATTGTTATAAAGGTTGCTGGCTTTCCCCCTCCATGAAGTAAGTGATGATGGTGATTGCTTTTGACAACCTTTGAAACAGCACAAAAAGAAGAAAAAAATCTATTTCTACTCTTCTGTCATGGAGCTTCTAAAGAGCCTTTCTGTATCCACTTTGACACCATTATACACTTGCTTTAAAATCCACATTGATTTGTTTCTCTTAACATAGAGGAAGCACAATTCTATCTTGTGAGCTGATTTGCCTGTCACAATTAAAGCTTGGAGATGTTTGCTGTGATCTAGGTTATGCTGACCTTAAAGACCGATTCAACGTGTGTCAGGTAATGTCACAGATTATTTCAATAGTTCTCTTCTGCAGTAGTTCTTGAAAAAACTACCAAATGAGCACAGCGTAGGCAAGTTAAGAGACATACAGTTAATTTGTTTCCAAAACATTTTTATTTAAATGTGATTTAAATTTCCTCATTTATGGAAACATTTCCCATGATATGATTGAAGTTCCTGTAAGTACCATAAACAGGCTAGATGAGAGACAAATATGGAGTATTTAATTTGTTTGTTTTTTAACAGTAATAGCTGACATCTACTCTAAAATGCAGTATATGAAACTTAGTCATTTGCCACCTACTCTCCCTTTTGTGTATTTTTCTCTGCAGATCATGTATTACTGTTTTGTACAGCCTGTAATTTCTCCCTTGCCTGGAGACCTACTCTGCTGTAGGATCTGGGCAGACTGCCTGGATACACATGAGGAAAAAGGTGGGAGTGACTCCTCTGTTATGGCAGAGGAGAGAGAATCTGGTCTATGTTGGATACCACACTCCCTAGCTACCCTATTGTACATCTACACCCCAACACATGATGAAGAGCAATACAGTTGGCAGCTCTGCAGTTGATTAATTTTATTCAACTTTTCCTGTCATGGCTGTAAGGTCATTGATTTTCTTAGGTGGGGAAAAAAAGGACCTGTGGAAAAGAGAGGGTGGTTGATGGGAGGCAACATATGATACTTTTGTTATTTCAAATATCCTGCTGTTACAACATGCTACCAGATGTTGACAGCGTAAAAAAATAATTTGATTATGTTCAATGAACCACTACTTTTGGGATACCTTTAGACTCCCGGAATTATCTTACAGCTATGCCTGTAACTGTGATGTATTTTCTTAAAAATGTCTATGACAGTCTTGGTGGTTTAATTACCACCTTGAT
>VXAV01007900.1:303501-317484 GCA_013399715.1 Alectura lathami
TTCAAGTACTACATAAACTGTTTTAAATTGTAGTTCAATTTAAAATAATATTTGCCTTTGATTCTCAGTAGCCTAACTACAAAAAAGCTTACAGAGCTATTTCAATTCACCTTGTGACTTGTGCCTTTTGCAGTGGCACTTTTTACTGCTAGCAAAAGTCATGCTGCTCGTTACCATGAGATCAGACTAGCATTATCAGCAATTTTAGAATGTATTTACTCCTTTTGAAGTTCATCAGCCAAAGTGAAAACATTTTGTCTGTCTAAGCAAAAGTTTTTTAAAATGTGTTGCAGAATTCTTTTGTATGCAGTTACGCAGGTGAGAAAATAGTTTGAAAAGCATTTAGATCAAAGTATATTATTTGTATTAGATACCATGTAGAGCTGTGGCAGTGAACCAAGCCAGTCTGCCCCTCACTGCATGCTCAGTCCTTCTTTCAGCAGTTAAGTAACGAATGGGCTTCCAGAGAGTCTGTAGGGCCATTTGACATCCAGGTTACAAAAAAAAATCTGGGAGGACAAGGCCATTGTAGATAAAGAATCTCTCTATTCCTTTTCACTGAAGAAGAAACTGAAGAAACTGCTGCATTAAAGTCCTCAGAAGAGCAGGAGAAAGCTCTGAAACAGACCTTGGTTCCTGAAGACCATAAGGTTCAAATTTGGATCTAAACTTCAAAAAAAAATACTTTTAGAGTTATAAAATATAAGGCGAGGCATGACAATGTTTAAGGGAAGGCATCACAAAATAGAAGGAGAAATCTGGGAAGGTGTAGGCCTGTAAACTCAGTATGCAGGTAAGGCAGAAATTGGAGCTCTAATAAAGAATAGAGGTAGCAGAGAATGGGATAAAGGGATCCTATTTTGAAAGAAGTAAAGGGAAGTCTTCCCTTAAAGAAGTTTTGTGGTTGTTTGAAGGCATCAGCAAACATAGATGAGGCTGATTTAACTGATAATCCTACCTGGATTTCCAAAAGACCTTTGAAAATCCTTTGCCCAAGTATTTTCAGACAACTGAGCAACCAGCAGTGAAGATCAATGCCTGAAAAGAGTGTTCTTTAACAGATAGGTATCAGAAAGTAGGGGTGAATGGGAGGTTCTTAGACTTAAAGAATAGAACAAGTGTGGAAGAATGGAAAGCATCTCTTCCCTAGGCAATGCCTGCACTTGTTTAATGGTCGCTCTCAGCTATTTTAAGAGTAATAGCCTGTTCTTGATAATGCTGTGTAGTATTTTAGGCGTCTCTAATGTGTACCTACATGCCGCTCTACAGGAGTTCTCACCATGCTGTGAAAGTGTTGATTTTTGAGGTCTTAGTCAGAATATATTCTCCCCACACACTATATAATTTAGAAAAGATTTTGGTTCGGGATGTACAATGTACATCATATAAAGGCTTTTGGAGGAGAAAACCTGACCTGACTAATGACGTCTTGGCAGTTTTGAGGCATAAAGAAGCTGGCATCTTTTGTGCGAAGATTAATACAAATGGAATGAACTGGCAGCAGCAGCATGAAGAGGTTTCAGTGTCTACTTTATTCATTTCTGACTGTAAACCAAATTAAATACTTTCTTTCTCCCAAGTTGCTGACTCTTGATAGCACTTCCCTGACATCAGAAAACTGAGATGTAAGGTTTCATGGAATACTGCATCCAGCTCTGGGGCCCCAGCACAGAAAAGACATGGACCGTGGGAGGGCCACAGAACTGATCAAAGGGCTGGATCACCTCCTCTTAGGAGAGGCTTTGAGAGCTGAGGTTGTTTAGCCTGTAGAAGGGAAGACTCGGGAGGAATTACTGCAACCTTTCAGTACTTAAAAGGAGTCTACAAGAAAGATGGGGGGACGCTTTTGGGGGTGTAGTGGTAGTACAGGGGATGATGGTTTTAAATCAAAAGAGGGTAGATTTAGCTTAGTTGTAGGGAAGAAATTCTTCACTGTGATTGTGGTGAGGCCCTGGCACAGGCTGCCCAGAGAAGCTGTGGATGCCCCATCCCTGGAGGTGCTCAAGGCCAGGCTGGATGGGCCGTGGGCAGCCTGATCCAGTGGGTGGCAGCCAGCCCACGGCAGGGGGCTGGAGCTGGGTGGACTCTAAGGTCTCTTCCAACCCAAGCCATCCTGTGATTCAGGACAGTAAACTACTGTTAAATGCCTTCAGTTAAGAATTAGCCTGTATGTTGAGTGGAGATCTCAAAATAGTTTGAACAGATAACCAAGATCTTAAAAACATAACAAACTTGTATAAGGGTGTTGTCATTAACAAATTCTCTGAAATTAGTTTAATCCAGTTCTGCAAGTCATAACTTTACCCAAATTTACGTATACATCTCCATGTACATTCTTCTGCACGTTAGTCTTCTGAAGTACATAGGCAAAGACCACTCTTTCCTGGACAGTCTGCCAAATTATGAAAAATGAAGTGGATAAGGGTTTGTCTTAGTCATCCAAAAAATGCAGCAAATACTTGAGGATTATACCCTATGAAAAGCTTGCCTGGTTCATTATGAATAGCTATAGAGGGAAAAAAAAATGCCCCAAACCCCGAAGACTTATTTAAATCATAACCTCATTAGTTAGAGATCATATGCCCTGGTTTCAGCTGGGACAGAGTTGATTTTCTTCTCAGTGTCTGGTGTGAAGCTATGTTTTGGCTTTAGGAGAGAAACACAGTTGTTAACACACCGATGTTTCAGCTGTTATTGAGCAGTCCTGTACAGAGCCAAGGACATTTCTGTTTCTTGGCTTCTCGTGTTGTCCTGCCAGCGAGGGGGGCCAAGGCGGCACAGGCTTCTGGAAGACGACGGAACCAGGGCAGCTGACCTAAACTGGCCAAAGGCATGTTCCATACTGTATGGCATCGTGCAAACTTTTAAAATGGAGGGGAGTTGTCTGGGGGGCAGCCACTGCTCGCAGATTTGCTGAGCATTAGTCAGCAGGTGGTGAGTAACTGCATTGTGCACGACTTGTTTTGTAAATATTCATATATATATAATCATTACTTTTATTTGTCTCTTCCTTTGCTGTCTTAGTGAATAGTTTTTATCTCAACCCGCAAGTTCTACTGTTTTTCTTCTGATTCTTTCCCCCATCCCACTGGGAGGGGGAGAGTGAGCGAATGGCTGTGTAGTGCATAGCTTTCTGCTGGGTTAAACCAGAACAAATACTATTTTAAAATGTCTAATTACTGTTGTCTATAAATTAGATTAAAACAGCTATATTAATAGTCAGCAGTCTCCAATAAGATAGAGAAATTATTTTGAGCATATGGTCCTATTGTAGGTTATTTATGTAACACCAAACTCTCCATTGATTTTGATTTCCTTGCATATTGATCGCTGAAAGTATGTAACATACAATATGCAGTGAAGTTACACGCAATATAAACTACAGGGACTGGAGAAGAAAGCTGAAGTATTTACTGTTACAGCTTTGGGTGTAATCCCATTTCCAGTTAGGCATGCCAGGATGTAGTACATTGGTAAGAGTTCAGCATAGCTTACGTGTTCTTTGTTTTTTTTTTCCTAAGTATAGAATCTATATGGTTTTAAATTTGCAAAGAGTTGAACTTTTGAATTTGTATGTGTTTATTTTCATCAGTAATAACTGAAAAAAAATAAAGTCTATTAAATACTTGGAAAGAAAATAATTCAGTGTACTCAAAGTCTTTTTTGAAATATAATATGCTGAATTTGTTTGTTCCATTAGCTACTGAATCTTCTCACCTATAAACTTTACAGGTGACTGTTCTGTTTAATTATCAAACTTTGTCATCCTTAACATGCTCATGATACGTGAAATTTAATTACATAAAATGGGTTTTGAAGCTAGCAGTGTATATGCTGTACTTAACTGTCAGTTGCCTCATACTGATTTCCGCAGCTTGTTGTTTTAGAGCCAGAAGTGGCAGTTAGCATAGCAGAATTCTGCCTGTGTGCGTCTGAAAAGAAGAAAGGAAAACAAAAAACTCTGGAAATTAGGGTACTCCAAACAAAAAGAATACAGAAGAAGCCTGGCAAAACATAGTAAGTCTGAGGGGAAAATATTAAAGGTAGCCAGCTCTCTTTCGGTTAATTCTGGTGGAGTTATCCTAACCACTGAAATACAAATTGTGGGATACAAAAAGCAACATTAAGGCTTTGAACAAGGAAATCTAAAGGAGAATCCAAAGTGTGCATCAGGTCACTGGGGTTGCAGGAAAGGAGTCATAATTAGTATACTGTCTAATTTTATTACATTATTTTTAGCCTCATTTGTTACAGAGATGAGGTTTAGGTGCTTATCTGTTCATTTACATGTTAGTCCATCCTCCTGATAGCTTTTGACACTATTGAATCACTTCTGCAAGACTGATCAGAATGGAAGATGTTTATAGAGAGATTTTCTTTTATGAAGAAATTTCATGAAGGCTGGTAGATATTACCAGGATCTCTCTCCTGTACTTCTTCTGCTGTGGGAAAGGGAGGAGAAATCTACTGTTACACATTTAACTTGGCAGCTGGTCCTATAAGTGCATACACATGTATTATAGATTTCAGTCTTTTTTTTTTTTTTTTTTAAAAGAGTGAAGCAGATTAATTTCTTGGAAAAGGCTGAGGCAATTTCAAAAATCAGACATGGGACTCTCTCATTCTGGGATAACACTCAAGTTTTTATGCTGGGTAAGAGTATCTGTTATTTACAGATTCTGGTACCAAAATTTAAACTAAACCTCAAGTTACCTTTAGTTTTACCTAAATATACATCTGAGTAGGTTTGCAGATTTATTGTTTTGTTTTGTTTTTCTCAAATTAATTACATATTCAAATGTATTGAAGCATTTTTAGTAGTAAAGAAATAAAATGATCCATGAGGAACATAGAAACAGAAAATAATTTTTCTCCCTACGGGCAGAAAGGGGAGTGCAGTGGCTGGCTGTCTGCTTCTGAGTGAAGAGAATGAGGTCCCTTCTGGCAAAAAAATATTTCACATTAAAAATATGAAGTCATTTATCAGTCAATTATATTGATTGTGCATTACACAGAAGTGTTCTAAAGGGACCATAACTCCATTTCTTATTTCTTTTGTATTTTGTTTGTTTGTTTTGATTTAGGAATTTACAGTTTATGAGCTGTTTTTGTCCACACTGGTATATAGATAGGCTCAGTATACATGCCAAACTGAAAAAAATACACCCAATAATTCCACAGAACAGCCTAGAGCAATAAGAAACCTCAGTCTATAATAATGATAAAAAAGAAAAACACATCCAACACAAATATTACAGAAAAGGAATATCCTGCTGATGCCCCACAATGCTCTGATTGAATACAATTGAAATTGAAAATTGAATTGAATCTCTGTTAAGAATAGAGCTATACAAACAATTAGACAGTGCCATGTAATCACAAGTTTGTAACTTTCTGTCTTGTAAAAGGTCACCAGTCCTGTCCACAAAGGGATTATTTACTAAGTTTATTGTGCCACTGAAAAATATAGAGCATTTGGCCAATGTTTGAAATAAAAAGTAATAAATATATATATATATATTTATTAACTTTCAATTGTTTAAATTAAATCTTGGTTGTGGGGTTTTTTTTTGTTTGTTTGTTTAATTGAGATGTTTATTGCAAAATTGCACTTTGTTTTTATACTAACTGATCATTCTGGAAAAAAAAAACACCTGAGGTTCTGCTTGATATAGACAAAGGATCTTAGGATACTGAAGCTTCCTGGTTCTTCAGTTCATCTGTAGTATGTTCTTATTGTGGTTTTCGTGAGTATTTGAGGATTTTAATACCTCAGAGTATTAAATATAATGTTGCGATCATTGAAGAATTGATTTTTACTTCCCAGAGCTTCCTGGGCAAGAGTGTTGTACACAATAGCTGGCGAATCTTCACATACATGTATTAAAACAATGGTATTTGGCGTAGTATATGGTGGCCTTGCAAATTAATAATTTACCCTGTGGCTAAGCATATCCTTTTTAAATGTTGCTTTTCAGTTTTTTAACTGTAAAGAGTGTTGTTATTTCTAGCTGAATTTTGCCTGAATCTAAAACCTTAAATACTCCACGCAAGGACTTTTGACTAACCAAGTTAGGAAACACCACAGCCCATCAAAAGAAAGATCCAGTGGGGAGAGAGACTATTTGTCTTTGCAGAGCTAGAGAGGTTGCACCTTGGCAGTGATACAAGAATTCTTTTTGCTCCCATTAACTTCCATGCAGACGTTATAAATTATACCCTTTCTTGTCACCCCTCAGCTTCCATTTAAATCTTTTATCTTTATATAGCGTGGTACTTCCTTGTATACACATGCATTTGTGGGCAGCTTTCATCAGTTGAAATAGGAAATTGCACTGTTACAGCATAATTTATATAACAGACTACATTTTCTAAGCAACTCAGTTAACTTTACAGCTCTCTTGAGAAATTAGTCATAGCTACTTAACTTTGTCTTCATTTGCTTTTAAATATATTTAAGTTAGTTAAGCACTAGACATCAGACCATTTTATATTCACTGACACTGAAAAACACATCTGCTTGGATGTAAAAATACAATTCAGAAAGTGCCCTATTGCTTGTGTATAGTTTTCTGTAGAAGAGAGGGAGATCAGTCATCGTTGAGTGCAGACTTGGAGTACCTAAGGACATGTATTTGAGGTACCTTGGTGGTCTTTGCATTCATTTTTTTATTCCTATTCAGATAACCTTCTGTAGAGATTGTATTTAGGCATTAAGCAGGAACTTTGCCACAGTGTGCAGTTAATGGATATATTTAAAGGGACGTATGTGGCCCAGGAGATGGACTTGCCTCTCCACTGACAGTTCAGAGAGGCTAGGACTGCTGTGTGACTCCGTATTTCCATCTGGAA
This sequence comes from Alectura lathami, assembly GCA_013399715.1. Taxonomy (NCBI): domain Eukaryota; kingdom Metazoa; phylum Chordata; class Aves; order Galliformes; family Megapodiidae; genus Alectura; species Alectura lathami. The sequence goes on from VXAV01007900.1 coordinate 310,354, forward strand.
AATTGAGTGGGAGCTTTCTATAGTTTATTAATATTATTGTGAGTTGCTTTTTTTTTTTTTTTTTCCTCCTTCATATAGTGTCTGTTTGCAAAGGAGGTAAACTAGGTTCATGCAACACTGTCTTAGAGGTCATCCTGTACTTTTTCTGCCCTTGACTTACTGTTGTGTTGCACCCTTTTCCATAGGTCAGTCTTGCACTACTTAACAGGAGCCCTAACCATGTTGCATAGGCTATTCAAGGTGCCCCTTAATTCCCTTATAGATGCTTTTGATTATAGTTTTATCTGCATAGTTGGTCAGAGCTCTCAGAAAAATGCAGAGTTTCTTTCTAGAAGAGACACATCTCTCTCATTTTTCAACATGTATATGCTGGGGGGTGGGAGGAAGATGGAGGAAAGGAAAAGAATTTGTTGTGTTCTAGCTTAGAGAAATGACAAGGCTACTTCGACTTAGGATTTCGTGCTAAGTGCTTTGGTCCACGTATGATTCAAAGCATGGAATCTTCTCAGAAGAATAGGAGGCATTTTTTTATGTGACTGTATACTGATTAGAACATTTGATTAAGAAGCAGCAAGCTTATTTAAGTTTCCTTGGTCCAAAAAAAATTTGAGCTTGTGCCTTCCAGGAGAATGTGTATGAGCAACCAGCAAACCTTGGATTTGCTGGTTGCTTTGCTTTACAGCAAACCTTGGATGGAGCTCATCTCCAGCCCATATGCTGAAACTGGACCACTGTTCAAGGAAAATAAAAAAAAAAGCGAGGTTTAGGAGAAGAGAGATACTCAGCAAGTATTTATATTTTGATTTTACCTTTTGTGGCCAATATATTTTTCACTTAATATAAATCTTATTAACAGAAATAGAAATTTTTGCACAAGCAACACAAAGTATCTGTTGGTCTGAGTTAAAAACCATTTCACGCATTTCTTGGAAAATTTCTCTGTCTACATATTCACTTACACGTTTGTGTTACATCTCCACTAAGTATGGCAATAGGCTTTGAACAGCCTAATTCAGGTACTGGAATGCCGCACAGAGCTTCATGTGAGCTGAATTACCCCACTGAGAATCTGAAGAGCTTGGTTAATTAGTTTCCTTGCCTGTCAGTCACTTGTTTCCATCTATTTTCTCACGTCAGCTGGTTCAGTCATAAAACTATAATCTGTTTTTCCATGGCTGCGAAGATGATACTCGTAACTGACTCCTCCATGTAGCTATCTCAGTGTATTTTTTAATTTTTTGTTGGTTATATTTCTTAAGTTTTGCATCAAATAGTCTATAACTATATGGATCTGGATGGTAAGTTTAGTAAGTTCATGTGCAGCTTTTGAACACTGGTTTGTACGCACAGGTTTGTAATGCTGCACCTGTAGTACGCTGTCCCATTCTGACCCCCTCAGAATGAAAGAGACCTAGGCATACTGTAAAGAGTCCAACAGAGAGCTATCAAAATAGGGACTGGAACAGCTCTCCTATGAGAGGCTGAGAGCTGTGACTGTTCAGCCTGGAGAAGAGGAGGCTCAGGGGGATCTTATCAGTGAGTGTGAATACCTGAAGGAAAGGTGCAAAGAGGACAGGCTCTTCTCAGTGGTGCCCTGTGACAGGGCATGGGGCAGTGGGCACACACTGGCACGCAGGAGTTTCCCTCTGAAAACTAGGCAGCACTGCTGTGTTGTGGGAGTGACAGAGCACTGGCACAGGCTGCCCAGAGAAGCTGTGGAGTCTCATTCTTGGAGATCTTCAGAAGCAGCCTGGACATGGGCCTGGGCACTGGGCTTGAGCAGGGGTGGGTGGGACCAGGTGGACCTAGAGGTCCCTTTGCACTGCAACCATTCTGTGAGATTCTTTATGACAGCACATGTTGATTTCAGTTGATATCAGTTTACGTTTTGTTGCAAAAATTTCCCACTGCTTATCTGAGAATTTTCTATGTCCAGCAATCTTTATTTTCAGGCACTTGTTCTCATTTAATAATTGAATTTCAAACACCAGCTGTGACTGGCAATTTGCACACACTACCCCTCCACTGTAAACTCTCATGTAAATTTTTGTTCACTGATCCATGTCTGGTGAGACCACCATAACATTACTGACATCAAAGCACAATCAAGCAGTTGTGATTTAAAGTGAAATATAAAACTGTTTTGAGTTCAAATGTTTTTCTGTACACTGTTATCTCTTTGGAGCTTAGAAGTAGAAAGAGTGTCATTTAAACTATTTTTATCCCACTTTAAAGCAAACTTATTTCTCATGTTCATGTGTGTAGTGCCCACTGAGCATCTAATGCTGCAAGTTTTAACATAAATTTTATAAATTTAGTTTTGTGTTTTAGGGAAACGAGGTGTTTAAACAATAGCTAAAAGTATACTCTAGAAGAGAGATATCAGGTCTCACTATGTAAATCCTTAGCAAGGTTGATGTTTGTAGCTAATGTTTACAGTGGTTCAGGCTGAGATAAAATGCAGGTGAGGAAGCTGTCGTTATTAGCGTCTTTATAGCCCTTAATTGCATAGCTCTGCAAAACAAAATGTTTTGCCAAAAGAGGTTGGTAACCACTTGGCTTCTGGTGTTGTTTCTAGGAGCCATAGCTGTCACTTTACAGCAGTAGATCATGCTCCCACCTAATTAGTGTTCAACAGAACATGAGCTGAATTTCTTTTTTTTGGTGGATATGTACCTCATAGAATAGGCAAACATTCAGTATGTTCATATTTCACACTAAATTAGAATTGTGTAATTGCTTGGGCTTTTGCCACTAATTATGAAGGCTTTTTAAAAGGCGAACCTTTGCTAGGAATCAAACACAAGCAAAATAAATAACTGCAGCAATCTTTCACTTCAGGTTAGGACTATATTCTGCTAATTTATTTAAATAAGTTCTGTGACACTTCTTTTTTTCAACCTCCCTAGATATTGGCAAATGTGATCATTTTCATCTGTGGAAACTTGGCTGGAGCATACCACAAGCACCTTATGGAACTGGCACTGCAGCAGACGTATCAGGACACTTGCAACTGCATTAAATCCCGCATCAAGTTAGAATTTGAGAAGCGGCAACAGGTGAAGTCACACCCATGTTGGGTCTATTTTGCTGTTTGGGCACTTTTCCCAGTTCAATGCTATGTGATCTGGTTAGCCAATGCAGAAACACTTGTTGAAAGTTAATGAAATATACAAAATCTTTTCAAGAGGGTTTTGCGCAATTTGCATCTGAATGTAAGAAGGCATTATAATTATTTGTGTTCTCATATACATGTTTTTTCTACTTATTTTAAGAAAATATTTTGTTATAGGGAACATTGAAAATGCTATATAGATTCTGGTTTTGTATGTCTTTTTGAATGAGCTGTGTGATGTATGTGTGTGCTCTGGGAATCATCAGTTCATGCCCAAGACCAGTACTGTAAAACCATTGCCAGAAGAAATTACTGCACTGTTTTTGAAACTACAGTACTGATCAATCATGTGATATACTTCCAGGGGTCAGGTGTGTGAAGAAGAGCTAGGGGAATTGCATAATGAGACTATCTGTCATTTACCGTAGCAGCTGAATAAAAGGCTTCTCTGATTGCTTTATATAGTTTTTTTATCTCTTTGCAAGTTCTCCACTGTGCCTATCATCCTGACAGATAGGTGTTTCATTTAAGAGAATTTGAAATACAAATTAGTTCATCAAGTAGTAAAGAAGATAGGTGTATTTTGCTCTCAAGGTCACCAGACTAGAATTTCTATGAACCGTTAATGGTCAGAGAATAGAGCCTTTACTGACAAACTGACCTTAACTGTCATGTCTGTCTCATTAATACCTGCAACCATTTGAAATTAACATTGAAGATCCATCATGAACACTTTATAAGGCAGGAAATGTGAATGAATAGTCCATACTGTGACTTCAACAGGTGTTGCACGTTCAGAGGGCTAGCCTTATTCTGCTGGGCATTTGGGTCACATAGTGGCTGAAGCTGCTGCAAGACATTAGAAGTAGTCTTAAGGAGAATGTTTTACAGTAAATGAAGGCATTGATCAGATGCAAAATCTGTATAAGCTACTACTGCACTAGAAGTTGTGTGAACATGTAATTTTCTACCTCTGCCTCCCTGGGATGTGTGCAGTTAAACACTAGGCTAAATAATTGGTGCTACGCAATGCATGCATGTGGGCTAGAGTATCTCCAAATGAGTTCCAGTGAGACCACTTGTGAATGCAGGGCAGCTAATGCTGCGAGCAGTACCACTCCGACAAGGGAGTCTCCAGAAATGTGAGGATGATGTGATGGCTTCTAAACTCGTGGTGACTTAGTAGAGGAAGGTTAATGCTGTCCTCTGTGCCCAGGCCTCAGCTGCCATAATAAGACAGTATAATTCATAGCAGGCATCAATGTCTCTTGTCCAGAACTCTTAGCTTCCTGAGCACAGTTTTAAGAGTTTAGGTTGCTTTTTTGTGTAAGTACAGGAAATGCATTGGTTTGCCTGCAGGAATCAGGAGGAAGCATTACTGGACACGCTGTCAACAGATGATCTCAAAGTGGCAAGGATGATGCTTGTAGAAGGCAGCAGATAGGGCAGACGTGCTAGCTGGCAATTTGTGTAAATGTGTATTATTTACTTTATGCTGTTAAGTTTGATGAAAAGACATCAGTAAGGAGTTTTGGTTTCCTGGAACTTCTGAAGGTCTTGCAAAAATAGCTGAGAATCTGTCAATGGAGAGAAGCAAAAATATTTAGTGAATGTTAATGGTTTTTTGACCTCTGATGAACCACTAGATCATCTGATCTTATGTAAATTTCTTTAGCCTTTATCCTCTCAAGCCCATTATATGTATTTTAACCCCTTTCACACTTTTCCCCATTAAAAAAGCTAATGGTTGTGCAGATCACTGCCATTACACTTACAAATGCTAGATACTTAAAAGTAAAGTGCTAAATAAGGATTCATTTGAGAAGTCGTCTCCTCCAGGGTGATGTACTTCTGTGTCTGCAGACTTTAGTCCAGAAGTGAATGTATTTTAGTCTGTCTTTTAATATTGTTTGTATTAAGAAGAAGATACAAGAGATCATCCCCATTGTTAGTATTTAGGTCAACAATGATATCTCTGACTATTTTTAGAGGATGGATATGTATTGAAATAATAGGAACAGGTGTATATTAAAAAACATTGAGTTTGATCAAAGCCTTTGTTAGCCTGTGAAAGGTCATAGCCTGACCCTTAATTCTGCATCTCTTTCTCAAAGAATAAAATAAAATTAATTTACTTCAGTGAGAAGCAACACAAGCTACTTTCACACAAGTGCAGAGTGTAGGATGTGCTTCTAAATGCTTAGGGCTCCAGATCAAATTTGCACTCATGGACAACATGTGTTTTGTAATTGTTTTGAAAGATGTACAATTTATTCCAAATTACTCCGTTAATTTCCTCTTATTTGTTTTGAGAATGGGGGCATGCAGATGTAGTCAGCTGTTGTTTTTCAATTTTGTTTTATTTGTCTTCGAATAACCTTTTTGCAAACACCATTTTGATTGTATCAATAGGTAAGTATATTGAAATACCACCCAACTGTTATGCCAAAGAATTCAAGAGAAACACTGGATTCACTGTTTTCAAGGGAGACCAACACAGAGCAGTATCTGGTGAAACAGGAGTGTGCATATATATATATATATATATATGTATGTATGTACTCAGATACAAGTTAGAAATATGGTCCCCACACAGCTGTGCATTTCCATTAAGGCACAACAGAGACTGGCTGCACCCAGACGGATGTGAAGGCATGGGTGATAACACCTCCCAGCAGGGCAGGGGCCTTGCCAGCCAGGGCCCAATCCCACAGCACAAGGTGAGCTGCCCGTGCTGCAGACAGGGTCAAGCAAGAGTCCAGAATATCAGGTGAGTCTCTGGTGGTGTGACATGTTTGAGGCCGAACAGGTCAGGGTCAGGTCCAACAACTGCCGGCAGGTCTGAGGTGAAGCTGGGAAGTCAGCCTAGGGGCCAGGTTTCACGGGGTCCACAGCCAGCTCCTACGCCGTGGCTCAGGCAGGGGCTGAAAACCCAGAGCTGAACTGAACTGGGGCTCTTGAGCCTGTGGACAGAGGCGGTGGCTGGAGGCGTGGGTGAGGCTGGTTAGGGGTGATAAGGCCTGTTGCTGCCCTCAGGGCCTTTACAAGTTTGTATGATTTATTGCATAGGTGTCATGCTTGGGCTTGGGCTGGGGTCCCCATATGTGATATGCGCTTGCCCACAAGTGTATCTATTTAGATGTGTATGTGGATTATGAGCTGTACCTTTTGTGAACAGAATTTTGTAGGGTTTTCTGTGGATTTCAGTTGTTAGTGTTGTGAAATTCAGATTTGAACTCCCATGGCAAAAGGCATTATTCTAAATGCCTACTTTGGTGTTTCTCACACAGCTTTTCTGTCTTTGTAGTGTATGTAAAAGAACTCTGAAACTATTCTGACCTCTGCAGATCTGCAACCTTATTTCAAGGTATATATTTAAAATAGCCTCTCATAACATTGTCTCACTGATACAGCCTGGCTGACAAGTTTGTAGGGGTAATGACTCACTAGCACTGAGTGCTAGATCTGAACACTGACAAGTAATTAACATAATTGCTCTTCTCTTTCTCTTCCAGTGCTTTGCATTATGAGACATAGGAATAGACTGAGAAATACTTACAACAGAGCAGAGAGATGTTTGTAAGGTGTTGGTGTTCATTGGGTTCTCTAAAATGCTGTCTTTAAAAAGGAGGCAGTATAATGATGGTTTTAGTAACAACACTCAGGTAGCAGATGAAATGAATGAGATTTTAAATCATTGAATGGCATTTAATTTTTTTTCACTGAAACATGGTGAAGCAATACCATTCATTACAAACACTGCAATACTTCAAAACTGTTTTAAAATGAATCTAAAACAGAAACCTCAAAAATTTATGAGAATGGAGGATGTTGGTAAAGAACAGAAACATTTTAAACTTATATATTCGCTCCAAATAATATAATGTTGATTCCTGCAAGTTCAATTAATGCATTGGAAAATGTAAGCTGTTAATGTTTTCGTGAGCATAGAATAGGTTTTCTAAGGGCTTTCTGGTTTTGTCTTTTTTTTTTTTTTTTTTTTTTTTTTTCCTGTC